>CAMZMU010000067.1:12826267-13198631 GCA_947311845.1 Poa pratensis
CAAGAGCCGGAGTATGTTCCGCAGCCGAAGAACGTCGGTCGAGGTGGCGACCGATATGATGATGGAAATTCAGCCATGGAGCGGGCTGGATTCTATAGAGTGGATGGTGCATTGGGAGAGCGTATCGGAGCTCGGACGTTGCCTACAGGTGATGCGCGCTACAAGCTAGATCGGATTTACATGTCCGAGAAGTTGGAGGAGGAAGGCCCTCCTGGTCCGGCGTGTTTTGGACCTCGGATCATGAAGGAACCACCTCCACCGGTGTCTCAGTTTCAGTTGGGTCGGAGTACCAGGCCGTACAATGGGAGCACCAAGCCGCAAGATTGGCTAGCTGATTATGTTTCAGCAGTATACATTGCGGGGGGCAATCGCCGATGGGCGGTCCGGTATCTCCCGCACATGTTGGAAGGTCCTGCTCGGATCTGGCTGAACAATCTGCCGGAGAATAGCATCGATTGCTGGCTGGATTTAGAGGAGGCATTCAATAGCAACTTCGCCAGCACTTACAGGAGGCCAAACCGACCTCAGCTTTTGCAGGCGTGCAAGCAGGAGGACAATGAGACTGACCGAGAATTCTTGACTCGGTGGAGCAATGTTCGGAACTCCTGTGAGGGAGTTATCGAAGCACAGGCTATAGCGTGGTTTGCTGATGGATGTCGGTATGGTAGCATGTTGTGGCAGAGGCTCCAGAGAGATATGCCAAAGACTCTGGCCGAGACGATTCGGATAGCTGATTCCTATGCCCTTGGCGATCCGATGCAGCCTCTGCTGGATGGGAATGCCCGGAACAGGAGGAATCCGATGAACAACCGCAACAACGGACCGAGGTTTGATAACCGTCAAGAGTTCGGGCAGAAGAGGAGAGAACCAGATTTCCAAGTCAATGCTGTAAACCCAAGTCAGTCCGGACCTGGAGGCGCCCAGAAACCGAAGACTGAGGGTCAGGCGTGGACTCCGAACCAGAACCAGAATCAGGGAGGTGGTGCGAAGCAGTGGCAGGAGGCCGGACCACCTGTGACTTACGAGTCATTGGTGAATGGACCATGTATCTATCATGGCAGGAATGGCAGAACACCCAACCATACCACTCTGCAGTGTAGTTTTCATCACCGAACCGCTGCAGAAGGGGCGAAAGCTGGGGCAAACCGGAGTGGGCCACCGAACCAATGGCGTAGACCTCAATATCCGAACACGCAGCAGCAGCATAAGCCGACCATAGCGGCGCAGAATCAGAGCTTAACCGGAGCAAATTCAACCCCGGTGCATGCGGCCCAAAACAGAAGACGGTGCAGGCGAAACCGGTGAATGCAGTGAGTGCCCAGGGCAACAACAACAACGGTGGTGCCGGCCAAAGCCAAACGTGGTCCTTTGAGAATCAGAGGTATGAGAACCCCGGTAACGATTATAGGGAAGTACATCAGAGCTACGTGGTGTTTGTGACTGAGTCAACTGATAAGAAGAGTATGCTGAGGCGTGCCAAGGAGGTGAATGCAGTATCTCCGGCGGTGGTGAAATACATGAACTGGTCCGAGCAAGAGATCACTTGGAGCAGGCAAGATACACCTCGGATCATGCCGAGCCCTGGAAACTATGCACTGGTGGTGGATCCGACGTTTTGTGGGCCGACCAACAATGTGAGATTCACCCGAGTCTTGGTGGACAATGGGAGTGCCATAAATATCATGTACCGAGACACAATGGTCAAGCTGGGATACTCACCGAACCAGTTGCAGCCTAGCAGCTGTACATTTCACGGTATTGTGCCCGGGGTCTCTTGTGCACCTATGGGAAAGATTTGGGTCGACGTGGGTTTTGGTACCCGAGATAACAGCCGAGTTGAAAGTCTTGAGTTCGAGGTTGTGGACTTGCAGAGCCCTTACCATGCCTTGCTGGGAAGGCCAGCCTTGGCCAAGTTCATGATCTCCACTCATGTGGCTTACCTAAAGATGAAAATGCCGGGGCCCAAGGGAATAATAACCATTTCTGGTGACTACAAGAAGGCTATGCAATGTGCCTCGGCGGGATCCAGTTTAGCCGAGTCCTTGGTGATCGCGGCGGAGAAGAAGCAACTTCAGAAGGTGGTGGCAATGGCGCAGTCTACTCAGCTCGGCATGTCCGGACTAATTACTCCGGACATGAGCGCTTCATTCGAGGTGCCCAAGGAGACCAAGAAAATCCCGCTGGACTCGGAGAACCCGGAGCGTTTCGCCATCATTGGTACTGGCATGGACGAGAAATAGGAAAGCGCGCTCTGTCACTTCCTCCGTGAGAATCGGGACATTTTTGCATGGTCGGCTAAAGACCTGCCAGGTGTTCCGAGGGAGTTGGCAGAGCACTCTTTGTTTGTTCGGCCAGAGGTGAAACCAGTGCGTCAACCGACGCGGCGGCTCTCAGATGACCGAAGAAAGGTGGTACTCGAAGAACTGGCGAAGTTACTGGCTGCAGGCTTCATCATGGAAGTGCTGCATCCGGACTGGATATCTAATCCAGTCCTCGTGGAGAAAAAGAAGGACGAACCGGCGGTAGTCAAGGTGTGGCGCATGTGCATTGACTTCACCAACCTGAACAAGGCGTGCCCGAAGGATCCCTTTCCTTTACCTCGGATTGATCAAGTGATCGATTCTACGGCTGGATGTGAGCTGTTGTCTTTTATTGATGCATATTCTGGTTTTCACCAGATCCCACTGAACACTGATGATCAAATAAAGACTGCCTTTATTACCCCGTACGGGGCGTATTGCTATCGTGTCATGTGTTTCGGTTTGAGAAATGCCGGGGCAACTTATCAAAGGTGTATGCAGAAGTGCTTACATTCTCAAATGGGCAAGAATGTGCAAGTGTATGTCGATGACATTGTTATCAAAACTAAAAAGAAGCATACTCTCATCGAAGACCTCGAAGAGACATTTGCAAATTTAAGAAAGTATCGGTTGAAACTTAACCCGGACAAGTGCACCTTTGGTGTCCCGGCTGGAAAATTGCTCGGTTTCCTCGTATCGAGCCGAGGTATAGAAGTTAACCCGGCTAAGATCCGAGCTATCGAAAGAATGAAGTTGCCGAACTGTTTAAAAGATGTGCAGAAGTTCACGGGATGCCTTGCATCTTTAAGTCGGTTTGTAAGTCGGCTAGGAGAAAAAGCCTTACCATTGTATCAACTTATGAAGAAAAGTACCAGTTTCACTTGGACCCCGCAGGCGGACGCGGCGTTCAATGAGCTGAAGAAGATGTTGTCCACTGCTCCGGTGTTGGCATCCCCTTTGCAGAATGAACCGATGTTGATATACATTGCGGCTACAAACCGGGTCGTAAGTGTTGCAGTGGTGGTGGAGCGAGACGAAGGAGGCAAATCGGTGCAGAGACCAATCTACTACCTGAGCGAGGTGATATCCACGTCGAAGCAAAACTACCCCCACTACCAGAAGATGACGTACGGAGTATACCTGGCGGTTAAGAAACTGAAGCATTACTTCCAAGAGCATCCCATGACGGTGGTATGTGATGCTCCAATCTCGGAGATCATCGGATGCAAGGACGCAACTGGGCGAGTTGCCAAATGGGCGATCGAGGTATCTCCATACACTCCGCATTATGAAAGGCGAGATGCAATCAAGTCGCAGGCGCTGCCGGACTTTTTATGCGATTGGGCCGAGATGCAATATGAGCCGCCCTTGCCGGACTATAATTATTGGAAGATGCACTTTGATGGGTCCAAGACCAAGGTCGGATTAGGTGCCGGCGTAGTCCTAACCTCGCCGAAGCAAGACCAGTTGAAGTATGTGCTGCAAATCCATTTCTCGGCGTCGAACAACGTGGCGGAGTATGAGGCCCTGATCCATGGGCTCAAGGTGGCAAAGGAGATAGGTGTCCGGCGTATAGAATGCTTCGGCGATTCAGCTTTGGTGGTGCATCAATCCACCGGCACTTGGGATGCGTTGGATGCGAACATGGAGTTGTATCGGTTTCATGTGCAAAAGGTGTCTGGGTTCTTCGAAGGATGTGAGTACAAGCACATACCTCGGGGGGAGAATGAAGCCGCCGACGTATTGTCCAAGCTCGGTTCATCCAAAGAACCGGTGCCACCGGGGATAGCGCTGAACCATTTGAGAACTCCTTCAATCAAGCCCTCGCCTGACTCCGAGTCAATTTTCTTACCGCCAAGTTCGGAGTCTGAGCCTATTCCTATGGAGGTAGACGTCGGATGCGTTTGGCCGGACTCGGGGACTGCTTCGCAGTATCCGAGGACTGATGGAGCTTTTCCTATGGAGATAGATGATGGGAACTTCGGGTCTGACCCGGGGACTTCGCACCAACACTCGGGGACTGGCCGAGCAATGGTGGAGGAAATCATGAAGGAGATCATGGCGACCGAACCAATGGAGATAGATGAGAGGCTTTTTCCTCTGCATCCAGTGCCGGAATGGGCGGAGCAGATCATGAACTTCATAGCCGATGGAAGTTTGCCAAGTGATACAACCGAGGCAAGGAGAATCCAGAGGAGAGCTAAGGGATACACCATCATCAACAAGGAGCTATACAAGAGAAGTGTGACCGAGGTGTTGCAGAGGTGTGTCGAACCAGCTGAAGGCAAGGAGATGCTTTTAGAAATCCACCAAGGAGAATGTGGACATCATTGCAGCACAAGAGCTCTGGTGGCCAAGGTGTTCCGGCACGGGTTCTATTGGCCCACCGCCAATGCCGATGCAGAAGATATAGTTCGGAAATGTGAAGGGTGCCAAAGGTTCGCCAAGCAGCAGCACATGCCAGCTTCGGCGCTCAAGACCATTCCTATCACGTGGCCCTTTGCAGTTTGGTGTCTGGACATGGTGGGAGAATTCAAGCCAGCCCGAGGCAATATGACTCACATACTGGTGATGGTGGACAAATTCACTAAGTGGATCGAGGTGAAGCCAATCCGAAAAGTGGATGGTCATACGGCGGTGACCTTTTTGAAGGAAATAATCCTGAGATATGGATATCCTCATAGTATCATTACAGACAACGGCACGAACTTTGCTGTCGGAGAGTTTGCTCGGTTCTGCATGAGTAAGGGAATTCGACTTGACGTAGCCTCGGTGGCTCACCCACAGGCTAATGGGCAAGTAGAGAGGTCAAATGCATTGGTATTGGCCGGAATCAAAGCTCGGTTGGTAGAACCACTGTTGAAAACACCGGGGTGTTGGATCGATGAGATACCAGCAGTTCTGTGGGGTCTAAGGACCACACCGAACAGATCAACTGGCTATACGCCATTTTTCATGGTCTATGGGGCCGAGGCAATGCTGCCAACCGACATTGAATATGATGCGCCCAGAGTGGCAATGTACACAGAAGCCGAGGCTAAAGAAGCTCGGGAAGATGCTGTAGATTGCTCGAGGAAGCAAGAGAATTGGCCTTATCTCGGTCAGCAATATATCAGCAGGGTCTCCGACGTTATCAAAGTCGGCATGTAAAACCCCGAAAGTTTAATGAAGGAGATCTAGTGCTGAGGCTTGTTCAGCGCAGCAAAGGTCGGCACAAGTTGTCACCTCCATGGGAGGGACCATACATTGTGAGCCGAGCTTTGCACAATGATTCGTACTATCTTATAGATGCACAGGAGCCAAGGGGAGATGGGCTGGACAGACCCGATGGAGCTTCAGCGTCCATGGAATGTAGCTCTACTCCGACCCTTCTACTGTTGAAGGAAGTAATGTATGTACCTCGGCTGATCTTTAAATAAAAACTTCGGCACCTCGAGAGTGAGCTCGGGGACTGCCTCGCTCTTATGATTGCATGTTTCTTTTTGTTTGTACTCTTTCTTCGTTCGTATGCCGAACTATTTTGAACCTCGTCTCAAACTTCAAGTACTGTATGCTATGTAACTAATCTTGTGACTCGACTGACGAACGCCAGCATGGCAGTCAAGAGCAAAGACGAAAGAACATGGGAAACATGAAAATGAACTCGGGGACTCGGTCCAAAAAGACAGTTCGGCATATGTCGTTTACTAACCCCTGTTTTTACTTCTTTTTTATGTCGGATGACTTTGAAACATACCTCGGAATTTACCAAGTACTGTATGCTATGAACAACAATCTTGTGACTCGACTGTCGAACGCCAGAATGGCAGACAAGAGCAAAGAATGCCAAATATAGTAAACACGAAAGTAAACTCGAGCAATCATTCAAAAGGATTCGACATAAAGCTTAGAAAAGCATGGTTCGAATGAGCATGATAGTAATAGAGGTAGCAAAGGAACTACTTAAGTTTGATTACATCTGCGTCCCGGCATACCGGGGATTTAATGAAGTTTTTTGGCCAAGCATAAGTTCAGGTCGAGGCATCAGGAATTACGTCGGCAGCAGCCGATGTAGCAGGGATTTCGTCCGGAGCCGAGGTAGCCTGGGAAGTGCTGGCAACGTCGGCAGTAACCTCGGCACCAGGTTGTGGAGAAGCCTCGGTTTCTGCTTCGCGGGTTTCACCGCCGTCACCTTGCTCGGCCTCGACGTCGGATTCTGTTTCGTATTCCTCGTCTTCTGGCTCGTAATCCTCGGCGTCGGAGTAGGTGTCTCCTTCGCTCAAGTTCTTCGTGTGGCATATCCAGCAAAGTAGTTGGCCATCTTTTGGCGGCGCGCGACAAGGATCGGGTCGGACGACCAAGGGAGCCTCGCCGGAGAGTGTTCATCTTCTCGAGGTCGATCTTCTCGCACCAAGTCATGATAAACCTGAGAGCGGCATCAGCTCCAGCGCGAGCTGAAGATGAGCGCCACTCTCGCAATCTTCTTTCGGTGTCGCGAAGCTGGGCGGCGAGCTCGGGCGTAGATTTGGGAGCGTCGGCAAGAGGCCATAAGGCTCGGAAAGCAGACGCACCTGCATCAAGAAGTTCCGACCCAATGGTTTTCAAGGGATTGATCCGAGCCTTGATGGCCACGATGTGGTCCTCAACGGTCCAGACGGGGTTCGTCTCCTTACGCCTCTCCCTGTGCCGAGCAGTGATACTGCGGGCCGAGACTTGGGTGTAGGTGAAATGCTCTGCAGAAGGATAGCATGTTAATAATGAAAGAGATAGTTCGGCAAAGAGCCGGTATTGTTGAGGACAAAGCAAAGCTAAGGGGGCAAGAAACTTACCGTCCATCTCGCGGTTGATAGTTTGCAGCGTCGGGAGAAACTGGTTGACCTGCGCTTGCAGAGCTTCCAAAGCCTCTGTGGCCGAGGTGGCGCGGGTCTCGGCTAACTGGAGCGCTTCCTGGTGATCCTTGGCGGCATCCTCCCGAAGTTTCTTCTCTGTTTCGACAACACTGGCCTTTTCCGCCTGCAGCTGCTCTTTTTCAGACGTCCGCAGCTCAGTGATGCGCTTGAGCTCCTTTACCAGACGAGCTACTTCGGCTTTCTCTTGTTGTAGCTTCTCGTCCAAAGAGTTCTTTTCTGCAAGGACGGCCTTGTGCTCGTCGTGGAGTTTCTTGTGGTCAAACAAGAGGGTATGAAAGATATCCGTGCGGACGTTCATAGTATTCTGCAAGGAAGAAAAACATAGCTCGGTTAGAAAGGCTATACCTCGACAAGAGTCTCGGGGACTCGGAGTCAAATCATTGGGAAAATGTTGCCGGGGTATGCCTCGACAGGAGTCTCGGGGACTCGTACCCGAGGTGCATGCTAAAGTAAGATAAAATGGTTTGGATACGTCGGATGAAAATGGAAAGTTGAGATTCAAGCCAAACAATTTTAACTCCGGCGGAGCGTCAATAGTTTACCTCGAATCTCGGGGACTGGGAATGGTGGATATTAGATGAGATACTGCATGAAAGTAAAGAGAATAGGACTTACGTCGATGTTTTGAGCAGCACGCAGGGCAGCAGTTTGTAGATCATATACGCTTCGGCCGCAGGCGCTGTTTCCCGCAGGATGCTCAGCCACCGGAGCAGCTAGGGAGGCCGAGGAGACCTCGTCTGCAGAATTCCAGTCTGCATTGTAGTGTTCCAAGGAGCCGAGGCTCTGGTCACTGTCAGTGCGCAGAGGAGGAAATCCCCACGGTCCGCCCTGCTCGATGCCCCTAACCGAGGCCTCCAAGGCCAAAGCAGCCTCGGAGCTTGAAGCAGGCCGGTTATCCAATATAAGAGATGCCCTCCGAGCATATTCTTCGGCCGGAGGGGCAGTCTCATCAACGGGTGCGGCGAATGGAGGAATTCGGCGTGTCACCGGGGGAGGAGACCTCGGTTGCATCCTTGAAGGAGAAGAGATAGTCAGGGTGCCAGACCCAGATGTTGGTTTGGGGGTGACCTTAGACTTCACCGTCTCTTTCTCTTTCTCCTTGCCCTTCTCCAACGGCAAGGTAGTCTGGCGAACTGGTTTTTGGGGCTGTTGCTTGGGCTGTTGCTTCTGCTGTTGCTTCTGCTGATGCTTCTGCTGTTGCTGCTGTTGGTTGCGGGCAGTCTGGCTGCGGGGGGAGAGTCGAGGCTCCGGCAAGGCGGTAGCCGGAGTTCTGGCGCGATTGGTCCCCGCATCCGTTTGAGGACGCGGAGAAGTCTGACCTCGGGTGGGGGCAGATTTCCCCAAGGCCGGGCCAGACCTCGGTGGAGGAGATCCGGGGCGAGAGTTCGTCGGGGTGGTCGTGGCTTCAGAGGCACCAACGGGTGCAGTCATGGAGGATACCTCCTGATCCACGTCTATGGGGTCACTGCAACGAAAGAAGATGGTCAAGTGTTAATACCGAGGTAATATGTTTAAGCAACAAACATTGTTGGCTATAGAAGCAAAGCATTACCCATCCGAGGTAGGAAACCTCTTGCCCCCCGGGCATGAGGAGGATTTCCGGACTTCTTCAGCCGACGTCTCTTGACCGGAGCCTCAGTGGGTCCGGAGGCTCCAGTGGCGGATGGTTCGGCGGCCGAAGTTGCGGCACCAGCGCGTTTCCGGCTGGTTGCTGGAGTAAAGTTCGGAAGGTGAGGAAGGCAGGAGATAGGTACCGCGTTTATTGGTTCCATGACGAGAAACCCCTCCTCGTCATCCGAAATCTCTTGAACTGAAGCTTGTGCTTGAGGCTTACCCGCGGTGGTGATGCGGGCCGAGGCAATGGGCATATAATCCTCGTCGTCAGGGTCCACGTTGGATGGTGGGTCCTCGACAGGGAGATCCTTGCCGAAGTGGTCCGCAGGATGGACTCCATCCTCGGCGGTCTGGCGGGAGAACAGCTGTATGGCAGACATATGAAAAGGAGTTAGGAAGAAAATTGTCAAGATGAACGTCGGTAGCAAGACCTCGGTGGTAAAGGAGTACGAAGAAAACGTCGGAATAGCGTACCTGTTTCGCTGGCTTGGTCCGGTAGTGGGGTTCCCTTCCCCATGTCCAAGCGTCAGGGATCTTGGACTTGGTGATAGCTCGGACTCGCCGAGCTACCGCGGCGTTGTCCAGTGCAACGTGCGTATGGCGGGTGGGGTCATAAAGACCGCTCATGTGGCAGATCTTGTGAGACCTCGCCTGGAGAGGGGAGACCCTGCGCTTCACGAATGTGCAGGCCAGGTCATCAGCCGTCAGGACTTTCCCGTCGTTTCCGGGGTCCTCCGGGTCCTGCCATTTCGCAATGTACCATGGATGGACTTGAGTTCGCCGCTGTGAGGGGGAGTGTAGTCCCAGTTGAGCTGTTCTGTAGGAGGGCTGAGGTTAAACGCCGGCAGGTTGAGGAGGTCCTCTTCGCCGGAGTTCTTCACGTAAAACCACGTCCGGAGCCACTTGCGAACGGTGTCCGGAGTAGTGATACGTGGGAAGATGGAGTTTCGGCGAGGAGCTATGGTGGCAGCTCCGCAGGCGGTTAATTGCTTGGGCAGATCCTTGTTCTTTGGATCCGGGATCACTTGCCGCTTGAGTTGGAAGTAGCGAGAAAAGAGGTCTACCGTGGCTTTGAGGCCGAGGTATCCCTCAGAGAAGGAAACGATGCAGGAGAGAGTGGTGATGGCGTTGGCGGGGAGGTGATGAACCTGGAGTCCGAACTTGTCGAGGAAGCTCCGGAAGAAATCACTAACGGGCAGTCCGAAGCCGCGCTGGAAGTGCGCGACGAAGACCACCCGTTCCCCTTCTTGACTTGAGGCTCGAGTTCGCCCTCTGGCAGGCGACATTCTACCCCGGCGGGAATCCGCCGAGTCGCCCTGAGCCACTGGATTTCGTCCGGAGTTACATCCGAACCTTCCCAGCCGGCTCGTTCTCCGACCTCCAGTTCGAGGTCTGGAACCTCGGTTTGTTCCGAAGTCTCAGGAGGAGACATCTCGGCAGAATCAATCTGCAGAGAATGCACAGAAGTTTAGCAAAGGAAAAAGTAAATCTGGAATCTAAGGCTATATCTGGCTAACTCAGGAGGAGTTGGACGGCTATCTAATGTACATAGAGGCACATATATGCTAGGCGAACGTCTGTCCGAGGTATGAAACTCATTTCTACCCAAAAAAGTATGCGAGTAAGATCTACCGGAGGAGGTAAATAGAATTTTATTCAAGAACATATGAAGAACCAAAGCGCGAAGAGGAAGAAACCTAGGCAATGCCTAGGGTATCAAGAAAGGGAGTACATACCGTGAAAACGAGGTGCTGAAGGGCGGCGCCGGTGACGCGGTCGCAGCGGCGACGAAGGAGCTGCTCGTCGGCGGCGGCTGGAACGCGTTTCTTCTCAACCGGAAGCGGCGGCGCTGGTGGCGATGGAGGCGAGACGGCGAGTGAATGAGGAAGAAGAGGGAAGCACTGCCCTGGGCCCGTATTTATAACCGCGGGCGGTAACTGCGCACTACCGCGCGGTTATCGGAGCGGCGAGTGGGATCGTTTGTGCACAATGGCCCACGTGGCACGAAGATAGCGGTGGGCGAGCAGGCCACAGGATCGGTTGCAGGAGGCAAACCGTCGTGCGGCGCGGTTACTGGAGCGCGAAGCGGCGCAAGCGGGAAACCTCCGCTGACGTGGGCCGCGTGGTGGAAAGCACTCGAGTGCTTTGACTATCGTGGACCAGGAAGTGACGGATGGGACACGTGAACAGTGTTCTCTGACCGAAGTCAGTAAGGATGCAGAAATCGAGGGGTTGACGTCCGAGATCTCGGCGGATACTTCGGAAAAGCAGCATGGCCCGAGGAACAGACCGATGGATTTCTCGGGTATTGGTTCGGTAACCTGCAAAACATTGTAGCGCATGTGGTTTCGGGTTGAACCTGATGCGGCCTTTCATCCGAGGCTGCGAGACCACATCAGCTTCGGGGACTACTGTCGGGGGGTTACCCCCGGGTAGGGTAATGATGAGGTAAAGACATGTAAGGTTAAGGCAGTAAGCTGTCCGAGGGAACGATTGAGCAAGGACGCAGGAGGCGTCATCCGACGTAAGGTGTACGTCCGAGGTATACTTTCCGAGGTATATCCTCCGAGGTATCAACCTCGGGGCAGTCAGCTAGCTACCACAGGAATAAGATATTCTCTACCGAGGTATATGATCAGGAGTGTTATCCGAGGTTGGCAGCAAGGATCGAGGCATGTCAGAGAGGTCACGGGTGCCGCAGAGCTCGTAGCCCGAGGCTTCAGAGGACGGCGAGGTCCGTCCACGGGTTCCCGGAAGCTCGGGGGCCTAGGAGCTGACTCGGCTATTTCGGGAAAGGTCTACAGGCTAGACCTCGGCAGGCTACTGAAGTATGACCGAAGAGGAAAGCTAGGCCTGGCTGGCCTGACAGTCCGGCCGTTGGGCTGGCAGGAGGCAGAGGCTTGTCTTCTACCTTTTGGCCATGCCATTGTCAGTTGTAGGCAGGGGTAAAAATGTACTTCGGCCTGTGTATATATGCGGCTCTCTACCTCCAGAGAGGAGAGGCACAAACCCTAGCTCATTTCCCCCTTCGTAGTTTCACCTTCTACCTCGAGCTCTCACTTTGGTAGCAACATACAGCTCGAGGAGCACCTTGTACTTGAGAACCACACTGATATATTGAGAGAGGCAAGGCAGGAGTAGGGGTTTTACTTCCTCACGAAGGCCCCGAACCTGGGTACATCGTGGTGTCTTTTGTGTTCTTGGCTTTCTTGGTTTCTTGTTCATGTTCTTGTGGTTTCTTGCATGTTCTTGCTTGTGCACGTCTTGAGTGCATAAACCCTCCCCGGATTCCCCCAACGACCGTTCGGCCCCAACTAAGCCATACCCATGGCATCTGCCGTGATCCCACCACGACACAATCTCTTGGCATTCTTCACAATCTGACCATCAGTGAGCGTCATCTCAGAATAACGCATGCTATCTGTGGTTTCACCAGTGTATTGGCAAAATAGCCGGGTCCTGATGCTGAGTGGTTGGATAAACCAGCCAATCCAGCACTTGACGAGGTCCGTGCCTTTGAGGCCATGGGTGAGTAAGGCTCTGGCCTGGCGAAGTGTGGGCTCGAGCTTGACCCGGTCAGCATCATCAGCATAACTGTTCATCTTGGCTTCATATGTCAAGCCCGAGTTCCGGAAAGCCGGGTAACGAGCGTCGTCAGACTCGGGTGAGGTGTCCTTGCAGTAAAAGTATGTGTTTTGCCACCCCTTGGGATGGCTGGCTAAAAGAAGAGCCGGGAAATCACATTCCCTGCAGCGCTGGATTGCAAATCCACCATAAGGGCTCGGTTGGTCCTTGCATGATGGGTTGCAGTAGAAAAATTCAAGGAAAAGCTCGAGGCTTGGAGCCATTTGCAAATAGTCCTCACAGAACACAACAAAGTTGCTGATGTTCAGCATAGAGTTGGGTGCAATATCTTGGGGCCTAAGGCCGTAGTATTTCAAGACCCGGCAGAAAAACAGAGAGCCTGGGGGGCGAAGACCGCGCTGTACATGATCGAGGAAAACAACCACTTCACCTTCTTCTGGGCTGGGGCGGATTTCTTCCCCAGCAGCGCGCCAGCTGATCTCTGTTTTGGGAGGAAGCTCGCCGCAGTTCACGTATTCTTGCAGCATCAGATTTGTCACAGTGGATTTGGTCCAGTTGACCTGAGCAGCAGCGGGGGCGGCGGAGCCAGATGCACCAGCGTGGGTGCTGGAAGGTTTCTTCGCGAGTTTCTTCGCGCCACGGGGACCCCCAGCCTTCACCTTATCCTTCACCATGACTGCGGAGCTTCGAGGTTTCTTGGCTGCAACAATGGCGATGAGAATCCCTAGCTGTAGATGCGGATGTGCGGAGAGGAAAATGCGAAGTAAATCTGGGCGTGATTCAGAGTGGAATCGAGTGTGAAGCACGGATGTGCGGGAGAATCGTACCTGTGGATCTTCTCGCGGTGATTTGGAGGCTTGATTGGAGATTGGATCTGCGGTTGCTACAGTACGAGCGCGAGGAGGATGATGAAGATGAACAGAATGGGGAAAACAACTGCGTGCCTCCTGGTCTTCTATTTATAGGCGCAGTAAAAACCCTAGGGGTGTTGCGGTAAAAAGTGAAGAGATAAGGATCTTTGACCAAAATTCGACGACAAACAGAATGAGATAATTACGGGATATTAATTGATAAGCTCACGATTGAGATGGATTGAGGACGGATTTACAGTTGGGTAACAATTTTCGCTAAGTGTTGAAAGTGAAACCCGGTGGCGTATGAACCTGGTATATCTGAGTCGGGTTACGGCGTGAACCGCCAAAAGGACTGGCCAAGCTAAGGTGAAAAGAGACGTATTCTGGTATTTAATCTATTATGTGTTATTTTATGTTTCAGGTGATTAACCCGGCTGGCCAGGATAACAGTTCTGCTCAAAGAAGCAATGTTCAGCAATAGAAGCAGAGCGTGCCAACCTGGCAACCAGGTTAATCTGGGGGCTACTGATGGGGGGATAATAACCCGATAGGCCCATGAAGAGGGAAGCATGACCCGCCTGGCAGGAGGCCCGGTTAGGCCAGCTAATCATTAGCATGGGCTGGGTTATGTCGCTGGGCCAGTAAGTTTGGCGGTAACCCGGTTCAGGGAGGAAAGGTTCTAGAAGTCTAGAGGCGGTTCAGGACTTAGAGGACACGAAGGCCAGAAGAGCTAGAGTAGGACTCTGAGTCTGGGTGGAACCCGGATTCGTCTTGTAAAGCGCTAGGAGGCCCGGTCATCTATATAAACTGGTCCCTGTGCCCTAGTTAGACAGAACTTACGATCCAAGCTTAGGCGAGAGAACCATCGAGAGAAACTCATGCTACCAAGCGAACCGTGTAACCTAGATCGAGATCCAGCTCTGTTGTCGTAGCCGGGTTATCGAGATCGAGATCAATAATAAGATAGCAGGAAGTAGGTCTTTATCTCCAATGGAGAGGCCGAACCTGGGTAAACCCTTTGTCCCTGCAGTGCTAGACAATCTCCCAGATACCAGAGTCGCCTTGCCCATCATCTCAAGCTACCCCAAGGTAGCATCTGCCGTGTTATCTACCCCACGACAATGGGAGAGCCTCGCTTAGCTCCGTCTTCATGTATCCACTTGCACTTCATCTTCTTCTCTTGATGTATAAGATGGCTTGGAGCTAAACATGAATGTTCACTCAATCTTCTTAAATTCCAAGCCATGCTTGCAATAAGCTTATCTCTAGATGGTCATTCTTCATATAAACCCTTGGATAGAACCTTGGTCATCATGTAATCTTATAGAGTTCAACACATGAACTCCAATCTTTTCCTATGGACAAGATCTACAAGAATATCTCAATGCAAACATTAGTCCATAAGGATTGTCATTAATTACCAAAACCATGCATGGGGCAACACATGCACTTTCAGGAAACCACTCACAAGGTTTACACCGCTATCGCCCGAGGGGCATGATCATATATTTCTGCAGGTGAAGTACGAGAAGCTGTCGCGATATTGCGAGCACTACGGACTCATGGATCATGAGCATTTGGAGTGCGGCACGGGTGAGTTTGAACCGGCCGAGTTGTAGTTCGGCTCCTGGATGAAAGCTGAGGAATCGCTATGGCGACCAGGAACCCCAGGTATGCGTACTCCCCGGCAGAAGGCGCGTGGTGGTACTGCAGCTGGGAGAGGGAACGGAGGCGCTCATGGGGGTCGAGCGGGAGGACGAGGGCAGCCGGCTAGGTCTGTTCGAAAGTGGAAAGCTAAGGCGACTAGTGCTTCTGAGAACTCAGCAAAGAAGCGGTCGTCCCATGAAGCTGGACTGGGCAAGACAACAGAGCAGGAGCTGGATGACACTCGACTAGCCCGCTAAAGAAGGTTCAGAAGATGGCTGAGGGGCAGGGTGACCCCCCACAGGCGAAGCGACAACTTAACACCGATGTTGCTACAGAGGATGAGCTTGAGAAGGAGCGCGAGCGAGTGCCTCCTCCACCCCCGTCGTACACGTCTCCTAGTGAGCTCTGGAAGCAAAAGAAGAAGGCCAATGCAGATCCCAGCGGATCAGAAGCACAACAGAAAAACCAAGATCCATTGGCGGGCTCCCTCGAGGAGTACCGCCGCCAACAATGAGTATCTCAAGCTGGAATGGTCGAGGACTTGGCATGGCCTTGACCATCAACGAACTTCGTGATTTTGCGCGTGAACATGCCCCATCTGTGCTGTGTGTAGTAGAGACGCAACTTCACAAAAGACTGGTGGAAGGACTAGCGAGGACGCTAGGTTACGATCAGAGTTTTGTTGTAAGTAGCTCGGGTCGGAAGGGTGGAATTGGTATCTTTTGGAAATCTGAAATAAATATTTCTATTTTGCCTTACTCCCAGTATCATTTGGATGCAATTGTTTCCTCTAGTTCTATGGAACCGTGGCATCTAACTTGTGTGTATGGGGAGGCTCAAGCCAATTTTTGGCACAAGACATGGGATGTTTTGAAGTATATTCGTTCATCATCTGATCTCCCATGGTTATGTATTGGTGATTTTAACGAAGTTCTCCACCGTGACGAGCACGGCGGAGTCAATGCGAGGAGTGTGGGCCAGATAGCAGCGTTTCGTGAGACTGTGGACATCTGTGGACTGCAGGATCTGGGCTACAAGGGCACTCCATGGACCTTCGAGAGAAGGGTAGCGGGAGGGCGGTATTGTCGAACCCGCCTCGATAGAGCACTGGCGTCTCCGAGTTGCAGTGCCAGGTACCCTATGGCTATGCTCCAACATTATGCAGCAGCGACGTCAGATCATTCCCATATTCTGCTATGTCTCGAGGGAGAGAGGCCAGCAAACCCCCGACGTGACCGCATCTTTCGATATGAGGTGATGTGGGAATCCCACGAGTCTTTCGATCCGCACCTGCAGCAAGCCTGGCAGGGGGCCGGAACGTGTACAACTACAGGTTAAATGCGTGACAAGTTGAAGCAGCTATCTGGAAACCTGGTTAGTTGGAATAAAACTTCCTTTGGGAATGTTTGGAGGCAGCTTAAGCAGCTTCGAGGACGGCTGAAATTTTTGAGGGCACAGCCGGGCCGTTTGGAACCTTCTTATGAAGAAATCAGAGTGTGTGATCGTAGAATCGAATTGCAGCACCGAGAAGAAGTCATGTGGAGGCAGCGATCATGAATTCAATGGCTGTCCGAGGGTGACAAGAATACCCACTTCTTTCATCAACGGGCAAGCCGGCGAAGGAAGAAGAATAAGATCACTATGTTGAAAAAACCTGATGGAAATATGACCAAGGATTCACATGAAATAAAAACATGGCGCATGCCTTTTTTGGCAATCTGTATGAATCTGAGGGAACTCAAGGCATGGAACATGTCCTGAATGTGGTGCCGAGGAAGGTGACGGCACCGATGAATGCTGAGTTAACACGGCCTTATGGGCCGGAGGAGGTGAAAACAACACTATTCCAGATGTATCCCACGAAGGCGTCGGGATCAGACGGTTACCCAGCACATTTCTTTCAGCGCAATTGGGAGTTATGTGGGGAGGAGGTGACGAACTCAGTACTTCGGATACAAAGGGGTATTGATAGTCCGGAAGAGATCAATAATACTTTTATTGTCCTCATACCGAAAGTGGCAAGTCCTACTGAGCTGGGTCAATTTCGACCCATCAGTTTGTGCAACGTAATTTACAAGATCGCATCAAAGGTACTTGCCAATAGGTTGAAGAAATTACTGCCTGAGATCATCTCGCAGGAATAGTCCGCCTTTGTGCCTGGAAGGTTGATTACGGACAATATTATAACAGCCGATGAGTGTTTGCACTTCATGAAGAGAAATAAAGCGAAGAAACATAGACAGTGTGCACTAAAACTGGATATGAGAAAGGCATACGACCGAGTTGAGTGGTGTTATTTGGAAGCTGTGATGCTTAAGCTCGGATTTGACACCAATTGGGTGCAGCTGATTATGAAGATGATATCTACGGTGTCATTTTCAGTCCCTTTTGATGGATCACCGTTGGAGTCTTTCAAGCCATCTCGGGGTATCCGTCAAGGTGATCCTATCTCTTCGTACTTTTTTTTACTTGCAGTAGAGGGCCTCTCGTGCCTATTAAAATCAAGAAGTGTCGTTGAATCATCAAATCTCAAGGGTATAACGGTGGCTAGTACTGCTCCGGCAGTCAACCACTTACTATTTTCTGATGATAGCCTGTTGTTCGTCAAAACAAGTACGGAGGGTGCAAATGAAGTGGTTCAAGTTTTGGACACTTATTGTCAGGCTTCGGGTCAGAGGATAAATTTTGATAAATCTTCAGTCTTTTTCAGCAAGGGTTGCCCGGAGAATGTGCGAGATAGCATGAAGGGGATACTAAATATTCCAACATCAGCTCTTAATGATAAGTATCTGGGCATGTCGTCAGATGTAGGACGATCCATCAATGGTGCCTTTAAATTTGAGGGATCGGGTGTGGAAACGGATACAAGGTTGGATGGAAAGTATCCTATCGGCGGGAGGCAAAGAAGTACTGATCAAATCAGTAGCTCAAGCGGTCCCGACTTACTCTATGTCCTTATTTAAACTTCCAAGAGGGCTTTGCAAAAAGCTCAACTCGCTGATCCGCAACTTTAGGTGGGGAAGCCGTGATGGATAGAGGAAAACCTGCTGGGTTTCCTGGGAGGAGACGTGTACTCCGAAATATGTAGGGGGGCTTGGCTTTCGAGATATTGAGCTTTCTAACTTGGCTTTATTGGCAAGACAAACATGGCGCCTCCTACAGAATCCTGAAACATTGAGTGCTCGGGTACTCAAGGCAGTTTATTTCCCCTCTTCTGATCTACTACATGCTACCTTGGGTTCTCATTCATCCCAAATCTGGAGATCGATTTTAGAGGGGCATGAAGCAAGGTTTGGTCCGCCGCATAGGATCGGGTGAGAATACACATGCATGGGATGAAGCTTGGATCCCTCGTGATGAGGTTCGGAGACCAATTACCTGTCTGAAGGCGGATCCACCACTCAGGGTGGCGGATTACATTGACCCGACATCGCCAACTTGGGACGTTCGGAAGTTGCAAGCTTACTTCTTACCAATGGATGTGGAGGTGATTACATCTAACCCTCTATGTACCAGAAGGACGGATGACTTCTGGGCATGGCATTTCGAGCGTACAGGCATTTTCTCGGTCCGTTCTGCGTATCGCATGATTATTAACACCAAAAGGACCAGAGAAGCCTGGTTGGAGGGGAAGGCAACTTCCTCCGATCATAACCGTGAGGAAAAGGACTGGACCTCGCTCTGGAAGGTCAAGGTACCATCGAAGATATGGGTCTTCATGTGGCGGTTAGCAAAACAATCTATTCCCACAGGGGATGTTAGCCACCGGAGGAACATGGCTCCTGACATTTCATGTGGGCTATGTGGACAGGCTGATTCGTGGCGCCATTCACTCCTAGAATGCAATATGGCAAGATCGGTCTGGGCTTTGGCTCTTGACTCCATCACGGAGCACATGTACAGAACAACGGAACCCAACACCAAGCAGTGGATCTTCTCGCTAATTTCTTCTCTGAAGCATGATGATCTGTACGCTGCATGGTTACATTGTGGTCCATCTGGTATGCGAGAAGAAAGGCGATCCACGAGGGCATTTTTCAGAGCCCGTTGTCGACGTACAGTTTCATCGAGAGTTTTATTCGTGACTTGGATATAGCAACAGCAGCAAAGCCGTCTGCCCCGGCAAGACGACAAGTACAGGAGGCGAGAAGATGGATAGCTCCTGCTGTTGGCTATGCCAAGATAAATGTTGATGCAGCGGTTCGGAAAACTGGAAATTTTGGATCAGTTGCAGCCGTGTGCAGAGCGGAGGATGGTACCTACCTTGGGGCATCAGCGATTGTGATCTGGGGTATCGCAGACCCGGCCACTCTTGAAGCCCTGGCGTGCGAGAAGCATTGGCTCTGGCGAGGGATTTATCTCTCGATCGCATTCAGGTAGCGACAGATTGCCTAGAGCAAGAACTTGGGAAGATTCAGTACCATACTGGAGGAGATCAAGGCGAGTAGTAGAGAGTTTAGTTCGGTAAAACTCTCTCATGAGCGGAGGTCTTCAAATGTCGAAGCTCACAACCTTGCTCGTAGTTCAGTTTCCCTAAACCCCGGTCGTCACATCTGGCTTCTACATACTCCAGACTCGTTTTGTATTCCTATGACTTTAAGTGATCAATAAAGTGGCGGGCGGTTAATCTCTACTATATTAAAGCAGACTCGATGGTGTTCCGTGGTACGTCGCTCCCCGCCTCGCATCCCGCAAAAACAAAAACAAAACCACGCACGGGCCTACCGGTTCGTCGCTAGCCGCCCCTGACCCGCACGTAAAAAACCAGGAACAAAACTAATGTTTCCGTTCGTGCATACGTGGAGAAGAAAATCAATCCCAACCCCACTGTCGACCACGTTTGCCTGCCTAGCTAACTGCAGCCCCGACGACCTTAATTACCGTCGATCTGCCCCACCGGGCCCAGATCCGTCGCGCAGCACCACCAGCAACAGCCCATGCTTCAGCGCCGCCTCCTGAATCCTCGCAGCGCCTCCGACCCAATCCCCTGACACCGCCTCACCTTGTATGCAACCGTTGGTCAGCCCCGTGCGGGTCAATTCATGGCAACCACCGGTCAGCTCCGTGCGCGGCAACTGCGGATCGTGGAGGGCGTGATCTTACCACCTCGATCAGTACAAAATCCTCAAAGGCCCTGCCCCTCCCCACCCTTGTTCTCCTTTCGCCTCCCATCAGCTCTCTCGAATTCGGCGGCCGGACCAGCTGCCGCCGCGGGATACCTCCGGCTCCAAGGGAAGAACCGTTCCGACGACGCCTGTAGTGGCTACGTCCATCTTGCTTACCGCCGTGCAATCTAAATTCTCGAAATTACGCCGTGGAGCACGATCTTCAGGTCGAGCAAGGTGACTTCGAGGAGTGTGAACTTCATCTATCTAGCAATGCTTGTCCTTTTGATGACTTTCCTTGGCAATTTCATGATGTTTGAGTGTTTTCTTCACATGATTCAGAGAGCAAGCCAAGACGGAGAAGCCTCTTGTCCAGCACACCGGAGACCAGATCGCAGGTACCGTGCTCTGTTACATGCATATAGTTCCTCTTTCAGCAGAAGTACCCAAGTTTATAACTAACTTCGTTTTCTGAAGTTTCAATGCGTTTGAGGTGATGCGGCTTCCTACCATGGTTAGACCGCAAAAGTAGTGGTTTAGTTTTAGGCTTGTAGCTCAGTTTTGGTTTCAGTTCTGCTATTTGCTTGTTCAGTTCTTTCACGTGTTCAATTTAATCTTGAGATATTACTACTGATGAAAGATTGTTATCTTGGTGTAGAACTACATATTCTAGTGCTAATTCCAGGATGCTCACATAGTTCACAAATATAGAGTGCTGATTTTCTAGAGTTAGTTTAGTCTGCATTCCAGTTTAAGTAATTATATGTGTGTTGTGCCAAATCGACCGCATATATCAGATGTTTAACAATGTTTTTCAGAATAGATTTCTAAGCTATAAGAAGTTACTGATTCAGAATTCTAACTGTCGCAGCAGTGGAACATGGGGTTCCCCTGGTGCTGCCAAAGTGGTTCCTCCACTGGGGCCCACCAAGAAGATGGACAAGGCAAGGAGTCAAGTACAGTAGATGGGTTAGCCGATCTGCCTCAAGGACACCCGACAAGTTCGACATCAAGTCTCTGCGGCTAAGGACCAGGTGACCTTCCGGGTCACCCCCTCGCCCAGAGAACCAGGCAAGACACCCGCGGGTCCGTGCGCCCGCAGGAGGCTAGGCGCGCCCCCGGGTCCTCCATCCGTACCATCGAGAGGATAAGATCGCCAGCTCGCCGGAAGCTGGTGGAAGACTTGGGCGCCAAGATGAAGGCCGCGCCTTGGTGACGTTGCCACGAGCGCAGTTGGTGGGTCGGGCAGGCTTTGTCCGTCCCACCTTTTCCAAGGGCGGACGACCACGCCGCCCTCCGCAGAATGCTTGGAGGAGAAAGCGCCACGTCTCCTCCAAGGACCGCCGAGGGGTTTTCCCGCCAAGACCCCTCACACCTCTCGCGTGCCCATGCCGGATCCTTAGCCTATAAAAGGAGGACCATGGCACCGAGGGGGAAGGACGGAACAGAAGCCAGCTAGAGCTCAGGCAAGACTAGACTAGGGTTCGGAAGGTAGAGAGAGGTGATCTCCCCAGGGCAGGATCTGCTCTTCGTCTACCTCCGGCTGAAACTCTGCCGGGTTCACCCCAGAACACCCTTGTACACCCCACCACGATGAACCTCTCAATCCAGACATGCAGGAGTAGGGCTTTTAGCCTCCGGGCGGCCTGAACCTGGGTAACTCCGTGTGTCCTGCTGTGTTGTTCGCTCTCTCCCTCTCGACGAAGAACTTGGCATCCTTGCTCCCGGGTAAGGCGTCTTCCAGCCTCCTTCACGCCCCGTGCCGAACCTAAAAAGGGGTATCATCTACTCCCGGTGTCCGTCACCCGAGACACGACTTCTGGCGCGCCAGGTAGGGGGTGCAAGCGCTGGATTCGTCTTCTTCTTCATCAACTTCAAGTTCTTTGTCAAGCATGCCGCCGAGGAGGAAGATCGACGCCGCTACCTCCAAGGCCGCGTCTCCATCATGCACTCAGGCTTCCGCCGAGCGCCGCGCTGCGGATGCGCGTCAGCCTGCTCCTCCGCAGGCGCCACCTACGGAGAAGGTGGCGTCGGAGAGGGCCAACACCAACAAGAACGTCGACCCAGACGATCCGGCGGCTCCTGGACTGTCCTCCGACCGCCCCCGCGCTCTGGGGAGAAGAGCGTCGGGAACGGCGCGGGCAGGGGTCACGACGCCAAGAAGGGGCGAGATCACGTCCGCGCCAGTGGATGTCCCCGAAGCTCCAAAAGCAAGTCCTCTACGCACTTGCCCTCGGACGCACAAGCTCGCCACGACGCTCTTGTCGCTGCCAAGGCTCTCATGCAGTTCCCTCCGAGCTCTGGCGATCCCAAGGTCTACCAAGAATGGAGAGCCCGTGTGGAGGCACTCCTCGACTTCGCCGACGGCGGCCCTGAGCCCGACATTACTCGAGCTCCCACCGTCAACGGCCCCGAGGCTGGAGGGCACAAGGCACACGAACCACGAGGTCAGCCCCATGGCGAGCGCCGAGGCGAGACGGAGCCTCCTCGTACCGCTCCACCGATGGCGAACCGGCTAAACCGCGATCGCGGCAAGGCCATCTCCGTCGGGTCATCTACCACGCGCAACCGAGATCTTCGCCACGACCTCAACAACCGTCTAACCGAGGATATGCGCACCCGCATCGAACGACGTCGCGAGCGTCATCGCCGGGAGGATCGGGACGACGACATCGCTGAAGGGTGCCTCGCCCTTGCCCCTGAGTTCCGCCGGGTCACCTGGCCCAAGAAGTTCAAGATCGACGTCCTCCGCTACGACGGCACTACGAACCCCCGGGACTTCCTGCAGCTTTACTCCTTAGCTGCGGCAGTCGCCGGGGCCGACGAGATGATGATGACCAGCTGGTTCCCGCTGGCCCTGAAGGGAGATGCCCAGACATGGCTTCTCAACCTTCCCAAGTGCTCCATCCGTTCCTGGAGGACCCTGAAGGAACAGTTCCTGGGGGCTTTCCAAGGCGGGTACGAGCGCCCGGGGGCTCCCAGCGACCTCCACGACTTCAAGCAACTTCCGGGTGAAACTCTTCGCAAGTTCATCCAGCGCTTCACCCAGAAGATGAACACAATCCCCTGCATCAAGCAAGAGCTGGTGATCGCTTCTTTTCACGCCAACGTCCGCAATACCCGGATGCGCGAGAAGTTGAGCAATCGCCGCGTCGAATCCACCTGCGAGCTCTGGGAGCTGGCGGATCGATGCGCCCGAGCTGAGGAGGGGGCTAAGTTCCCCGGGGAGGATGAACCCGAGGACAAAACCGCCCCCGCCAAGAACAAGAAGCGGGACTCTGGACCCGACAAGCGCATCTTCGTCACCGAACCCCTTCCCAAGAAGGCCAAGCCTGCGGCGGCCTCTGAGGGAGAAGACGACCCATGGTGCCACATTCATCCTGACGGCAACCACCCTCTCAAGGACTGCCGCCAACTCAAGAACCTCGCCATACGAGAGCAGCGTCGGGCCGACGGGGTAAGCTTGGACGGCTGCTACAACTGTGGCGTCATTGGGCACGTCGCTCGTGACTGTCCCACAGGTCGCCAAGGCGGAGGCGGCCGCGGATGGGGCCGCGGCGGTGGCCGCGGGGGACGAGGAGGACGCGGCGGCCAAGGCGGTCGTGAACAGAACAATCAGGAAGGCGCCTCCAACAAGGAAGCTCCGGCTCCTCAGGGAGGCGGCGGCGGAAGGTTCCAGGAAGTCACCGGAGTTGTCGGGTGCATTCACGGGGGAGCCTCTCTGCCTCCATCCAACGGCGCGTGTAAGAGGCTGGTCCGGGAGCTTAACGCGGTTGCTTCTGCTCCGCCCAAGCCCCTAAAGTGGTCTGGGCAGGTCATCTCCTTCGACCCGGAGGACCATCCTGCCAGTGTGGCCGGGGTGGGAACGCTTCCTCTGATCGTTCGCCCGTCATCCACAACTACAAGGTCACCAAGATGCTGGTCGACGGAGGCTCCAGCCTCAACCTTCTGACGGCGAAGGTGCTGGCCATTCTGCAAATTCCTTTTTCTCGCCTGCAAGACACCGGCGTGTTCCAAGGCGTGAATGGAAGCGTCACTCGGCCGCTGGGGAAGATCACGCTCCCTGTCACCTTCGGTGACCAGGAGAACTTCCGCACCGAGGACATCGTCTTCGACATTGCGGACACGCCACTTCCGTACAACGGCATACTTGGCCGGCCGGCTCTAGCCAAGTTCATGGCCGTCTCGCACTTCGCCTACAACATGATGAAGATCCCCGCGGTCTGGGGAGTGATCACGATCAAGGCCGACGTCGACGACGCTATCTTTTGCGTTCAGAAGCTGAACCAGACGGTGGCGGCGACCTCGGACGTTCCGCAAGATGTACAGGAAGCTGATGTCGGTGCATTCTCCGGGACGGAGGGTACCCCGGAGGCTCGACATCAACTTCCTCAAGAAGGCGTCATTTCATGAAGATCCGCAAATGACCAAGAAAGTGGCGTTGACCAGTGACGGGAGTCGATCCATCACCATCGGCGCCCGCCTCACCGACAAATAGGAAAGCGCGCTCGTCGCCTTCCTTCGGGAAAACTCTGACGTCTTCGCATGGGAAGCGTCAGGGCTACCCGGCGTACCAAGGGAGGTGATCGAGCACAAACTGGCGGTCAGCAAAGACGCTCGCCCGATAAAACAAGTTCTACGCAGCAAAGCAAGGAAAAACTGGAGTTCATCGTGTCCGAGGTTGACAAACTGGAAGAAGCTGGCGTCATCAGGAAGGTGCCACACCCAACCTGGGTGGCCAACCCTGTGGTGGTGCCAAAGCCCATGACCTTCAAGTGGCGGCTCTGCATCGACTTCACCGACTTGAACAAGGCCTGCCCCAAGGATCCTTTCCCACTACCCCGGATTGATCTCATCGTGGATTCAACCGCCGGGTGCGAGCTCCTGTGCTTCCTGGATGCTTTCTCCGGGTACCACCAGATCATGATGGCAGTGGAGGATCAGGAGAAGACGGCCTTCATCACACCCAAGGGCTGCTACTGCTACACCCGGATGCCTTTTGGTCTCCGGAACGCCGGCGCAACCTTTCAGCGCGCCATGCAAGCATGTCTTGGGTCCCAGCTGGGCCGCAACGTGGAGGCATACATCGACGACATCGTGGTCAAGACTCGGTACAAGGACTCCCTCATTCAAGATCTGCACGAGACCTTCAACAACCTTCGTCGGGTCAACTTCAAGCTTAACCCCGACAAGTGCGTGTTTGGGGTCCCGTCCGGCAAGCTACTGGGGTTCTTAATCTCCCACCGGGGGATTGAGGCCAATCCCGACAAGATCAAGGCCATCGAGCGCATGGAGGCGCCACGGCGAGTCAAGGACGTACAACGCCTCAACGGGTGCATCACCGCACTCGGGCGTTTCATCTCAAGACTTGGAGAACGAGCCCTGCCCTTCTTCAAGTTACTCAAGAAGACGGGTCCCGTGAAATGGACCCCGGAGGCTGAAGAAGCTCTTCAGTCCCTCAAGTGCTACCTCGCCTCGCCTCCCATCCTTGTGGCACCAACAGAAAAGGAGCCCCTACTACTGTACATCGCTGCCACCAATCAGGTGATCAGCGCGGTTCTTGTGGTAGAGCGTGACGCTCCTCCGGACAAGGTCGGCGGCAAGCGTCCCGGAAACATCCTCCCGGGGCAACCAAGCAAGAAGAGCAGCCAGGTGACAAAGGGCCGGAAGGCCCTGAGCCTGGCATGCCCACCGACGCCGCCATCGACATCGCAGAAGAAGCATCACTGGGGGCTGACGCGCTCCCTCTCGAAGCAGCTGAGCCCGTCAAGGACTCGGTGACCCGCAAGATACAGCACCCGGTCTACTTCATCAGTTCGGTGCTGCGCGACGCCCGGGAGCGGTACCCCATGATGCAGAAGCTGTTGCTGGCGATCCTCATCGCCTCTCGCAAGATGAGGCCCTACTTCGAAAGCCACCCTATCACCGTGGTTTCCAAGTACCCCTTGAGGAGTCCGCTGGAGAATCCCCTCGCCACCGGACGAGTCTCTTGGTGGGCCATGGAGCTTCAAGGTTTCGGCCTCAAGTTCGAGCACACGAACAACATCAAGAGTCAAGCGCTGGCTGATTTCACGGCGGAGTGGACCGAGACAGCGTTCGACGACCCGGTGGAGGAATCCAGCCTTCCCGGGAAAGAAGATCCCGACGTTTGGACCATGAACTTCGACGGCTCCTACACCAAGGGCCAGGAGGCGCCGAGTCGTTTTGATCTCCCCCACAGGAGATCGTCTGAAGTACGTCGTCCAGATGCAGTACAAGGAGAATATCTCGAACAACACGACGGAGTACGAGGGCCTGCTTGCGGGACTTCGTGCTGCCGTTGGCCTCGGCATCACCAAGCTCATCGTCAAGGGTGACTCTCAGCTAGTCATCAAACAAGTGAACAAGGAGTACGCTTGCCCTCAGATGGCACCGTACGTCGAGGAGGTGTGGAAGCTTCAGCGGCGCTTCAACAGCTTCCGGGCCGTGTACGTCCCTAGGGATGACAACACGACCGCGGACGAGCTGTCACAGATGGCTTCCAAGCGAGAACCAGTACCTCCCGGGATATACATTGAGGTGCTCCGGCAACCCTCTGTGTCTCCCGAGAGGCTCAAGACAAGGTCTACATCGACACTGGGGGCTGGTGACCCGTCTACTTCGACAACCCGGGAAACCAGCCCAGAAGGCGCGCAAGACCCGGCAGGACCGAGACCAAGGGAAGCTATGCTTCTCCTTGGTCAAATGGTGTTGCCGGTGGAGAGAACCCACCCACCCTGGGCCCTGGACATCGTCAAGTACATGACGGAGCATGCTCTGCCGGAGGATGATCACGAGGCCGAGCGGGTGGCTCGTCAAGCCAAGCTCTACGTCCTGATCGACGGCGAGCTCTACCGGCGACGCGACAACGGAGTCAGGCTCCGCTGCATACCGCAAGAACAAGGCCAAGTACTTCTACGAGACATCCACGAGGGCACATGTTCAAGTCATGTTGCATCAAGATCATTGGCGGGGAAGGTTTTCCGCCAGGGTTTCTACTGGCCAACAGTCCTGCACGACGCCGAGCAAATGGTCAAGACCTGCGAAGCTTGCCAATACTACGCGAAGAACATCAATCAGCCAGCTCAAGCACTGCAACCAATCCCAATATCCTGGCCGTTTGCAGTCTGGGGGCTAGACATCGTCGGCAAGTTGCCAAAGTCAGTTGGCGGACATGAATACCTCTTTGTGGCTGTCGACAAGTTCACGAAGTGGGTTGAAGTAATGCCAGTACCACGCCAGACGGCCCAGGCCGCCATCAAGTTCATCGAGGGGATTGTCTACCGCTTCGGAGTACCCAACAGAATCATCACGGATAATGGCACTCAGTTCACAAGTCGAGCCTTCCTCAGCTTCTGTGAAGAATTGGGCATCAAGGTGTGCTTTGCATCAGTGTCCTATCCAAGATGCAACGGTCAAGTGGAGCGAGCCAATGCGGAGGTCCTAAGAGGTCTGAAAACCAAAGCATTTGACAAGCTGGAGAACAAGGGGAGAAATTGGATTGATCACCTACCCAGTGTACTGTGGTCCATCAGAACAACTCCAAGCCGAGCCACCAAAGAAACACCTTTCTTCCTTGTCTATGGAGCTGAAGCTGTCCTGCCAACAGAGCTAAGGCACGGATCCCCCGGGTACTCGCATATGATGAAGATGCCCAAGCTGAGCAAAGGATCGATGACATTAACATCCTGGAGGAAATGCGCTGTCGGGCGTCATTGCGGTCTGCTCGATACCAGCAAGGGCTGCGCCGGTATCACAGCCGTCATGTTCGATCCCGGGAATTACAGCAGGGAGACCTGGTTCTCCGCAAGATGCAAAATCTCGAGGGCTTGAACAAGATGTCAAGCAAGTGGGAAGGACCCTACCGGGTTACTCATACACTGAGACCCGGAGCAGTCTATCTGGAAGACGAGAAAGGCAGGCCGGAAGGCAACGCCTGGAACATCGAGAATCTCCGCAAGTTCTACCCCTAATTACGAACATGAATCGCCAAACGTCGAATCCGCTAAGCACGCCCAAGGGGCTAGTGTTCTGTAATAGGGTGTAAGAAGTCATCGCCAAGAAATAAAAGATAAGTGTTTCAATTCCGTGAGCCTCAATTTATGTCGAGATGTGTGTTATCCGTAACAACCCCCAAGCAGGGGGCTGACATGGTGCCGGTGGCTGACGGGTCGAGCGCGAGTGGCCTATCAGTAGGCACTGCCACCCGATCGTGCCGTACTGCCGCGGAAAGGAGTGAACGGGCAGTGCTGTGTTTTAACGAACCTAAGCACAGAAATGCACATTCAACTTTGCTTGCGGGTTGCTCCGGATGAAACACTATCTCGACATGAAAAGAGGGTCCATTCTTTCCTACTGAAAGTTTGTTGTGTGCAGCGCCTTCCCGGGACAGGAACTGACGGTGGAAAGCGGTTAAGGAGTTGGATACCCGGGAGGGACAGGATGTATCGAGGACACGGCAGAAAAACAGCTAAGTCCTTGCATCAGCATCCTGCACTTAGGCATAACATCTCGCTCGGAGTCAATATACCATCGACCTGCGCATGCTTGACAGTTGATGAGAGCCTTTGCGGGGCTAATGCTACCACGCCATCGAACGGTCTATTTCCCTCTGGCCAAGTACCTGTGGACAGTGGAGTCAGACACCCGGAAGGTATAGCGCTCTTAGGGGTACTACTGAGTAACAGTCTGCAATAGAAAAAAAAACCGAACGCCCTCCCGAGCCGCTCCTCTCCCGGGCGGCTCGCGAGGACCCCAATCCACCAAACCCTAGCCACAACCAACCGAAGATCTCCGGCCGTCGCTGCTGCCGGCGACTGCGGCGGCGGCGGCGCCCGTCCGGTCCAAGCGACGGCGGGCAGGGTGTGCTCTCGGCAGCGCTTCATGGGAGGAGGTGGGGCGCAGGCGGAGGGCAAGGGCGGCGCGGCCGGCCGGTCGGGGCCTGAGGTCCAGCAGGATGGCGGTGAGGAGTCGGCGGCGCGCCGCCGGCGGCCGTTCCGGTCCCGTCGGGGTGTTTGGGTTCCAATCTGGGCATCGATCTAGGTCTCTCGAAGACTCTGATTTGGACCAATTGACCCAACCGGGCACGGTGCTGCCCTCTTCTCTGTTGCCATTCCGCTGGATGGCGACCGGCGGCGTGGGGGCTAGCTGGTTTTGCTGAAATAATGGCGGCGGTCCTAGGGTTTCTCCCGCGCGAAGACGATGATCTACTGGATGCGTGCTCTCATTGATTTGGCTGAAGTGACGAGTTCCGGAAGGCTCCGCCGGCGAACTCCACTGGGCGATTCATGCCTGGAGATTGCTGGATCGGGTGGGATTCAGTCGTGCGCACCCATGTTTTACTCTGGCCGTTTGGTTTCAGAGGGAGCGCTACGAAGCTCTGCTGGCTGTTAATATCATGGGACATGTTCTCGTTCCATGGTGCTGGCGGAGAAGGTCATGTCAGTCGAGATCTGAGGCTAGCAATGGGGGTTCGAATCTTTCTCGCGATGAGGAATTGGCTTGGTGTTTCATGACTTGGAGCAGCGGCATGTAAGTGGGGGCGACAACATACGTGAAGTCCAAAGTCCTATCTTTCAGTGTGAAAATCCAAGGTCTGGCCTTAATTGTTTGTGCCTGATAGTGGTCTTGCTGAAGACATTGTTTTGAGTGCGAGGACTATCTTCAGGGTGAAAACCCAAGGTCTGGCCTTAATTGGTTGGGCCTGGCACTGTTCTTCTTGAAGGCTTTGCTTTTGAAGAATTGAGCATCAGGTGTTGTTTTGGTGGTGGTTGTGCGGCTGCTTGAATGATTGTAACTATGTAGCGGGACTTTTCTTTTTTATTTCTTCTTCTTATTGTCTTTCGGCTGTGTGCATCCGTAGTAACTTTGGTTATTGCGTTGTTGCAGAGGCTGGATGTAATTTGTATCTCCGTGATATTAATATACACTCTTTATCTAAAAAAAAGGGGTACTACTACTGTGTGCGGAACAGTCAGGGTATCTGGCACCTAAGGGACCTCCTCTGAAACTTAACAGCGCGTTAGTGCAAAGGAAGATTTGGGACATGACCCCGGGAGTTGAGGCTAGGTTGCATTCATCTGAATTTAAATTCTGAATTACATTCGGTTGTGCAACTTCTTGATTATATAACAAGCCTATGCTACTAAGGCCAGTCAAGGGTCACTGGCTCTGCAGACTTGTCTTGTGCTTCGTTTTCTTTGCCGGGTGAGCTCTTGATTCCCGGGGACGCCTGGGGAAAGAGAGTGCACCCGCGCAGGACTTTTTCAGGCGTCTCGTGGGTTGAGAGCCCGAGCAGCCCACCCGGGCACTCCCCGACCAAAGACCCGGAAGATCCCGTCCGCCAGCTCACCCATGGACTGACTCTCAGCCTGAAGCAGGAAGACAGGCCAAGTCAAGCTCGAGTTTGATTAACAGAAGAGATGAAAAGTTAGAGTGGTCACCTGCTCTATGGCTTCGAGTTCAGCCACGAGTTGGGACAACTCCGGAATCCCAGCTGTCCTCTCCCTCAGAACGGACCACAGGTACGCCCTGCGGATCGCCCTAACCGTAGCTTCCTCTTGAGCAGCAGGACCGGAGACGGCCGCTAGGCGGGCGAGATTCTGAGCAATGGTAGGACAAGGCACAGCTTCGCCTCCCTCGGCGGCTCGGGCCCCAGCTCCATTGGGAGCCTCCGCCGCGCTACGGAAGGCCGACTCCGCCGCGATCTATGGGGGGGAAGAGAAAGGAGCAAGGCGAGAAGATATGTCATGGGAGTTGGAGTCTGGAGGGCCTTTTATAGGCCTCCCACGCTCCACTTACCCCTTGGCGCTACGGCTGCCGCGTTAATGGGGCGCGTTTGGCGAAAAACTGCTCCCACTCACATCAAGTACGACACGAAAGCCAAGAGACAAAAAGGAGAACAAGTTCTTCTTCATTTCAAGATCTACAGCGGGGGCTAATTTTTACAAACAAAAACATTGGCTCCCGGCGCACGAGGAGCACCACCGTACAATGGAAGACACTACTTCCAGAAGTACGTCGACGAGGCGGCCAAGAAGGAGGTCAAGGACATCTTCAGGACCACCGACTTGAAGCTCCTCGTCCTCAGGAAAGCTAGCTCTCCTCGGCCTTGACGCTAGACGAGTTTTCCTCATCTTCATCCTCGTCGAAGGAGCCGGAGTTGCTGCCGCTTTCACTCTCGGCACAGCATTCCACGCGCCCTCCTGCAACGCGGAAGATCTTCACGGCAATTGTGGCGTCTCCGTCATACTTGCAGGCAAGGTATTGCCCCCGGGTCAGGCGGCGGGAGCGAGCGAATGACTTCCACCCCTGACCAAGGAGAATGGAGTCGTCGACGGTGTACTCCACCGAGATCCAGGAGGGGCCATTTGGACAGCCTTCCGCCTGCAGCCACAAGCCCGGAGGCCTGTTATTCTCCATCGCCATGGCAAAGGAGTCCGGAAGGTCAATCCGGCTGCGGATCTTGCGGCGCAGATCCAGGATGAACTCGAAGGGCGTGAAGCTCGTGTGGATTGCAGCCCGTGGGGGCGGAGAAGGAGTTCTTCCGCACCTCACGGTTCCTCTACCTCCACCGCCTCGCTTTGCTCGCCCTCTTGAGGCGGCGCTTCCGCGGCCACCGGAGCTTCTCTCCGTCGGGGCCGAAGCTCGAGGACGTCCCACTCCTCTCTTCCCTCTCGCCATTGGAGCTGTTGGCCTGGGAAGGGAGAGATGGGTCAAGGAAGAAGAAGATGGGGACTTGCGAGGCGTTCGTCCGCTTTTATAGCGCGCAGAGCTTCTCTCTCCAACTGTCTTCACAGCTTCCCCGCAGCGGGAATCGAGGAGGCAAACTCAGTTATTCCCCCGAGCGGAATAACTCCAAGACCATCACGACGGTTGATGGACTGAAGCAAGAGGCGCCGGGTACCCACTTTGGCCAACTCTTTGGCCATAGCCCCGGCAGCAACTGAAGCAAGAGCCGCCGGGACCATGCCCGGGGGCTACTATCGCAGCAGTGGAATATGGGGTTCCCCTGGTGCTGCCAAAGTGGGCCCTCCACTGGGGCCCACCAAGAAGATGGACAAGGCAAGGAGTCAAGTACAGCAGATGGGTTAGCCCATCTGCCTCAAGGACACCCGACAAGTTCGACATCAAGTCTCTGCGGCTAAGGACCAGGTGACCTTCCGGGTCACCCCCTCGCCCGGAGAACCAGGCAAGACACCCGCGGGTCCGTGCGCCCGGCAGGAGGCCAGGCGCGCCCCCGGGTCCTCCATCCGTACCATCGAGAGGATAAGATCACCAGCTCGCCGGAAGCTGGTGGAAGACTTGGACGCCAAGATGAAGGCCGCGCCTTGGTGACGTTGCCACGAGCGCAGTTGGTGGGGCGGGCAGGCTTTGTCCGTCCCACCTTTTCCAAGGGCGGACGACCACTCCACCCTCCTCAGAATGCTTGGAGGAGAAAGCGCCACGTCTCCTCCAAGGACCACCGAAGGGTTTTCCCGCCAAGACCCCTCACACCTCTCGCGTGCCCATGTCGGATCCCCTTAGCCTATAAAAGGAGGACCATGGCACCGAGGGAGAAGGACGGAACAGAAGCAAGCTAGAGCTCAGGCAAGACTAGACTAGGATTCGGAAGGTAGAGAGAGAGGTGATCTCCCCAGGGCAGGATCTGCTCTTCGTCTACCTCCGGCCGAAACTCTGCCGGGTTCACCCCAGAACACCCTTGTACACCCCACCATGATGAACCTCTCAATCCAGACATGCAGGAGTAGGGCTTTTAGCCTCCGGGAACCTGGGTAACTCCGTGTGTCCTGCTGTGTTGTTCGCTCTCTCCCTCTCGACGAAGAACTTGGCATCCTTGCTCCTGGGTAAGGCGTCTTCCAGCGTCCTTCGCGCCCCGTGCCTAACCTAAAAAGGGAGTATCATCTACTCCCGGTGTCCGTCACCCGAGACACGACACTAACCGTGTTGGTTCAGTATCATGATGTCCTTAATTCTCAATCATAATTCTTTTGGGACAAATATGTTGTTAGATGTTCTGACTGTAACCGAATCATGGTTTGCGTTGTGCTACTTTGGTGTTGTTTGTGCTCAGCATTCGTGGTTATCAAGGGTAGTACAGAATATCCGTAAATGCTTAATCAGACTTATATTCGTTTTAGACTAATGTATCCTTGATGTCTTAATGGTAATCAAATTAAATTATGTGGTTGCTTAATGGTAAAATGATTTGTGTTACTAAATTATGTGATTGCTTTAAGGTGTTATTGTACCGTACCAAATCTTTCTCTTTTTAGATATATGTCTATATGATCTGATATGATTTATCTTAGACCCTTGACCCTACAAAATTAAACTTCGAAATTTAAATTAAATCTTATTTTCAGGATCACTTCCTAGAAGATTCATACCCAAATTGTTGGCTTTTGGTCGACGCCTACCTTTTTTTCTTGTGAAAAGGTATGTATCTAGAATCAGAGATGGCTCTTCAGTTTGGTATGCACCAACGTTTCCTGTGATAGAATCAGAGATGAGCAATTACCTGTAGTATTCATTCTTCACTTTATTGTCATAAACTACCCATGATTGAGGTGAATGGTTTGAGAATGAATGTTGATATCTTTATTATGTAGATGGCAGACATTAAACTCCCAAGTAAGCAAACCATGTCGATGTATGGCAAGCCTATCATTTTCCTGACGATGACCTGCAACCCAAACTGGCATGAGATACAGGACGCGCTGCTTCCGGGACAAACCCTGAAGGACCAACCAGATCTCGTGGCCTGAGTGTTCAGGTCCAAACTGGAGATGATGAAAGAGATGCTGACCAAGAAACATATTCTAGGCATTCCGAATGTGTACGTCTATGTGGTCGAATTCCAAAAGAGGGGTATCCCCCATGCTCATTTCATGTTGATGTTGCTGGACGGACTTGAGTTGCTTTCTTTATGATCATTAGTCTTTGAAAATGTAATGCTTGCAGACAGATTTGAGACATATATATGTATTTGAATTACTACTTGACAATCTTTTCAATATACATGAATATTTATGTGCACTTCATGTTTACATGTGTGACAACGGGAAAAATTAAGACGCCGTGGCAAAGCACGGACATTCAACTAGTCTAAAAAAAAATCTACCCCGTAGCCCGCACCACATGCTCAAAACAAAATCTATCGCACACCACTCGTATATACTCCTTCCGTATCAAAATATAAAAAATACTCCGTGTAAGACTTTTCATATTTTTTTGCTTTGTCCTGATTCGTATGTATGTAGACATATTTTAGTGTGTTGATTCACCTATTTAGTAACAACGAATCTGGACAAAACCAAAATGTCCAGAAAGTTTTACAATTTTGAGATCCTGCCTGTGATAGGATGGTTAGGATGGTGGTTGTATCCCCAGTCCACCAGTGTTCAAATCCCAGATTTGACATTGATGTTTCTCAGATAGGCGGAATATTATTCAGTGAAAGGCAACGTTCCCGTCGACAGCCAGTGGTGACTTCGTCAATCTCAAGACCCGACCGCCGGCTTATTCTTCCGAAGGTACTCATAGATCTAGGGCGTGCGTGTGTGCATTCATAGGAGTGAGTGTGTGCACGTGTTTGCAAGCGTCTGCGTTGTACGTGTTTCGCAAAAAAATGTTTTACATTTTAATTAGGGCATGTAGAGTGATCGATAAAACAATTTTATTTTATACCTGTCACATAATATAGATATGACAATAAAATATGATGTAAAATGGCTTATTTTTTAGTCTCACCTTATTAATCAAATATGCTTAAATTTGTGGTGTAACAATTATTTAAGAGATCATCTCTTAACTCAGAGAAGACATGCCTCTTTTTTTCATTTCTCTCTTCTCCATCTCACCAATATTCACACGTGGCAATGTTAGTATATAACAAATTGTACATGCCTTTAATTTTTCTTCACTTGTTTCGGAATGTTTCTATAACTTTCTAGAAACTTTCGGCCGGTTTTTACTCTTTTTCTTTGTCTTGTTCTTCTTTTTCTGTTGCTTAATTGTTTATAATTTTCGAAAAAATACGGTAATTTATAAAAAATTCGTGGTCTAAAATACATACATGTGATTTTAAAATTATTTCACTGCTTGAAAAAAATTCACGGTGCAAAAAAATTCATAGGGCCAAGTATAATTTTACTAGGTTTAAAAAATATTTTTTGGTTAAAAATTGTTCACGATGTACAAAAATGTTCATGGGGTTAAAATAATAAGTTTATGTGATTTAGAAAAATGTTCGTCGGTATAAAAGATGTTCACAGATTTCTACTGGCTCAAAATGTTTTTTGCATCAATAAAAAATATAAATAAAATTGAACATTTTTAAGAATAAACAATAACAAACCTTGTTGTTGGGCTGCATTCCGGACGGACCATACATGGAGCACTTCAGGCAAGAGCGAAACGCTCCCGTGTAGGTCGGCAAATAGAAGCTCCCCTGTTGCGGAATCCTATTTGTAGGAGATATGATTAAAATTTATTTTTGTTGATAAAATGTTAGAAAAAAATTAGAAACAATCTCAGTTTTGTTACCTTGATGATTATACTAATTTACCTCAAATTGTTGTTCATCATGATGATTAAAAGAAACCACTTTTACGTGTCCTTTTGAAATATATGCTAATAAACGTATGCCCTTCGGTTCATATAATTTACTTGCTACTTTATAAAGATGTATGATTGCTATTTTTTGATTTTTGTTTTAGAAAATTGGACGTTTTATTTAGATGCCCTTATGCACGGTCTGAATGTACAGAATGCACGCCCAAATATCTAGATTGTTTTGCCTTTTTTACATCCTTGTTGTCGTTCCAAGGGGCTTCACCACATAGTACATTCATGTGTTTGTTGTCGTCATCGCTCCCAAAACCATAGGCGAGGCGGTTGTATGATTCTTCCCAATCACCATACAATATCCTGAAGGCGGCTTGCTTGGCCTTCCATGCCTTCTTGTACTTCACTGTGCACCCATAAACCCCATTCCACGAACTATATCATGCCCTTAATAGGATATGTCGGTAAAATATTTATGGTATTGGTATATTTTGGGACGATGAACTCAGAGGTCAATTGATGGTGATTGTTCGAAGCATTAGCAACATCGATATTTTTGTCACGACATAGGTGCGAAAAACACAACTTGTAACCTTCATTGAGGTCCCATTTGAAATTTCTTCCACGGAAAACCCATAGACAATTATTGAAGTCCTCGCATCTCACACACCTTGGAGTTTGAGTGTTCCACCTTGAATGACGATGATGCTTCACCGTGTACTCCTTGAGACATTTTTGAAGTTCTAAAAAGTTTTTGAGCATGGTTCCTTTACTAACCTCATGCTTGTTTAGACCGATATCTTTGCTGGAAATGGCCTTGGTCCAAACAATTTACTTGTGCCACCATAGAAAATAGTCTTATTCGCGAGTATTAGATCACATAACAATGAAGTTCTATGATCCCGGCTCATTGCCTTCTTAAATGCTTTGGCTTCCTGAGCACTCAACCTATCCTCAGCAACTTCTTCGTTCAGCCTTCTTCCTCGGAGTCCATTGCATATGATCATGTGTATGGGGTGTCATGATTCATGTATTCTTCAAAGCAATTTTGCCTCCACATCTATAATATCATGGTTATGAAAATATCCCTCTATCTCATCACCCTCCATGTCAAAGTCATTACGATCATATTGGTTGTTCAAAACCGGACTCAAAGGTTGTGTCGTCGGAGGTTGGCTCATTGTTGTGTCAGGTACTTCGAACTCCAACTTCAGGTTGACACGTGGCTCATCATGTTGAACCGGGATACTAGCATTATTGGAGGATGTGTGCCGATTCAAATCAATGCGCACTCGAGCACCAACCTTCTTTGTTGCAAATGACTCAAGAGATTTGTCTTGTTAGGCCAATACGCTCTCCTTATAAGCTTTGCCAATGCAACCAAGTCGAGAGGCATTATCTTCCGACCAATGTAATGTTCGAACTAGACAATATACTTCCTTTCAAGTCAGCTCCATCACTTTTGTCCTCCAATTCAACTCGCGTTAGACCTTTTCTACAATATCGACATGGTTAGGACTAGTGTCGAACACAATCACTAGCCCCCAGGTCATCATAATCGACATCTTCTTTCAAAAATGTGGCAAAGTCCACATGATGAACATTCACGATTCTCGACATCAAAAAACAAAAGAACAAAAAAAGTCCATCACTACAACAATTATACTACCACAGTAGCCAAGCATTTGGAACAGTCCATACCACATTGCTACAAAGCACAACACTAAAATATAATTTCGAGGGTTAGGGTTTAGGTCTATCAAATCTGTAACCATATGTAGCATACAAATCCTATACCCTAAACTTTCATAACAAACACATATGGCAACTAGACCAACAACAAACTCAAGATTTTCTCCCGAGCCCAATTTATAGGGTTCCAAAGGATGTACAATACAACCAAATGTCAAGTTGTTAGTTGAAAAAACAAGGGGAACATAGGAGACTACCTTGGAGGATGGAGCTTTGATGCAACCCACGGTGAAAATCCTCCAACTTGGAGAGATTTGAGGGGGAAATGGAGTAAGGGATGCGAGAGAGGGAGGAGGGCACCGGTCGTGCTTGAGGAGAAGAGGGTGAGGAAAAATGGAAACCGCGGGGTACACATAAGTGGAGCATGTCGCCTTAGCCTAGGGCGACAAGCACGACGCCCTGGCCCCAAGACGCCATACTTACGCGGTTACGACTACGGGTCCGGCTAGACTGACGTGGCAGAGACCATGACACTTTTGCCGAGGTGTTGTGCGGTCTATTATGACGTCTGAGGACCGAGTGCCACGAAAATGGGTCCAACTGTGAATTCTTTTGAACTCATGTTTAAATTTTAAAGATGGGTGTAATTTGACTTAAGGGTTAAATTTGTCAAATTTCACTCTTTTTACTGAAAGGTGGGTCCAAGTTTTACTAGGCCAAACGTCGGAGGGGTGAGCCTGACGAAAAGAAAAGTGCAACTTGTGGCTCTATGCGGTGAGGCCACGCGTAGCTCGCTCCCTCCACAAGGGTTTCGCACCCTCCCTTTCTTCCACTGACATTCGGCCACACATGTCGGTGCACCACAAATCTTTCCGCCCAGGCGCCCACCACCCCCCAAATTTTCAAAATCCCCGCCGTCTGCGAGCCCTTTCCTTTTTAGGGCATGAACAATGGTTTAGACGGCAGCCGTCTGTAGTATACGTCCACGTCACGTATAGACGGTAGATCAGACGCCTCGTGCAATGGTTCATCTTTTTAGGTGTCTGTAGCAGCAACCCACGACTGCATGCAATGATTAACTGTAAAATAATATCAACACTGTTTGCTTATGGAAGGTGCAGACGCCCTCGGTACAATGGGGAAAAGCTGTCTATAGCGGCCGAATTTTCAGGGCTGCAGACCGTCTGTAAGTTTAGCGACGACCTCTTTCTCTCTCTTCCCTCTATCGCCTCCACCTCAGCCAAAATCGAACGTGTCACCCCTTACAGACAGCTTACGGTGTACTATTGTACATGCCCTTACCACCGCTCAACTTTTCGGCACCGGAGCTTTTCGTGCAGAGGAGAGAAAAATCGAAATCCCAACGCCCCGAGCGCGCGGTAACCGGGCGACGCAACGCCGCCGAGGAGCGGCTAAGGTGAGGTTCTCTCTGTCTCGACCGCCGGTACCAGCCTACCAGATCCGCATGAACTCCACTATTCCTCGCTCCCGCTCCGTTTCTACTTCCCGGTGTCTCATGATCTCGTCTCCTCTTCGTCTTTGGATCAGCTTGGCTTGGACGGGCGGCGCTGGGGAGGAGTCCATCGGGATCACTTGCTGCGGTTTGTGGTAGAGGAGCGTCACGACATCTGAGCATCACCGGAGATTCTCAAAACTAAAGTACCGACTCCGGATCCACCCCCCCTCCCTGGATTGGCTCGGTTCGTGCATCTAGGTTACCGCACGCAAGGTTTAGGAGTGCATATGATAATCGATAGGTTATAATTTCACCTCGATTGCACACTTGTTGTGGCAAATATTTGGCCATGACTTTTGATTCCGATGGGGTTTGCTCGGTTTCAATTGGTTGCTATCAGATGCTGCTTCCTCCATGCATCTGTAATCTGTTTGTGGTTATGCTTTTGTGTTTTGAACATGTGATTAGCTGCCGCAGGTGTTAGAACGTGCCAGTATTGTGCTGTCCGTGTATTTGGACGAGTTACGTTATTTTAACTTGTGGAAGAGGATCTCTGAATGCCGGCGAGACCACGTTTATTCTGGTACTCTATGATATAGTTGCACCTGTTACATTCACTAATTTAAGATATGTGTTTAGAAGGGGCTGGTCCCAGTATTTCTGCAAGTAGGCTAATTCGACTTGCTAGGTATGCTCTTAATGCTTGCAGTCTGTTTAATTTGACACAGTTTAGTACTGCATTCTCCACTTAAAATCAGGTTATGGTCTTTGGTGTTGCGTAATTTCAGATTTCAGTCACCATAGCAGTTCAGACTTGGCATATAAGTTACATGACAAGAGTATTTTGTGCAGCCCTGTGTTACTGTTCATTGTAAGTTCTGTTAGGCATGGCTCATACATGCTGTATTTCCGTAAACAATTTAATGATTTGTTAAATGATGCACCTCCTACTTTTATTTTGTCATGTATGATCATTGCTACTCCTTGCTCCTGTGCCAACTCTGCAGTGCAAGTATTACCTATTCCTTTTTTCCCTTAATCCATTTCCCTCCTTTGCTCATATGCCACAATTTTTTTTTCATATAAGAATGTTTTCTAGGCGATGCGTCTTTGCAAGTATTCTGTTTACACATCTGTAAAGCTTGATTTGATTTTCAAATATGATTTAACATCGGTGGAACCTTACTTCTGTGAAACTTAATTTGATTTTGAAAGATGATTTAACAGTGGTGGAAGTGGACCCTAACCTAATACATCTATTCTCAGCTTCAACTCAAGTTATTTTGGTATATTATTATTCCAGAAGCTGCGGCAATGGACATTGTGCTGCCAAACATCCAGAAAGTGAGTAGCAGTTCCTCTCCAAAGTTGTGGGTTGTGCATCCTGTTTCAGTTTCAGCTGTTCTTTTCATCGTAGTATTAACAACTTGTGCACTATGATGTGTCTAGGCTACAGCAAGTGATCATTGGAGTTTGGCCAGCAACCAATATCCATCTGGTAAATTTCCGAAGGTCTCAATTGGCATCCCAATTCCAAAGGCAGGTTCTATATCAAGAGGTAGAGATGCTGCTAGTGCCCCTGCATTCGAGAGGAACTTGTCTCAGGGAACTGATGGAAGATCTAGACCCCCTAAAGGTTCTAATACTGCACTTGGGGTCTCACAAGAAGCTGCAAATCATGGTGGATCTGCTACAGAGATACCTGAAGCTGTTCCTGTTAAGGTTTCTCTATCACAACCTGATGATCATGCACGTGAGCAAACAGGAACCTTTTCCTTTGGAACAAGAAAAGAACAAGGCAGCCAGCTTGATCAAGTAGAAAAGATACCCTTTGTGAGTTCACAAGGAAAGCGCGCAGTGGACTCTGCAGATAAAACCAAGCCCAACAGCGAAATGCTCAGGATGAAGTTGTGGGAGATCCTTGGTGGTTCACAAACCAAGCAGGCTGTTGCTTCACCAAACCACGAAGACACTGAGACACCCGAGCAACCTAAAAGGCAAACCATGAATGGACCATCTTCAGGGATCAAGAAGGTTTACACGTCACCTTTTCCTGATAATATCAAGACACCTGATCTGCTGAACTGTCACTATACGAAGAGTAAACCATCCTCTGATCCCATTGAGTCAGATTCTGATACTCCACAAGTAGTTGAAATAAGGCCTGTTACTCGCACATTGGGACGCAAGAAAGCACCAGCAGCCTCCAAGCAACAGGATAAGAGCCAGAGTGCAAAGAAACCATTATCTACTTCACGTTCTGCTCCCAAGCAGAAAACACTGAATAATGTGTTTGTTTTCAAGGAGAAATGCACACCCAAAACAGTGGGGAAATCTGGAAATAATAACTCTGGCAGCTTGAGAAATCTTAGGAGCTCGAATAGGAAGGCTAAAGTAGAGCTTAAGAAGACCCATTGTTCTGACAGGATTTCCAACATGACCACACAGGATGATAGGGAAGCACAGCTACCTTCTAGAAATGCACCATCAGAGAATAAGGGAGAGAAAACCGCCTCCTTTTCTTCTTTGTCCCGAACTGGAAAAACTGCTGAGAGCCGTTCTAGAAGCCCTACAAGGGAGAAACAGCTGAATGGAATGGCTAAAGTTGTGCCTCGGAGGCAGTTTCCGAAAAAGTTAGCCAATACACTGAATGAGGGTGAAGTTAAGGTCTCTTCTCAGAATATTTCAGCAAAGAGCAAGGTAAATGATTCTTCATCGCTGCACCGGAAGGAGAATGCTAATTTGAACAAAGCTTTAGACAGAAGCCATCAGGCACATACAGCAGCCGGAAATAACTTTAACTCGCCACCGTCTTGTGCTGCTAGTCCATCACCTGAACCAAAAACGTACCCATGGGATCATGAGAAAAGTCCCCAGATAAATGGTAAATCGGGAGAGGAGTTTGCCAGTCCATTGGCAGACAGATTCAGAGACATGCGAGATGACTTTGCAAGTCCTACTTTTGCAACTAATGTAAATGACTACCACCAAAGAAGTAAAATGCTACGTGATGACACATACAGCCCCAAATATCCAAGAAGTGGGAACAGGTCAAGATCAAGTTCATATTCTTCTGATCCAGGGTCTGAGCCGTTGGTAGGTTTCAAATCTCTAAAGCACTTCCCAGTTTCATTAAATCTATTTTGTTTATACTTAACAAATTAACAGAGTAACTCTATCTGTTTGTCACATAATAATGAATTGCTGGTTTCCAGGACGAAAAGGATAAAACTGATGAGTTACCTAGCAGTGAATCTCCTAATTCTCCAGAAGAAAGAGAGAACAAAAAACAACCATATCATTCACCCGATTTGCCAACTGAAGATGAAGGGGCTCAAATTTCTATTCCAAACTTTGGGAAAGGTCTGAATACCAACCTTGCAATTTTCCATACATTTTGTACAGGCAAAATAATAGTTTCGTAGAGTATGTTTTGTTCCTTTTGGATTTAGCGGTATATTTATAAAACCCAAAGTGACTGTTAGTTTACAGAGAATTACCCCTCCTGTTCTGCACGAGGACAACAATATTTTAGGAAAAATATTCTTCTCTGTATGCATATATGAACTGAGCAATTTCTGAGGACAACAATATTTTAGGAAAAATATTCTTCTCTGTATGCATATATGAAATGAGCAATTTCTCTCTATATCTATTACCAGTTAACAGTAATAGTGATTTCAATAAAGTTTCATAGCAATCGTACTATTGATCAATCATCATCAGTGCCGGAGCCTCCAATGGTCCTACTGTGGCTTTAGGGCTAAGGGTCTCCAAACATATTGTAATGACTTGCTGTTGCTGGTATGCTAACAGGCTGCACCCAATCTTTTATCACTGTATGAAGTATTGAAGTGCTTTCTCATGGGAAGTCGTTCAGATGGAATAGAAGCAACATGTGGCATATTTGTCACGTTCATGCATTCTAGTTAAATGTGTATCATTAGTATCTTTGCTAATGTTGACCACTATAGTTCTAAAAAACTACTCCTTCCGATCCCAAATAATTGTCGCTAGGTGTGCTAGAATTTGTACATGCTTAGTTATGTTCTTCCGACACTTAAAGTGGATCGGAGGTAGTAATAAAGTGAGCTAAGCTCTTCCCACATGTCGTTTGAGATGTTTAAATTACAGTATGCCATATATCCAAAAGTTGCTTACCTGTGTTGGTTCTTTGTTTGCAGGATATAGATCTCGCAAATGGCTTCCAGATGAAGACTGCCCTGATAAATCTCTTAAAAATCTGGATAGGAAACCACATCTAAAAGAGGGTAAAAGATGCAAAAGGCGCTTACCTTCGCCTATTCCTTTTGCCACTTCTGGTAAAGTTGCTTACCTTGCATTTATTTAACGGTTACAGTTCATTACTAATATGTCCTAACAAATTTATTAAGGAACACAAGAAACTATAATGTCAGACAAAGAACCAGTGCAATGGTCAGATGACTACCTAACAAGGTCCGTCCTTGGTTTTATTAATAAATACATATCTGATATTGTTTGTTGGTCAAATTTAATTCTTGTTCGCAACCAGGGCTTTTGATCAGTTACTGGTGGTGCTGGGAAGGTTCCAAACTAAGATCAAGTCTGAAACAAGCAATACATGTTCTGAGATACTGGCAGCTAATGGAGAGATGATACGCCAGCAACTCCATGGAGTTGAGGTGCAGATGCAGGATGATGTGTAAGATCTTTTGCCAGTGCTACACTGCTACCAAGAAACTACATCTACCCACATATGCACACCGAATTGTATATAGGCTTATTACAGAAGTATCACATATACTAGAGGTGCAGCTATATTTGATGCATCACATTTAACTGCGCTTTCAGGGATAAGCTGGTAAATGCAGGAAAGTCTAAAAGAAAGCGACTAGAATCAACATTTGAAGGTACAACTTATGTTATGTTAATGTAGACATTATCTGGGCTGTGTTGTTGTGAATCATGAGTTTATGACAATGGGGCCCATTAGTTAGAATCCATTCAGAAAGCAGTTAATCTATAAAGATGTGATGTGCTGGTGTTTTGATCCATGGTGCCACTCATACTTCACCTATTTAGATTATTCAGCTCTAGCAATTTGCAGAATCTTATACTTCAATAAAGAATTGTAAATTGATAAGAACATAATAAGCTGAATGTTAGATGCATATAAAGACCCAAAAAATAGGTTGAACAATGTCACATCCTAATATTATTGTTCCTGAATCTCTCTCATCATCTGAACACTTCAGCATAAAATCTAATAATCAGTCACATAGGATATTAATTTGAGAAAACCTAATGTACCATTTTTTAGTATGCCCGCAATTACCCAATATGGCTCGATTCTTTCTTATTTATTGTCTGCCCCTCTTTGGATTCTTTACTGTAATATATGGAGGTTTGGAGCTGTTTGGTTGGTATACTAACCATGCTTTGCCAGACCACAAGTTCGGCAAGTTTGACCAAGTTAGTCATCTTTTTGGTTCATAGCCATACTTGTGGCAAGATTCCTTTGTGAATTCTTATACATTACCCTGTTTTCCTGCATGCCTTCTGCTGTTTCTTTTGAATAAAGTTAACTACCCAAATGATATAACATTACCTGACCCTCTTTCATCTGGTTTTAGAGCAACAAGAACAGTTAAGGATTCTTCATGAGAAGTTCAAGCAGGAGGTAAATCAGCAGTTGCTTGGTTGCAAGAACTCGCTTGAGGATTTTGAAGCCTATCACGCAGAACTTAAGGGATTAGCTGACAAGCAGAGTAAGTTTAACTTCAAGCCTTGCACTTCTGCAATGGAAAGAAACATTTACTTGGACTGCTTATTACAAACGGATATTGCACCAACTTCCAAAATTGTGGAATCATGTTTAACCTTTGTCAAAACAGAGCTTCATGAAGTATGACCACTGGATCTCTCTGCTTATAGATTGGGAGCGTTATGTCATATAACTGACTCATACATTTCAATTATATGATTCCAAAATCGTGCACGAAGTTTATTGCTGAATAATATGGTTAAATCACATGTTTTTAGTTTATCTGCATTGTCACATGATTATAAGAAACACCCATTGTTAAGAAGCATATAGAATGATTCATCATACAGCCACTTCAAGAAATCTATTTAAATGCTCTGTTTATTCTAACCATTAGCCACCTGAATTATCACTGAGCATGGTGTTCTTTCATGATTGCATGGACAGAAGTGTCACATAAAAAGCTCCTCCAACATGCTGAGAAAACAGTCAGTTCTCAGCTCAACGATGCTGAAATCAAAATCGCGGAGGTTCAGAAGGTAAGGCAAAGTCTGTCCCTAAACCCCAGGGGTGTTGTATCCATCAGATGCCCACCTTTTCATGAAAAATGTTTTGCAGAGAGCCCGGAGGAAGATGAACGGCCTAAAATACGTTCTCAAGGAGCTCATCACGGAAACTGCAGATTGATCAAGATCATCAGAAACAGGTCTACAGCTCCATTTTACAGAGGGTATAGGAGGAGGATGGTGACATAATGCATATAGGGTTCCTTCTTTTTTGAGGACAGCGCGGGAGATCTGCGTGTCAATATATATTAAGAAAGAGAGTAGGTCATTTACAAGAAGTTTTACACACAGCCGGCGAGACATGATCCACCATCGCCGTGATCCACCCTTGCCACCACTAACACATTAAGGAATTACTTGCTCTATTCTTCTTTGCGTAGTTTTTTGCATGAAAGTGGTAGCCCAAGGTATTTTATCGGAAAAGAATCTGTTTGACATAAGAAAGCTTGTTGAAGCTCCGGGTTGAGTTCACGTCTGATTGGGGTCAAAGCGCTCTTCAACAGATTGGCCTTGAGCCGTTCCTTTTCTTGCAGTTACAGTTTGAACTCTGTCAAGACAGCTATCCGTAGCATCGCTCGCTCTATCTTCGTAGAGAGTTCTCTACCATGCGGAACCCTACTATTCGTGTTTTGCAGTTACATTTCAGATTCAAACTTTACAACTTCCAATCAGTTCAAAAGCTAGATTAAATTTCAATCCAACTCGCAGGTAGAATCTCACGCCGTATATGTGTCTAAGGAATATTTCTGCAATTTCGTTGACAGGTATTATATTCTTCAAAACAATGACAACTCTTCTTGTTTCACATGACATACCTGTAGGGGTTTCACACCTGTCAAAAACCACCAATCCCAAACACAATAGAGCGATAGTATAATATCTGATGGAGGCGATTTGTTAGTTAAAAAATGACTTGCGAACAGTATCCGGTTTAGAATGCTTTAAATACAGTTTATGAACACTCTAGCTTTCCAGCATGGCAGATTTCTAGTGAAATATTGAGTACGTGTCTAGACTTGGACAGTTATACATCATTTAGGAGATGTTGGAGTACCGTACTAGACGGATGTATGGAGCTTCAGCATAGTCACCAATTGTTTCATTACATCATTGTCTCATTACATATTTGCTTGCCGCCTGACAGATCTAAGGAAGTTTCACCAAAGGATGCATGTTATAGCTGAAGATAGTTACGATTCTTCTTGTGGATCAAGAGGACCAGCATGTTGTACCACCTACCTGTAAACTTGCAATTCCGTTTTTTTAACCAGTCAAGTTTGGTTGTTTGAAAGAACTTGTACTGAATGGAACATATGCTTCTCCTTCTGGCCTTAGTAGTTTCGGGCAGCTACTTTAGCTGGATAAGCCGGTTGGCTGCAAAAAAAAAACATGTTTATTTTTTTTTGAAGGAAAAAAAAATGTTTATGCAATCGGCAACTCTAGATAAGTTGCTTTTGCAAGAAAGAAAAGATTAACATGGCCATCATTCCATCAAGTTTCTTGAGGCGTGCATACAAGAGCATTAGTTCTTCGAATAACACTTGTTCCCGAGCTCTAGTGCACCTGGTTTTATCAAAAAATTCAAAAAATATATTTTTGCGTTTCAAAAAATCCTGAAAAAAATCATGCAAGTACATATACATGTCTAGTATGTACGACCAAAGTTTTGGAGAAATAATATTTCCATACGTGATTTGTACAAAAAAGACAAATGCAGCAAGTAAAATGAGTTCTTTTTCACCTTATGTAAAGCCATGATTTGTGATTTTTGTGTATCCTAAAATTGAGCGTATTTTCGAACAAAATTATGCAGATATGTAGATAACATATATATGTATTAACGTATTTTTGTGGATTTTTTAAAACTTTAAAATACCATTTTCGAATTTTCCAAAAATCGGGTGCACTGGTGTTCGGTAGCCAAAAATCTTCTCTTGTCAGTTCTCAGTTTCACACCATAACTGCTTCATCATTACAAGTCCAAATCTGGACCCCTCTGAGGCCAACGTTTTACAAGTTAATTACAGATACTTGAGATAGGTGATGCAAAACAAATATAGCTGATTTCATCTACATCTATTATCAACTGATCTTGTCATTTGTACCTTCTGCTCAACTCCACGTAATCTGATCTTGCGATTTGTACCTGCTGCGAAACTTTCCAAGTATATTGGAAATTACAGATATATTGTAAGGGCCAACAAGCTTCTTTGCATTTACACTATAAACCATTTTCTGCAAATGGAGTAATGTAGGACACAAAGCTATTTGATGATATTTGTACATGTACATGTGTGACAAACGCGGGAACCAATGAAGAATCTTGCAAATGAGAAACAAGCGAGTTTCCACTCAATATTTTGGAAATATTGTTGATAGATAGAGAGTACTACTCAGAAGCAAGAAATAACGTGCAACCCTTTCTCGAGTTACAGGCTACCAATGATAGTTTCTCTAAATATACTTTTTTTTCCAAATTTTCTCTAAATGTACTTGTGCATGAGGCCATATGTATCATGACTTTTGCAGAACTTTGAAATCGGTTGAGCTGTATTAGTGTCAGATAAAATGCTATTACTCATGGAGATGGCAAAAGAAGGGTAGGACTGCCCAAAATAAAAGCAAAATAGATCTTTTCTCACTTCAGCGAATGCACTGTAAGTGTTGGGACATGGTTTGGATCATAACACTGTTATTGGCTTGTGGAGTTGTGGTTACTTGTGCATTGCAGAATTTTAAGTAGATCTTTAAAGAAGAAAATAGCCAACATTTGAACAGTGCAGAACTCTATGGCGCTGAAGAAACAACTGACCATATATTTTACATCTTACATATATCTTTATGCAACAATGTGAACGAGAGAAGAAAGAAGGTTCAAAACTATTGACTTCACAACTATAATATGTTCGGTTTGTACTAACATTTATAATAGTTGACTCACATTATTGATCAAAGAAGCAAGCTGGCAGGATGAAGTTATTCTAATTATTACATGATCCAGGGAATGTTGACCATTAATTTGATTCAGTTTCTCTAAGAATAGTATGAACCAGAGGTCTAGTGGCGAGTGGTCCTTGTTCTAGAAATGTTCAGTTACTCCTTTAAATCTGCCAGGAATTCACAGACATATAATACACCACTTCCAATATAGAGAGTAGAAGTATGGTTATCAGCATTCTCAAAGGTAACCAAATACTTGCAATTGCGAACAAAACCTCGGCATGTTGATTTACTCTTTATGGGTAAATCTACATCTATAGAACCACATGAAGACGTCAAGCAATAACATATGATAAAGAGTAAAATAAAATTTCTAGTTCAATACTTTCTTCCTACTAGTCAAGACCTCAAAGGTTCACCTGGTTGCATAGCAACAAAGGAGGCCATGACATCATGTAAGGATAGAAACCGTGAACGTGAAGGAAAGATAGGAACCAGCAAGGAAAACTATGATCTGTCTCACAATAAGTAGACAAGTACACAAATCCATCAATAGTTGCTACACTCTTCAGTGCTAAATAATCCACCACCAATAACACTGGGACATCTTGGTTTGGTCTACAGAGTAGAAATAACATTCTCTGGTTCAAGTTTTCTTCTTCCACCTAGTCAAGCGCAGTGGCGGAGCCAGACTAGTAAACCTGTGGGGTCAGACTAGTAATTACCAACAGCTTTTACACAATTTTTATAGGAATATGCACATGTATTAGTAGGTTTGCTAAAAAGCTGTGGGGTCAGCTGACCCCACAGCTTGTACACAGATCCGCCGCTGGTCAAGCGCCTTTGGCTTCAGGGTTCACCCTATTGCATACCAATGAAGGAGGGAACGCCATGATGTACGGATAGGGAATAGTATAGAGAGTGACGGGGCAGAGCTTAGTCAGCTCCTCTGTTTCAAGGCAGAAGGACATGAACCAACAAGAATTTGGACGCATCCCACAAAAAGTAGACAAATACACAAAGCCACTGACAATCGCCACAACATTGAGCGAAACATGTTCATCTAGTAGACAATACCGGGTGATGCTATCCGTCGCAGCCAGCAGCGGAAATGTCTTATCCAGCATCCATCTGTCGACACCATTGCTATCAGGTCTCCGGACCCAAACAACAAGCGTGTGTTTAACTGTGCAAACCAAACAGAGCTTCCCATCCTTGGTCTCACCGGGCTTAAATTTCCCTTGCCCTTCCATATTACCACACAGGGCTGCTTCCATATGATGTGGTGGCTCGATTTGAGAGAATTGCAAAGTGGTGGTGTTCAGCACACGGATATTGACTCCTCTTGCAAATGTCCAATAAACAAACCCATTCACCAGTGTGCCACCCCCAGGGAGAGATTCATCCTCCTCCCCAACCTGTGGGCTAGCTTCCTCCGAAAATGGGAAAATCTGCCACTCTTTTTTTTTTGATACAACTATTCCTGGATATATTAAGCAAGAAACCCGAAATTACAAGAGGTATCCAGAAACAGCACAGCTGTTCCCAAATTTACAGAGAGGACCCTAAAAAACCAAAAATACAACCAAGTCCCTGGGGCCATCTCTGCACAGACGATTCCGCCGCCGCTCGAACTGCCGCCGTCGCGCCACCGGAAGGGAAGACGAAGACGACCGAAGCCGCAGCTAAGTTGCCGGATTGAACCTGTAGAGGTAGACACCTCGTTGAAGTCACCGCATGAGCCACCCATCGCGAGCGACGGGATTTGGAACCGGAGCTGTCTTCATCGGCGGGGGCGATGCCCCGATTCGGCCCGACGGTCAGGCCACATACGCCAGCCATGGCCAACCTGCAAGCCCGCAAGCAAGCACACAGGAACATCAACACAAAAAACTCCACATCTGCACCGACTCCTTCCCCACCTCGGAGATCTGAGGAGGCCAGATGCAGAGCACGATACACATCGAGCTTATTAAAGGGAGATACCGGCTCCGGCCACCGCAGCCACGAATGGCACCACGCCGCCATCGCCAGAAGACGCGTCGCCGCCAGCCACGAGACGCCGCTCGGAGACGTCCGCAACAAGCTCCCATACGGCATAACGCCAGACGCCATAGAGGCAAAAGCTACACCTAAAACTACTGCTAGTATGTACAAGGATAGCCAACCACCGAATCCATCTCCTCGCCGGCCGGCAGCGCCGCCGGAAAGCAAGAAGGAACGGGGCGGCGACTGGATGCGGAAGTCGACTCTCAACGGAGAAGAGGATAAGGTAGAGAGGAAAAGAGAGAGCTTTCAATCTGCCACTCTTTTGTGTCTGATGATAAGACGGCGGCTTGCGCCTCCCACCTTTCGTGATAGACAGAGACGATGCGGAACGGCCCGTGGTATTCTTCGGAGGCGAGCATGTGGAACTCAACGTGCATGTCGCAGCAGATCTCAACCGGCGGCACGGGGAAGAGATCCAGGGCTCGTGTGAGGGGATCGTAGACGGCCATTCGCCTTATTTCCCAGTTGACAAGAACGACATATCCGCCGCGGCAGTCTTCCATTGACCACTCGGGATCGGCGTCCTTATCGTCTTCGGGGAGTAGGGTAAAGAAGACTTCGGCGCCGCGGATGGCGGCGGCATGGTCCAGGTTGGAGCGGGGGCGGGTGGGAACGAAGGTGGGAATGGCCCTGCCGCCGATGGTGTGTAAGAAGCCGAGGAGAGGTGGTGAGGGCATGTACAATGGTAGCCATCCACGTCATTTAGAGAAGACAAAATTATAAGTTGTACAATGCATTATCTCTTATTGCTATCCCTAGCAATTAATGAGAATTAATTATATTTTGGTAGGAAAATGTATTTCTAAGGGAAGACAAATAGTACAATGGTTAAATTAGCCTTCCCTTATTTCGTAAGAGATCATCTCTTAGCTAAGGGAAGACAACCTCCTCTTTCTTCATTCTCTCTCCACCAACTAGACAAATATCCTACGTGTCAACGCTAAGAAAAAACTGACGTCACCGCATTGTACATGCCCTGAGTGCAGGTCGAGGAAACGGCGGCGGAATGCACGGGACGAGCGTACATCGCGGAGGAACGGGCGGCAGGTGAGTGAGGCGCGGACGAGGCTCGGGAGGGAGGGCAGGCAGAGGAATACCTCGCGCAGAAGATCGTCTCCGAGCTCGTTAATGGTGGTGGGAGGACTGGGAGCGGCTGCCGGGGATTTCTTCTTCTTCGGCGGCGGCTGCTGAGAGGCCATGTCGCGACGCTGGATATGGGGAAAGGAGGCGGCGTCATTTCGTTTCAAGCCAACCAATAAGAAAGCGAGCAACCGGCCCAGTATGCAAGCAATGGACAAGGGGCCCATCCAAAAGCGAGGAATCGACCCACGGGCCCAGTATACTACAGAACTATTCGTATTTCTCAGTGGCATTTCAAACTTTAAACTCTACTAGAACTTTCATTCAGTTCGAAAACCAGGATAAATTTCGATGAAGCTTGCTGGTAGAAATTTGCGTCGGATATATATCTCAGGATACTGGGCTATTTCTTTGACAGGTGTTCTGTTTTTTTTTTATTGAAAGAAGGTAGAGAGTTCTGTTAATCAAAACAAAGATAACTCTTCTTGTTTCAGGATGTTCATCAACAGTTTCACACAAACCTGTCAAACCCGCCATATCCTAAAGACAGTAAGCGCTAACATGATATCTGATGGAAGGTGATTTGTTATCTCAAAATAAGAAGTACTACTAACACTTAAGCGATGGTACATTACGGTAATAGATGGAAGCATGGAGCTTCAGCGTGATCATCCATTGTTTAATTCCATCATGGTCTCATTACATAGTTGCATGCCGCTTGACAGTTCTAAAGAAGTTTAACCAACAGATACAGGCTACAGATGAAGATTGTTAAGATTCTTCTTGTGGATCAAGAAGACCAGCATGTTGTAGCACTTGCAACTCCAGCTTCTAACCAGCCAAGCTCGGTGGACTGGAGTTTGAAATAACTTCCATAGCTTGTATTGAATGGAACATATGCTTCTCATTCTTGCCTGAATAGTTTGAAAGAGTTTAACTGGATAAGCCAATTGGCTGCAAAATAAATAAATGTTGATGCAATCAGCAACTCTAGATAAGCTGCTTTTGCAAGAAAGAAAAGATTAACATGGGTCATCAAGTTTCTTGAGGCGTGCATACATGAGCATTAGTTTTTTTTTTTGCGGGACATGAGCATTAGTTCTCTACCTGCAAAAAAAAAAAAAAAAAAAAGAGCATTAGTTCTCAGTTTCGCACCATAACTGCTTCATCATTACAAGTCCAAATCTGGAACTGCTCCAGATTGGAGGCCAACATGTTACAAGTTTTTTTTTGAAACTACAACATGTTACAAGTTAACTACAAATACTTGAGATAAGTGATGCAAAACCAAATATAGCTAATTTCGTCTGCGTCAATTATCAACTAATCTTGCCATTTGAACTTCTACACAACTTCTCCAATTATAATGGACATTATAAACCACAAAAAATAGATACAGTAGTATATTATTAGGGTCTACATGCTTCTTCACATTTACACCGTAATCCATATTCTGCACGGGAGTACAGGACAGAAAGAAATTCGATGATATAGTTCATGTACATGCACAACAAACAGGAGAAATGACAAATAACCTTGCTAATAAAGCAAATGCAAAAGAATTGAGTCCGCTCTCAACAATTTAGAGATTTTGTTGGTAGGAAGAGAATACATCTTGGAATCAAGAAAAATAAGTTCAGTCCATTTTGAGTTTCCATATACACTATCATGTCAGCTATTCATGATACAACTGTAAACGACTATTCATGATACTTGTACAGGAGGGCATCTGTATCTTGATTTTTGCAGAACACTGGACTAGCTGATCTTAGCGCTTTGAATTGGTGGCATAATAAAGTGATATTACTCATGGAGATGGAGGATGGTACGTTAGGAACAATATAGTTCAAAATCTACTTACGGATCTCTTGTCGATTCATCGAATGCAGTGTCAATGTTAGGACTTGGTTAGATCAAAACATTATCATTGTCTTGTGGTTAACTGTGAATGGCAGCATTTCACCTATAAATAATATGAAAATAAGAAAATGGCCAATATTTGAACCCCACCTATTTATATGGTGCTGAAGGTACATTCCTACATTTTACAGTTTACGTATATGTTTATGCAACAACGATCAAGGGAAGCACGAAGGGTAAGAACTATTTTGCTTTGCAACAACAATATGGTCAATACATACTAAAAGCTTTAATATAGCCGCCCCACCGGATTGATCTTCAAAACAGTCACTTCTGTCGTGTAAAGCTGTGATACAAGTTGCTCTAATAAAAACTTATACTAGCTGGCAATGATCGAAGTAGCCAGCGGGCAGGATGAGGTTACTCTAACTATTAGTTTATACACGATCCGGGGAATATTAACATTAATTACATGATTCAGTCTAGATATTTTGAGTGACTCGTTTTGCTTTCTCCTAGGAACTAGCAAATATCATACAACGCTTCCAATATGCAGAGAGTAGAAGTATGGTTGGAAACATTCTCGAAAGGTACACACATAATGTGCAATATCCAACAAGACCTCGACATGTTGATTTATTCCATAGATGAGTAAATCATGGACGTCATATAATGATATTTAACATACAAAAGTAACTCGAAATGACTTATTCAATAGTGGGTAAATCTAACCAAGACGAGATCTAAAGAACCATGGGCAGATATCATCATCAGTTAATAAAAAACAGTATGCAGACTACAACTAAAATCATCAGAGTTCGAGTCAAGAGCTCACCTTATTGCGTACCAAAGAGGGAGGCCACGCCATGATGTAGGGATAGCAGAACTCATGGCTAGTGACAGAGCAGAGTTTCTTCAGCTCCCTTGTTTCAAGGCAGAAGGATAGGAGCCAATTAGGAGGATCGTCCTGGTGAATAGAGAGATACACAATGCCACGGATGATAGCCACAACTTTCACCAAAGGACACTCATCCATAATGTTTAGAATGAGATTATCAATCGCATCCACCATCCGAAATGTCTTGTCCTGCATCCACTTATCGACGCCGTCATCACCGGCTCTCCGGACCCAAACATCAAGTTGAAGGTCCGACCCGCGAACCAAACAGAGCTTCCCATCGTTGGTCTCACCAGCCTGGTAAGTCGCTGAGCTATGAAATTTCCCACGCATAGGCGGCGGCAGATCAATTTGAGAGAATTGCAGTGTTGCAGTGTTCAGCACAGGGATGTTGGCTTGGCCTTGAAATGCCCAATAAACAGACCCATTCACTACGTACCATTGCCTGCATCCTGGAATCTTCCCGCTGTTGGGGAAATCTGCCACTCCTTGGTGTCCGGTGACAAGACGGCGACCTGCGCTCTCTCGTTTTCCTGGGAGACGCAGAGTACGCGAAACGACCGGTCGTCTCCTTGTTGGGAGGAGATCAGGTGGAACTCAGCTTCAGTTTCTTCGGACTCTCCGCTGAACAGCTCATCGGGCGGCCCGGGGAAGAGATGCAGGGCCCGTGTGAAGGGATCGTAGACGGCCACCTTCCCGGTGTTCCACCGCGGCTTGACGAAAAGGACGTACCCATCGCGGCACCCGCACATTGACCACTCGTCTTCTTCTTCGTCGTCTTCGACGTCCTCTTCGTCTTCGGCTTCTTCGCCGTCGTCTTCTTCGTCACCGACAGCGTCGCGGAGACGGGTAAGGGAGACATCGAGGCCGCGGATGGCGGCGGCGTGGTCCGACTCGGGGTCCCGGCGGCGGCGGCGGCGGGGGAGGAGGAGGGCGGGCGCGAAGGTCGGCATGGCGGGTTCGTCGTTGACGAGGAACGCGCCGAGGAGCGAGGGCGAGTGGAGGTCGCGGAAGCGGCGGCGGAAGGCGGGGGACGAGCGGACGGCGCGGAGGAAGGCGGGGCAGGCGAGGGCGGCGCGGACGAGGCTCGCGAGGGAGGGCAGGCGGAGGAATACCTCGCGCAGGAGCTCGTCGCCGAGGGCGAGTATGGTGGTAGGAGCGGGCTGCCGGGATTTCTTCTTCCGCGGCGGTGGGGCCATGGCAACCGGTGGCGGCGGCAGTTCACAGAAGGCAACGAGGAAAGGTGGGGCTGCTGGAGAATAGGAGCCTGGTGCGGGGCGCGGAAGAAATAAGATCCAGCGGCGGCGGAAGACAACGTGGGCCCCGCCAGTTTCTTGCCACGATGGCGGCACGCGGCGCTATGAACTATGAAGTGTGCAGAAGAAGGAAGCGGAGGACGGCGCGTATGAAGTGTGCGGAAGAAGGAAGCTGTGCCGGGAAGAGATTTCTTGCTGCCGAATCCCTCAAGTTAAAAGAAAATCAAGTTTTAAAAGAAATTTGGGAAAATTCTACATGTTGTCAATGATATATACCACAAACGTGTAAAATTTTGGTTTGAAATATTTTATATACTATTCTACATAAAAAAGACAAATGTGTGAATCTAAATGTACATACTTTCAAATCTTCAAAATATATAAGATTTGTTATTTTTATGTAGCCCAAACTATAAAGTATTTCAAATCAAAATAAAAAAATTCAATTTTTTTTAAGACTTAAAAAATATTGTTTTTGAATTTTTTAAACCAGAGGGAGTTCGGGAGAAGAAAAAATGTTTTCCCGCTGTGCCTATGAACTATGAAGTGTGCAGAAGAAAGAACGTGAGCCACCTAATCCCGTTCACGGTTTGGTTTCAGCCCGGTGAAACCGTGGCTGGACGAGAGAAAGTATCTGATGGAAACCAAATTTCAGTGAAGAGTGATAAAACATGTTTAAATCTTCTAAAAATATTTAAGCAAAAATGCATTAGGTTGGGAATTTAGAGTTTTATATGCATGCAAAATGGCAAGTTAAAATTCGAAATTGTTTAGGATATTAGAAAATGATAAATTGATCAATAAATAGTAATGTTTACAACTACAACTATTCTTGGTTTTGACACTATTCATTGCTGATTTTGTCATTTTCATAGATTCAAAATAATGTTGACTTTCAAGTTGCAACTTTACATGTCTACAAAACTTTACCTTCGCAACGTATTTTAGACTATTAAACATGATATTTTTGTGGTTTTCACCGGATATTTTCCCAGGCCAAAGCCCAACCAAAAGAAGAAGAAAAAATAAACCGTGGACTGTAGCAACTACCGATACAACCAACGACAGACGCGAAATGAAAAAAAAATGCTGGGCAACAACGAACACACACCCAAAAGAAGAAAAAAAAAACAAAATGGAGATTAAGACGAATTGATTGACTAAGCGAAGATGACCCGCATCAGCTACACTCTCCGAAAAAGTACCATCACGCTGCTAGCACCAGATTATCGATACCAAGCAACACCTTCAAGAAGTGTTGCATAGGCACAAGCTTCACCAGTGAGAGTCCCCCGGGGCCGAGCTCGTCGATGACATCGTCAACTGGCTGGTCCAGGGTGGTCGGCGACGCTGCTGGCCAGGGCTGGGAGCTCGAACCAGCAGGGAGCTGCTCCAGGGGCAACATCATCGGGTCGTAGGAGGTGCCGGTGAGGGTCAAACCTATGAACGTTCACTTGCAGAGTCGTTGGTGCAAACCACAAGATTGGTATGAGCTTTACAACGTTATGGCTCTCAGCGTCGTGCCCAGATGGCAGTCTGATGAACAATGCAACCCTTTATAGTCCCTCCATGTTATAATACTTCCTCCGTTCGGGAATAGATGTCTTGGATTTATCCACAATCGGATATATGTGTACACTAAAAAATGTCTACATACATCCGAATCTAGACAAACCTAAGACATCTATTTTAGTACGGAGGGAGTATAATGCATATGATTTTTTTAGAACTCACACTGTGTATACTAAATTGTCTATTTCTACAATATATATTATATGAAAATATACTTTATGACAATACATTTTAGCAAGGAGGGAGTACTATAGTGTTAGTGCAGTTTGCTTTTAGTGGAGAGAGTAACTTTTTAACTGAAAACTGTCTTACCAACAACGTGCTACTTCCACAAACTACGTGTGGCATTTATTCCACTGCATCCTATTCTCAGCACTCAACAAATAAAAAACAAATTATATTTTGTCACAAGCTGGAAAAGCAGAGTGAACAGCCCGGATGGCTAGAAATTTTCAATGATCACTTATTTTAAAATATTCCATGTCATATTTACAGGTTTCATAAAATTCTGGACATAGCCAATGATATATTCTACACCCAAGGAAAATCGTACTGCAAAATTATATTTATTATGGGCTACACAAAAATGATAAAATCTGATAAATTTGAAGCTATGAAAATATGTGTAATGAGATCCACATTTTTGTCATATTTGTGTAGCTATGAATACAAAATATTTGAAATTAATACTTTGCACGTTTGTGGATACAACATTGGCTACAGGGTTTTTTCATTTTCTTAAAACTCGTAAATATTAATTTTGAATTTTTAAAATAAGTAGTTCACTGAAGGTCGGAAGCAAAACTCCCCACTCATCCAACATAATGCTGTAAACTATAGTATCAAGAGAGATCTGAAATAAAAATGAATCCATAAAATAGAATGCATTAAACGGCGCGCGGCTGAATTTGCATGTCATACATTGCACCACATTGATTAAAAGTATTAATCTCTGGATCGATCATAAACTACAATATCAAAGGATGTCTGAAATCAAATAAAATCAACGAGCCAAAACGCATAAAGAAGGAGCCTCAGCTAAGCCACACCTGCAGAATACATTTTGGCCTGTCATACATTTCACCGCTTCTACTACAGCCTGGCTAAGCTTGCCGTCATTTATTTGGGGAGAGAGAGAGTGATGCTACCACCGTTCTGCCCCCCCCCCCCCCCCGGGTCGTCCTGCTGCGGCGACTCGGGGGCGAAACCCTAGCCGCCGCCACCGCCGCCGGGCCCTCCCCTCCCAGCCTCCCCCCCTCGCCGCCGCCGGGGGCTGGCCGCCGGGCAAAGCCCGTGCGCCAGTCGGCGGCGGCAAGACCCCTCCCTCGCGGCAGTAGGTGCAGGCGGCGCGGCGCCCAGATGCCCTACCGGTCCAAGCTGCCCCCCCTCCTCCACCCTCATCCCTTCCCTCCTTCCCCGTCCTCGATCGAGGAGGCAGCAGGAAGCCACGACGGTGAGGCCATGGCGGGGCTAGCGCTGCGCCCTGTGATGCGTCCAAAACGTATCTACTTTTCCGAACACTTTTGCTGTTGTTTTACCTCTAACTTGTATGATTTGGATGCAACTAACATGGACTAACGCTGTTTTCAGCAGAATTGCCCTGGTGTCTTCTTTTTGTGCAGAAAAGTCAACTTTCGAGAAAAACTCCGAAAACAATTGCGATCGTCATATTTCACCGGAAGACCCACGGAGCCAGAAGGGGAGTCGGAGAGGCCACACCAGGCAGCCACGCCATAGCTGGGCGCGGCTGGGGGTGGGGCCGCGCCCAAGTGTGGCGTGGCCACCTCGGTCGCCCCCCGACGCTCCCCTTTGGACTATATATTGCCCTTGACCTAAATATCGAGGGGGGTTCGACCATATTTCGCGAAACACATCCACGCTCCGCCGCCGCCGCGATCTCTATTCCGGGGATCAGAAGTTCCGTTCTGGCACCCTGCCGGGACGGGGATTCGGAGGAGATCATCACCATCGTCATCACCACCGCCTCTCCATCAACCATCAATGATTCCCCCATCCATGTGTGAGTAGTTCCCTGCTGTAGGCTGAGGGGATGGTAGGGATTGGATGAGATTGTTCATGTAATAAGTTGCCAGATTGTTAGGGCATGGTGCCTAGTATCCATTGTTAGTGCTATTTATCATTGTTGCAACTTGTTGTGCTTAATGCTTGCCACTAGGGCCCGAGTGCCATGATCTCAGATCTGAACATGTTGTTGATGCATGAGAATAATTATGTTTTAGATCATATCTGCAAGTTGTTTTCACCTGTTATTGTCCGGAACCCGAGGCCCCGGAGTGACAGCAACCGGGATAACTGGAGGGGATGGCTTTGACTTGAGGATTACGTGTGTTCACGGAGTGTTAATGCATTGCTCCGGTACTTTATTAAAAGGAGTACCTTAATTGCCAGTAGTTTCCCTTGAGGCCCCGCTGCAAACGGGCTGGCAGGACAGTAGATGTTGTGCAAGTTTCTCATTGCGAGCACGTACGACTATATACGGAACACATGCCTATGTTTGACTAGTACTAGGATGCTTTTATAATTGTTTACCTGCAAATGCCCTGAGTTATGATTATTACATGAGCGCTCTTATCCATGCAACGCCCGTACATCCGTCCCTATGCCTACAGTACTTTTAATCCTGCTGTTTACTGAAATTACTGCTGCTGTCTTTGTTACACTGTTGCTGCTATTACTTTGTTACTACTGCTGTTATATCACCGTTGCTACTGATAATCTGTGTCGAGGAAGTCTACTTTCAGGTGCAGCTGAACTGACAATTCATCTGTTAAGGCTTATATTTATTCTTTGGCTCCCCTTGTGTCGAATCAATAAATTTGGGTTTTACTTCCCTCGAAGACTGTTGCGATCCCCTATACTTGTGGGTCATCAAGACTATTTTCTGGCGCCGTTGCCGGGGAGCATAGCTTTATTTATAAGTTCATCTGGAAGTGATATCCTTTGCTGCAATCCATTTATCATGGGGAAAACTCATGACAAGAAGGTGGCTATTCTGCCATCCACTACAAGGAAAGGTACGGCTCTGAACTCCGCTGCTGCTCTTGATTCACCATCTGTTATTAATCAACTGGTTACACCGCCACACGCACCTGCTTCGCGTGTTGGCACTACTGAATCTGAAACTGTTTCTGATGAATTTGATGATGCTTCTACTGTGCTTAGTGAAACTGGTTCGTTAGGTCCTTTTCTAGATGCTACGATTGCTAGGTCTAGACTTATTGAAAATTCTGAAATGCCTAATGAAAATGTTGTCACACCTGTTGCTTCTCCTGAGTCGAGGGAATTCATCGATGATGATGACCCCGAGGAAGATTATATAGAAGTAGATGAAGCTTTTGCTGAAAAATGCAGGAATCTTGACTCTTCTGCTGATTCTGCCACTATAATGGATTTTCTGAAAAAACACACTGTTAGCTACAAATTGTCTGCTGATCCTGAGTTTGCAACATCTCCTATTCGTATAACTGATAAGGATTATGACTTTTCTGTGGATTTGTCCTTTATATCTGTGGTAGAGAAAGATCCTTTTTGTGGTGCTGAAGATGAAAGTGCTATGGAACATATGAACAAGTTATCTACTTTAAGTAGTTTGTTCTCTGATGATATTAAATTGCGCACCTATTTTGTTACCAAAATTTTTCCTTTCTCTCTGAAAGGCGATGCTAAAGCTTGGTTTGGTAATTTGTCTCCCGGTTGTATTAAAAATCCTTTAGGATTGGTTGATGTTTTCTTCCATAAATATTATCCTGCTAGTGTTCAACATGTTGCTTTGCAGAGAATTTTTAACTTCAAGCAATTGCAGGAAGAAAATATTTCTGAAACTTGGTCAAGGTTTTGTTATTTGCTTAGAGTTCGACCTGGACATGATATACCTAAAAATGAACTTCTTGATATATTTTATAATGGACTAACCGATGAATCTAGGACATTCCTGGATAGTTGTGCTGGTTGTGTTTTCAGGAAACGAACTCCAGATGAAGCTGAGGAATTAATGGCTAAGATTAGCCAAAATTATGAAGATTGGGTTATAGCTGAACCCACTCCCACACCAGAGCCTGCGCCAGTGCCTACACCAAGAAAGAGAGGTGTTATTGAACTTGATAATGAAGGAATGAGAGAAGCCAAGAGGACTCTCAAGGAGAGGGGTATTAAATCTGAAGATGTTAAAAATTTACCTCCAATAGAAGACTTATGTAAGCCGACTCCTCCACCTTCAATTGAGGTACACTCTCTACAATATTTCGATGCTGGTGATATTCCTTATGGTAAGCCTCCTGATCAATGCTTAGATGAACTTGATAATTTTATTGTTAAGCAGGAGCATTTTAATATGAGAGTAGAAAATCATCTGTTAGAAAATTCTCGTATTATTAGTAATTTGCAAGATGTTTTGGTAAGAACTGTAAATGACATTAAAGGTCTAGTTAAACATCTTAGTATGGTTCAAACTCAAATGGAGCAAATTACTAAAGTACAAAAAGACTTGCTAGCTAAAAATTCTAATAGTAATGGAAAACATGCTTTTGGAATAGCAACTAGGAGTGGAGCTTCCACTCAAGATCCTTTGTATCCTGAGGGACATCCTAAAAGAATTGAACAAGATTCTCAATTAGCTGAAAGGCCCAGCTCTCCTTCTAAGAAAAAGAAGAAGAAACATAAACCTGCTGTAGAGTCTTCTGAAACTATTAAGGAAAAAGAACCTGCTAGTGATCCTAATAGTATATCTGTGTCTGATGCTGAAACTGAAAATGGTAATGAACCTGTTAATGATAATGATAGAAACAATGCTAATAATAATGAAGAGGTTGAGAGCGATTCTGATAGTGACACTGAAAATAAAAATTGCACTAAAGAGGATTTTGTAGCTAAGAAACATGGTAAAGAAAGAGAACCTTGGGTGCAAAAATCAATGCCTTTTCCTAATAAGAAACATAAATCCAAGGAAGAAGAACACTACAACAAGTTTTGTGAGTGGATGAAACCTTTGTTTTTGCAAATTCCTTTGACTGATGCTATTAAGCTGCCTCCTTATTCGAAATACATGAAGGATATTGTTTCTAACAAGAGGAAAATTCCTAATGAGGAGATTTCCACCATGCTTGCTAATTACTCTTTCAATGGTAAGGTTCCAAAGAAACTTGGAGATCCAGGTATACCAACTATTCCTTGCTCTATTAAAAATAATTATGTTAGAACTGCACTTTGTGATCTTGGAGCTGGAGTAAGTGTGATGCCTTTCTCTCTTTATAAGAGACTTTATTTAGATAAATTGATACCAACTGATATATCTTTGCAAATGGCTGATAAATCTACTGCTGTTCCTGTTGGTATATGTGAAAATGTTCCTGTTCAAGTTACTACCAACTGTTTGATTTTGACTGACTTTGTTGTGTTGGATATGCCTGAAGATGATAATATGTCCATTATTCTTGGTAGACCTTTTCTTAATACTGCAGGAGCTGTTATTGATTGCAATAAAGGGAAAGTTACTTTTAATGTCAATGACAAAGAGCATACTGTTTATTTTCCCAAGAAGCAAAATGTATTATGTGGAGTTAGCTCAATTGCAAGTTATAAAACTATCAAAGTTGGAAGTATTGATTGTCCTATTTATGACCACCATGAAGGATATGAAAGTATTATGGTTGGGACAATATCTATTCAATATAAGGTAACATAATGGTATCATGTAGTTTAATTCTTTTATGTCAAATAAAATATATTTGGTGGCAAGACTTGATCAACCTTGTTGACAAATACATTTTAGTTGCATAAAATTGTTAAACCACATTCTCTCTTTCTCATCTGTTATACCTTCTGTTATATTGCTGTCTTTATAAATTTTTAGAATGTTGTTTAGTGTGGTTAAAATTTTGCTTAGCTGCTGTTTAGAATTTTAAGTGCCCAGTTTTTGCTCGAAATTGAAAGTTGTCAGAAAAATCTGAAAATTTTACGTAAATTCCTATTTTGAAAAATGCAACGTGGTAGTACCTGGGGCTGACCAGGGGGACCCACCACGCTGCCACGCCATAGCTCGGCGCGGCAGGGGTGGAGGCCGCGCCCCCCTGTGGCGTGGGTCCCACCTGAGCCTCCACAAGGTGAGATTCCTCCCCTTTCTTTCTCTCTCCCGACCAAACTCATATCCATTGTTCAAACTCGTGTTCCTGCTGCTCTTGAGCTCGAATTTTTCGATCTCCTTGCTCAGCCCATTTCAGTTGCTGAAACTTTGCTTGTTTACTCACCGGTATGTGACTCCTTCGATTATCCAAGTAGAATTTTGTTTAGTGTTGTATTTCTAGAGTATTTTGCTGCTGTATGTTGCTGGTTAAGTGAGCTTGCATGCTTGTTCTATGCTTAGATTAATTATCCTTGATGCATGTGTAGCCCTCTTGCAAGTTTCTATAGTAGTTGCCTTGATTTTATAGTTGCAAAATCATTTTTTATGAGACTTGTTGAAAAATTTCAGAGAAGGAAGATGGATGGAGATGTGGTTGGACCAGCTATTGACCCTAATGATTTAGTTGTGGGAGAAGTGATGGAGGTTAATCGTGAAGATTCCGTGCATTCTGCATATTATCCTTGCCAAACCTTCATGGCTGCTGCAGGAATCCTACAAGATTTCAACACACTAATTTCTAATGCAGGATTGGAGAATTTTACCATTGGGGAACCTGCCCAATTTGTTAAACTCACTATGTCTGTAGTACAGGATTTTAGATTTACCTACTCATCTGATAACCCCATGGTCCATTACAAAATTTATAATATTCCTATGGATATCTCTCTGTATGATTTTTGCACAGCTATCAAAGTGCCATATTGGGGATCATATGCGAAGATTAATGGTCAGCCTAGGCATCTTGTAGAACTTTATTCGGAGATCACCAAAAGTAGAGGTTTGTTGAAAGAAGGTGGTAAAATTCGGCTCATTTTATTCCCAGCTATTCGGTATTTCACCCATTTCATTGCCAAGTGTGTTCTAGCTAGGAAAAATGCTAACAAGCTTTCTGTTTATGACTTGGCATTCATTTCTGCTGCTTTGAGAAGTGACAGGACTTATAACTTGGGTGCTTTGATTGCTCATCGCTTATCTACTAATCGCGAAAAGGGTGGTGTTTGTGGTGGCCTCATTGCTTCTAGGCTGTTAGCTTACCATCAGTTGGTTCCGCATCCCTTTGACATAGAGTTGCCTGTTTTTAGACTTGATATTAATTCCATGATCAGGCATCATTCTGTTCCTAGCTGGGCTACTCTCGATAATTTGACTTATAATTTAGTATTTGTTACTAAATCTAGGATTGCATCTAAGACTTCCGAGCGATTGGTTTGTTTGCCTGCACCTGTTTTGTTTAACCTGGATGGCAGGGAAAATTGGGCATTCTCGGAAGAAGACTTGGATGCATACATGAGGGAGCATGGACCCCGGGCCGAGCCGGAGGAGGAGCGGCCTGAGCCGCATGATGAGGGGGCGAGCTCCTCATACCAGTTTGACTATGCAAGCGGAACCTTCCCCGCTTTACAGAGTGGTTCTTACGAACACGCCAGGGACGATGCACCGTCCTGGAGCTATTATCAGCACCCATGATTGTCTCCCAATTAGGCCAAAAGCCTAAGCTTGGGGGGAGGTACGCGTATACTGACAGTTCGCTCATTTCTATATTCGCTCCATGTCAGTTCTTTGTATATCCATATTTCGCTTTCTTTTATTTGTTCTTGCTTGTGGTGTTTATTTTCTCAAAACCCAAAAATACCAAAAATATTTTCGTTGTTTCTCTATGCTTTTATTTTAGTAATTCGAGTTGTAGTTTTATTTTGTCTTTTTGATTTTCGAGTTGATATTCAAAAAACCCAAAAATATTTTCCTTTTTATTTGCTTCTTCCTTGCTTTGTTTTAAAATTCGAAAACACCAAAAATATTTGTTGTTCTTCTTGGTTTTGTATAGTTCTTTTCAGATTCAACAGCCGTCTGTGACTCCACCTGGAGCTTGGTTTTCATTTTATATCATTCAAGTCATGCGAGCGAAGGGCAATAATGACGATATTCGACAACTTGATGTGGTGAGAGGCTGGTATGAACCGTATTTGTTTTCATTTTTGTACACATACCTGTCCATATGATTGCGCTTAGTAGTTATGGTATGGGCTATGTTACTTGATGAATGCTTGATAGCCATGTTTTCTCATGATTAATCCTAATCTCCTGAAGGTGCACCATATGTCATATAGTTATTTGCATGCATTGTTTTATTCGTAGAGTGGTATTGTAGTGTGGTATCCTCCTCTGAATGTTTTACTTGATTCGACTTGGCACATGCTTACACATGTTTATGACTCAAAACAAAAGTCAAGCCTCGACGATCTATTGTGACTCAGAGTTTCTGTATCACTTTTATGCCACTGCTAATTTTATTCTGTCGCAAGTATGATTATGACAGTTGTGCTCTCTTGTTGTCGCTTCCCCGTCTATTGCTAGCCTTCACCTGTACTAAGCGGGAATGCTGCTTGTGCATCCAAAATCCTGAAAACCAAGTTATTCCAAAGAGTCCACTATAAATTCCTATGCATGGTTTTAAACCATTCCAAGTAAATTTCTTCGTGTGCTATCTTTAACTATTCAAAATTGTACAATCCCTTTTTGTGTCACTGCGTGTAGCTCATAAGGATGTGGTAGTAGAACTTGTCATCTTCCATGCTAAATGATTTCCAAGGACAAGTAGCTTCATCTGCTTGTCCACTTTTATTTTTGCAAAAGAGCTGGTTAGTCCACCTATCATTTAATATTAAAATAGACACTCCTCCACGGTGATTGTTGGTCGGCACCCGAGGATTCGGTTAGCCATGGTTTGTGGAAGAAAAGGTTGGGAGGAGTGTCAAAAATCTGTAAGCATGATATAATGCAAACTATATGAATTTTCGGAACCGCTCTAAAAGTTGGTTAGTTATGGAAGATGACAAGAACTCTATCGCGGATTTGTTGACACTTGCAACCACTTCTCAAAATATTATTTTTACACTCTTTATATGCCTTCGGGAACTAACAAGCTCTAGCACACGATTTAATCCCTGCTTCCCTCTGCGAAGGGCCTATCTTTTATTTTAATGTTGAGTCACCATCCTTCTTTAAAGCACTTCTTTGAGAGCATGACTGTCATTCTTAGTGAAATGTGCTTGTCCCAGAATAGGTTAGTAGTGACATAGCTTGATGCTTTTATCTTTGATAAGCTTTATTTCTAGTCTGCCTGTAAACTTCAGAGGTGCCTGGGCATTTATGTTTTGCTGCACACATTCGGGCAAGCGAGATACCACTTTGCCATACCCAATTACGAACATTGCAATCCTGCACTTAGTTATATGCCATGTTGTTTACCTTTAGTATGTTAGAATCTTTTCATGGCTGCATATTTATCAAGCTTTTATCTTATGCATATCTCCTATCATGAGCTAGTAAGTATAATCATAATTCAAGTATGTATACATCATATGAAGCAATTGTGTTCGTAAAAGTTTCTTTATCGCGTTCAGTTTGTCAACTGAATTGCTTGAGGACAAGCAATAAGCTAAGCTTGGGGGGAGTTGATACGTCCAAAACGTATCTACTTTTCCGAACACTTTTGCTGTTGTTTTACCTCTAACTTGTATGATTTGGATGCAACTAACATGGACTAACGCTGTTTTCAGCAGAATTGCCCTGGTGTCTTCTTTTTGTGCAGAAAAGTCAACTTTCGAGAAAAACTCCGAAAACAATTGCGATCGTCATATTTCACCGGAAGACCCACGGAGCCAGAAGGGGAGTCGGAGAGGCCACACCAGGCAGCCACGCCATAGCTGGGCGCGGCTGGGGGTGGGGCCGCGCCCAAGTGTGGCGTGGCCACCTCGGTCGCCCCCGACGCTCCCCTTTGGACTATATATTGCCCTTGACCTAAATATCGAGGGGGGTTCGACCATATTTCGCGAAACACATCCACGCTCCGCCGCCGCCGCGATCTCTATTCCGGGGATCAGAAGTTCCGTTCTGGCACCCTGCCGGGACGGGGATTCGGAGGAGATCATCACCATCGTCATCACCACCGCCTCTCCATCAACCATCAATGATTCCCCCATCCATGTGTGAGTAGTTCCCTGCTGTAGGCTGAGGGGATGGTAGGGATTGGATGAGATTGTTCATGTAATAAGTTGCCAGATTGTTAGGGCATGGTGCCTAGTATCCATTGTTAGTGCTATTTATCATTGTTGCAACTTGTTGTGCTTAATGCTTGCCACTAGGGCCCGAGTGCCATGATCTCAGATCTGAACATGTTGTTGATGCATGAGAATAATTATGTTTTAGATCATATCTGCAAGTTGTTTTCACCTGTTATTGTCCGGAACCCGAGGCCCCGGAGTGACAGCAACCGGGATAACTGGAGGGGATGGCTTTGACTTGAGGATTACGTGTGTTCACGGAGTGTTAATGCATTGCTCCGGTACTTTATTAAAAGGAGTACCTTAATTGCCAGTAGTTTCCCTTGAGGCCCCGCTGCAAACGGGCTGGCAGGACAGTAGATGTTGTGCAAGTTTCTCATTGCGAGCACGTACGACTATATACGGAACACATGCCTATGTTTGACTAGTACTAGGATGCTTTTATAATTGTTTACCTGCAAATGCCCTGAGTTATGATTATTACATGAGCGCTCTTATCCATGCAACGCCCGTACATCCGTCCCTATGCCTACAGTACTTTTAATCCTGCTGTTTACTGAAATTACTGCTGCTGTCTTTGTTACACTGTTGCTGCTATTACTTTGTTACTACTGCTGTTATATCACCGTTGCTACTGATAATCTGTGTCGAGGAAGTCTACTTTCAGGTGCAGCTGAACTGACAATTCATCTGTTAAGGCTTATATTTATTCTTTGGCTCCCCTTGTGTCGAATCAATAAATTTGGGTTTTACTTCCCTCGAAGACTGTTGCGATCCCCTATACTTGTTGGTCATCACCCTGAGCGGAAGCGGCCGGCCCTCACCTGGACTCGCGCTCGGCGGCGGCCCGTAGCCACTGCGGTGAGGACGTGGCGGGTCTCGCACTGCGCCTCGTGGCTGCAGCCGGCCCCTCGCCGGCAATCGATCTCGCGCTGCTCCTCCGAGCAGCGGCGGCGGCCAGACCACGGGCAGGTCAGCGCGCTGCTCCTTGGCAGCGGCGGCGCGCCACACCCTGGAAATTGGCGCCTTTTGAGTCTTTGGCCGGAGTGGTTGTGATGGAGTTGGCATCGCCGGAGGCGTCGAGGCTCTCGGCGACTGGCGAGGCTGGTGATGATGGGTGGCCTGGGAGCGTGCTTGGTACGCTGCGGACGGTTTAGCCGTCCGCGCGTGGATGTCCGGTGTCCAGCTACGGTGGCGAGGGACTGCGGAGGCGGCGGTGCGAAGGACAAGGACACCTTTTCCAATTCGGCGAGTAGGGTGGGAGGTGGACGACATTGCGGACGAAAGTCTGGCCCGTCTTCGATCGGTGCCGGCGGCGATGGCGCCCGTGGGCGTCGTTCCCCTCCTTGGAGGCATCGCCATGGCATGTCGACATTTCCCTCGCTCTCTCGGGTTGGTGAATGTCTCCAGGTGAAAGCCAAGATTCGGTTGGATCGGCGTGATGGCGGCGTCCTCGACGTCGTCCCTCTGTTGGGAGCATCGCGCTTGGAGACATGAAGGCTCTTGTTATCTTCCTCCGGCGCATGACGCCGTCCAAGGTTGATGTTCAGAGGCGCTATGGACGCTGTCGCCGGTGAGTCCAAGGAGATGCCTTTCTCGGGACCGACCAAGTCCCGCCATCTACCTGCCACCCCTTAGGCATCAAGGGTGGATGGTCGCGCCGACAAGGGAAGTTCAGGCGAAGATGTCGACCTTCGGAGGTGACCTGCTTCGGTTGAGACGCGGCAATGATGCTCGGCTTAGGACAAGCTCTCTTTTTCTTTGTAGTTCGAGTTTCGTTGGTGGCGGTCTTCGGGCTAGCCGGGTGTGGAGTGCGTTCTACACTTGTGTGAGCGAGTTGTAGACGTTATGCTCTGCTGTTTTGGGTTGTTTAGGGTGGTGTTGGCTCTTTCTTGAGCTTGTAATTATCTTCTTATCTATCAATGCATGGAAACGCAAGTCTTTTGTGTTTTCGCGAAAATTTATTTGGAGAGTCGATGGGCTAAACTGCTCCCGCCTGCGAGTGATTGCACCATGGAAGTCATACTGATATTAGCAAAAATAACTCGAAATGACTCGTTCAGTAGTGGGTAGTAAATCTAACCAAGATGAAATCTATATAACCATGGGAAGATATCCTCAACAGTTAATGAAAAAAATAATATAACAGAGTACAAATGACATTATCAGAGTTGGAGTCAAGAGTTCACCTTATTGCGTACCAAAGAGGGAGGCCACGCCATGATGTAGGGATAGCAGAACTCGTAGCTAGTGATACGGCAGAGCTTCTTCAGCTCCTCTGTTTCAAGGCAGAAGGATAGGAGCCGGATAGGAGGATCATCCTTCTGAAGGAGTTCTCCCTGGTGAAGAGAGAAATACACAATCCCACCGATGATAGCCACAACATTTAGCTCAGGACACTCAGCTGTAACGTATACAGATGGGAGCTTATCAATCGCATCTAACATCTGATATGTCATGTCATGCATCCATGTATAGACGCCGTCATCGCCAGCTCTCCGCACCCAAACATCAAGTTCAAGGTCGTCAGACCCAACAACCGAACAGAGCTCCCCATCGTTTGTCTCACCATAAGAACCTCTACGCGGCGGCAGATCAATTTGAGAGAATTGCAGTGTTGAAGTGTTCAGCACATTGTCTCCGTCGTCAGATGCCCAATAAACAAAACCATTCACTAGCGTACCATTGCCCGTATCATGGAGGTTTCCGGTGGTTGGGGAAATCTGCCACTCCCAGGTGTCCGGTGAGAAGACTGCGACCTGCGATTCCCCGATTTCCTTTTTCTCCTTTCGCCAAATATCTCCCCTCTTTTCCTTGGAGACGCAGAGTACGCGAAACGAGCGGTCGTCCGCATCGGAGGAGATCACGTGGAACTCAGATTCAGTATATTCGGACTCTCCGCTGAACAGCTCATCTGGTGGCCCGGGGAAGAGATGCAGGGCCCGTGTAACGGGGTCGTAGACGGCCAGCTTCTTGGTGTTCCACCGCGGCTTGATGAGAAGGACGTACCCATCGCGGCACCCGCACATTGACCACTCGTCTTCTTCGTCGTCTTCGACGTCTTCTTCCTCTTCGTCTTCAGCGTCTTCGTCTTCTTTGTCACGGGAGCGTCGAGGAGACGGGTAAGGGAGACATCGAGGCCGCGGAGGGTGGTGGCTTGGTCCGGGTCGGGGTTGGGGCGGCGGCGGCGGCGAGGGAGGAGGACGGGCGTGAAGGTCGGCATGGCGGGTTCGTCGTTGACGAGGAACGCGCCGAGGAGCGAGGGCCAGTGGAGGTCGCGGAAGCGGCGACGGAAGGCGGGGGACTTACGGACGGCGCGGAGGAAGGCGGGGCATGCGAGAGCGGCACGGATGAGGCTCGAGAGGGACACCCACTTTGTCAGGGAATAGGATAAGTATGTAATATGGAGTTATTAGTGGTTTAGTAGCTGTAAGGGTGTTATGGGTATTTTCCTATGATGCCGTCTCTAGCTCGACACTCTTTATAGGAGGCTCCCTTGTATCCCGTTCCAACCAATCAAGAAATATAAACCCTAATTTTACCATTTATTTCCTACAATTTATCTTAGATTAAATTCCTGCAATTTATCACTTTTATCTCCAATTCCTCTCAAATCCTTGTTCTTGCCGATCTTCTCATGTCAGATCCATCGGGATCCTGACAAAGTGGTATCAGAGCGGTCGATTTTTGGACCAAAATTTTTACCCGGCGGTTTCTTCTTCCTGTCTCCCGATCCGATTCGCAGCAATCCCAAATCCGATCAACCATGGCGACCATGCTGGTCCCCTTCCCCTACTCCACATCGGTCTTCTTCCCCACCACCGCACCAGAGTTTGGCTTCTTCCTCGCTCCACCGTACAGTACCGCCACATTGGGAGCGCAAGCGTCTGGTTTTTTCCCTGCCCCAGCGTACGTCAACCCACCCACCTACTCCCACTTCCCCTATTCTCAAATCCTCGCGCCGCCGCTTGAAAGGACAACGCCGACGGCCACCCAGTCGCCTGTATCCGCCTCCAGCGAGTTCTACGGCGCCCTCTCCCTACGGTGCTCTCTCTGTGGCTGACCCAAGCTGCAGCAGCACAAGGAGGGACGCTATGAAACGGAGGAAGGCGACGGCGCGACCCCGCGCTACGACTGCATCTTCAGCGGCAACGCCGCCCACTTCGCAATGCCCAAGTTCAGGTGCCCGGGCGGCGACCTCACCACGGGCACAGACACCAGCGGCATGTCCATCAATGGCAAGAATCACGTCCACAAGCAGCAGGGTCCGAACATACTCTCCATGGGCCACGCCGGCTCCACCTACGACTTCCCCCTGCACCAAGTCCGGTACTTGATCTAAACAAGAGCTACGGTTGGCAGCCAGAATTCCAACAAGGTGCTACTTCTAGTTCTCCTGCCTTGCATGTCGTGGTGGGGTCACGGCAGATGCCATAGGTATGGCTAAGATGGGGCCGAATGGTCGTTGGGGGAATCCGGGGAGGGTTTATGCACTCAAGAAGTGCACAAGCAATAACACGCAAGAAACCGCAAGAACACGAACGAGAAACCAAGAAACCAAGAACACAAAGCACACCACGATGTACCCTGCTTCGGGGCCCTCTTGTGGAGGTAACACCCCTACTGCAGCACTATCCTACTCGGTGTATAGCTCAAGGTGACAAGTACAAGCTGCTCCTCGAGCTGTATGATGATACAATGGTGAGAACTTGAGGTGGAAGATGAAGCTACAAGGGGGAAAAAAGGAACTCTGAGCTTGGATCCGAGGTATCTAAGGGGATTCCGAGGTTCCTCTCTCGCTGTTGATTTATGGATGCCTCTCTCTGTCCGTCGATCGATCCCTCAAGCAGGAGGGGTGGAAGCCCACTATATAGGCCAGCCGAGTTACCATTGTGCCCCTTGCTGAACACTGTTGCCATGCCTCTGCTTTGGTCATCATCGTACTCCTGTCAGGAACAAGACACGGCCTGCCCATCCCCTGCTGCATAACGGCAGAGCTAGCATGTCTCCTCTGACAGAGACAGGACGTAGCCACGCCGTGCTACCTCGTAGCCTTTTCCCCGAATCTCGCGTGGTCAGCGGTCAGAGACGTGCAGCCCCGCCGAACCCGGGGCACGCCTCTGCCAGGCTCCGTGACAGACGCTCCCGTGTCAGGCGGGAAGTGACAGGAGCATTGACTCCTGCCCGACCTACGGCCTCTTGCCTTGGTTAGCTCGGGTCTTGCGCTTAAGATCTTTACCAGGTCGGACCTTACTTCCTTCCAATAGCTTCTCCTGCACTCACAATACAAACCATAGCACCGAGGTAGTTAGGTCGGCTGATCTTAGCTCGGATTATGAACCTCGGCCCATGCCAACGGGATACCTCGGACCCCTCTGGACCAAGACAGGTCGGCCTTTATATCCTCCAGGTCATGATGAAGCTCGGACACTCCCAGGCCCAAACAGGTCGGCCCTTTCCGTACCTCGGCACACCTTTAAACTCAACTTATGCCAAGCCTTGACCCTACCCGGGGGTAGCCCCCTGACATGCTCCTTGTTACTTCTCACGCTGTTCCGAGGTTAAGCTTTTTATACTCTAACTTAATCTTTCTTTTTGTATAGCCCGGCGCGGCAGATCAAACAGAGCCACAGCTCGATACATTCACCACTGCCTCCAGTGGTTGAATCTCAGACAACCGAGGTCGAGGTTAACCTCGGCAGCCCCGCCAGAGCCTCTCCTCCAGAACGGTCCGTTGACATCACAGCCCGGAGAGGACCATCTCCTCCCCGGTGCGTGTCACCTCCGCCGAACTTCCACCGCCGAGCTCTGACTCCGGCCTGGGACACTCCGCTCCCCGCCGAGATCAGACTCCTCCGCGTCCTCAGAAGGATGCGGAGACAGATCGCGCCAAGACTCCGGCTAAGACCGTGCTGGAGCCTCGGCTCTCCCCCAAGTCTCAAGCTGCGCGCAACCAGCAGCAACAGCAGCAGAAGAAGCAACAACAACAACGACTGCAGAAGCAAAAGCTTCAGCAGCAGCAGAAAGATTCAGCTCCAAATGTTGAGCCCCCCAACAGCCACAGCAAACTCCGATGCCGCCACCGCCACCGGGACCCAAGGCTGCGAGCACCCAACTGGTGCCGCATGTCCCTGCGCCGAAGTCCACCTTGACCAAGACCGCGCCTTCGAGCTCTCAGGTCGCCACCTCCCGAGCTCTTTTCGCTGCTACCATCCAGCCGAACATCAGCAGCTGGGAGGTCGGGCAACTCCGGACCAAGAGCGGGAACAGCTTAGGCTCGGAGAAGCATTACGACATGGACTGGAACTCGGCTGACACTGCCGAGGTCTCCTCTAATCCGACCTCTGAGCATCCAGCTGGACCTAGCGCCGTGCTCCAGTCCATTTACAACATGCAGACTGCGGTCCTTGATTGCAGCAAGAAGGCATCGGTAAGTTTCTTTACGCAACTCTCTTTCTTCCTTTGAAACCAAATGACAAACATACACTATTCCCAGTCCCCGAGATTCGGGTTGAGCAATTGACACTCCACCGAGTTAAAATTGCTCGGCTTGAATCTCAAAAACTTGTCATTTCTCCAATGCTGAGTCCCCGAGGCCAATGCCGAGTCCCCGGGACTCAATTGGGCCTCGGGTGCTAAAAAGACCTCGGATTTCTTCGAAATGTAACTTTCAATATTCGTGTCAAATCTCTTTCCGCCGAACTGATCTCTCTATTTTTTCAGGAGTGCAACAATGCTCGGACCAAAATCTTCAAGAACCTCCTGCTGGATCACAACACACTGAAGAAGTCTCACCGGACTCTTCTATCCGCAAAGGAGCAGAGCGACAAAGATTATGCCTCCAAGTTGAAGACAGCCGAAGATGAAATAGCTCGGCTGCAACAAGAGCTGAACCGGGCTAATGAAGCCAAAGCTGCTGTGGAGGACGCTATGAAGGTCAAAGACCAGGCCGCCGAACAGCAGAAAGAAATTGCCAAGACCCTGGAGAACCGCGCCACCTCGGCCGAAACCGAACTGATCGCTCTCCGAGCTATATCGAAAAGTTGGTTGTCCGAGCTCACTCGGATTAATCACCAAATGGATAGTAAGTTTCCTTTCTCCTTTTCCTTATTTTCCGCCGACCTACACCCCGTGCCACCGTATGCCTTAATTCAGCGACAGCCTTTTTGTCTTCTTCAGAGCATTTTGAGCACTCCAAGGACAAAGCTATCCGAGAAGTTCAAGCAGCTCGGGCAAAGAGGGCTGAGACAGAAACCCTCGGCGAAAGCTGGGATATCCAGGACCACCTTGTCGCCCTTAATGCTCGGATCAGGCCGCTCAGGGCCATTGGAACTAAACTGGTTGATGCTGCCATCGAGGTCCATCGTGCCCTCTGGCCCAAGGTTAAGACTCCCACTTGCATCGACGAGCTCGCCACGAAGCTGAAAGGAGCCGAGGCTAGACTTCGGGAGTGGAGATGCTCATCAGCTCGGGCTGGAGCGGACAAGGCCCTGGTGTTCGTGCTGTCTTGGTATGAATCTGTTGAGATCCACACGGTTACCTCCCTGCGCAAGGGCTCTCCTTGGAACACCACTCCTGATGGCATTGAGAAACGCCAAGCAGCAGCCGACCTCTTTGCTAGTTATGCAAACACCCGGACCTTGATGACGGGCGCCTCTATTCTGAGGATGAAGAGAGCTCGGACGAGGAGAAGAGTCCGGTGAAGAAGCTGCTGAAGGAACTGGTGAAGAAGGCTCTGACGGCGAGGAATTTGACTTCGACGAGCCTGAGAGCTCCAAGGGCAAGGCCGGCAAAACAACCGAGGTGGCTGAGATTCTGATGATGACTTCAACTTCGACGAACCTCCGAACCCCAAGGGCAAGTCCGGCAAAGCCGTAGCCACCGAGGTGATCTCCCCCGACGTGACGGACACCCCGGCATCCACTCCAACAACCGAGGTTGCTTCCGCGACCAAGGTTGTTCCTGCGCCCGAGGTTCCTCCTCCCGACTTCGGCTCCCGAGGCTTCTTCCAGCGAGATTCCCACTACCACAACTTCGGCGACCGAGGTCTCTGGTTCCGAGGCCTGAACTTGTCTCAAGAAAAACATTAAATCCCGGTATGCCGGGTGCAGATGTAATATACCTTAAGTAGTTTGCCTTGCTACCAGTACTATTATCTTGCTATCCGAACCATGCTTTTCTAAAATTTATGCCGAACCCTTTTGGAACGAGTCCCCGAGTTCACTTTCGTGTTTACTATACTTGGCATTCTTTGCTCTTGTCTACCATTTTGGCGTTCGACAGTCGAGTCACAAGATTGTTGTTTATAGCATACAGTACTTAGCAAATGCCGAGGTGTGTTTCAAAATCATCCGACATAAATGAAAGGTAAAGACAGGGGTTAGTAAACGACACATGCCGAACTATATTTTTGGACCGAGTCCCCGAGTCCATTTTCATGTTTCCCACGTTTTTTCATCTTTGCTCTTGACTACCATTTCGGCGTTCGTCAGTCGAGTCACAAGATTAGTTACACAGCATACATTACTTGAAGTTTGAGACGAGGTTCAAAACAGTTCGGCATATGAACGAAATTGACAAACAGAAATAAAACACAAGCACATGAGCGAGGCAGTCCCCGAGCTTCAACCTCGGAGTGCCGACATTTCATTAAGGATTAACCGAGGTACATACATTGCGCCCTTCATGAGTAGAAAGGTCGGAGTAGAGCTACATTCCATGGTCGCTTGACCTCTGATCCGGGGTTGTCCAGCCCATCTTTCCTTGGTTCCTGCGCATCTATAAGATAGTACGAATCATTGAGCAGAGCTCGGCTCACAATGAACGGTCCCTCCCATGGAGGTGACAACTTGTGCCGACCTTTCTTGCGCTGCACCAGCCTCAGCACCAAATCTCCCTCGTGAAACACACGAGGGTTGACACTCCGGCTATGATAACGTCGGAGACCTTGTTGGTATATTGCTGACCGAGATGAGGCCAATTCTCTAGCTTCCTCAAGCAGATCTACTGCATCCTCCCGAGCCTCTTTTGCCTCGGCTTCAGTGTACATTGCCACTCTGGGCGCATCATATTCGATGTCAGTGGGTAGCATAGCTTCTGCCCCATAGACCATAAAAAATGGCGTATAGCCAGTTGATCGATTTGGCGTGGTCCTTAGACCCCACAGTACTGCTGGTATCTCATCTATCCAACACCCCGGCGTTTTCAGCAGTGGTTCAATGAGCCGAGCCTTGATGCCGGCCAACACTAGAGCATTTGATCTTTCCACTTGTCCATTAGACTCCGGATGTGCCACCGAGGCTATGTCCAGCCGGATTCCCTTGTCATGCAAAACCGAGCAAATTCTCCAACAGCAAAGTTCGTGCCGTTGTCCGAGATAATGCTATGGGGGTACCCATATCGCAGAATGATCTCCTTCAAAAAGTCACTGCTGAATGACCATCCAACTTCCGGATTGGTTTCACCTCGATCCACTTGGTGAACTTGTCCACCATCACCAGTATGTGCGTCATGTTACCTCGGGCTGGTTTGAACTCTCCCACCATATCCAAACACCATACCGCAAACGGCCAAGTGATAGGAATTGTTTTGAGCGCCGAGGCTGGCATATGCGTCTGCTTGGCAAACCTTTGGCATCCTTCACATCTCCGGACTATGTCCTCTGCATCAGCAAGAGCAGTGGGCCAATAGAACCCATGCTGAACACCTTGGCCACCAGAGCTCTTGTGCTGCAATGATGACCACACTCTCCTTGGTGGATCTCCAAAAGCATCTCCTTGCCTTCAGCTGGCTCGACACACCGTTGCAACACCTCGGTTACGCTTCTTTTATAGAGCTCCTTGTTGATGATGGTGTACGCCTTTGCCCTCCTTTGGATTCTCCTAGCCTCGGTTGTGTCACTTGGCAAGCTTCCCTCTGTTATGAACTTCATGATCTGCTCCGCCCACTCCGGCACTGGGTGCAAAGGAAAAAGTTTCTCGTCCACCTCCATTGGTTCGGCCACCATAATCTCCTCCATTATTTCCTCCACCATCCTGCGACCAGTCCCCGAGTCTTGACGAGCAGTCCCCGAGGTTCGGTGCGCAGTCCCCGAGTTCTGCCACGCAGTCCCCGGGTCCGACCAGACGCATCCGACGTCTACCTCCATTGGAACAGGTCCGGACTCTTGCTCGCCGGGATGAAAATAGATTCGGATTCAGGAGAAGGTTTGATTGAAGGAGTTCTCAAGTGATTCAGGGCTACTCCAGGTGGTACTGCCTCTTTAGATGAACCGAGCTTTGACAACACGTCGGCAGCATTATTTTCTGTCCGAGGTATATGCTTGTATTCACACCCTTCAAAGAACCCGGATATCTTTTGCACATGGAACCGATATAACGCCATGTTGGCATCCAGAGCATCCCAAGTTCCAGAAGATTGCTGCACCACCAGGTCGGAATCGCCGAAGCATTCCATACGCCGGATACCGATCTCCTTCGCCACATTGAGTCCATGGATTAAGGCCTCATACTCCGCCACATTGTTTGATGCCGAGAAATGAATCTGCAGCACATATTTCAGCTGATCTCGCTTCGGTGAGGTGAGGACTATTCCAGCCCCCAGCCCGATCTTTGTCTTGGACCCATCAAAATGCATCTTCCAATAATTATAGTCCGGCCTGGGTGGCTCATACTGCATCTCGGCCCAATCACAAAAGAAGTCCGGCAGCGCCTGGGATTTAATTGCATCTCTTCTCTCATAATGTGGTGCATATGGAGACACCTCAATCGCCCATTTGGCAACTCGGCCAGTTGCATCTTTGCACCCGATGATCTCCGAGATTGGAGCTTCGCACACCACCGTCATGGGATGCTCCTGGAAATAATGCTTCAACTTCTTGACCGCCAGGTAGACACCATACGTCATCTTCTGGTAGTGAGGGTAATTCTGCTTCGAGGTAGAGATCACCTCGCTCAAGTAATACACCGGTCTCTGCACCGACCTGCCACCTTCTTCGCGCTCCACCACCACTGCCACACTTACAACTCGGTTTGTGGCCGCAATGTAAAGTAACATCGGCTCATTGTGCAATGGTGACGCCAACACCGGAGCGGTGGACAACATCTTTTTAGCTCATTGAACGCCACGTCGGCCTGCGGGGTCCATGTAAACCCGGTACTTTTCTTCATGAGCTGGTACAAAGGTAAGGCTTTTTCTCTACAAATCGGCTCAACGAGGCTAGGCACCCTGTGAATTTCTGCACATCTTTCAAACACTTCGGTAATTTCATGTTCTCAATAGCTCGGATCTTGGCCGGGTTAACCTCGATACCTCGGCTAGACACCAGGAATCCAAGCAACTTTCCAGCCGGGACACCAAAGGTGCACTTGTCCGGGTTAAGTTTCAACCGATATTTTCTCAAATTCACAAATGTCTCCTCGAGATCCTCGAGGAGAGTACGTTTCTCCTTAGTTTTGATGACGATATCATCGACATACACTTGCACATTTTTGCCCATTTGAGAGTGCAGGCATTTCTGCATACACCTCTGATAAGTTGCCCCGGCATTCCTCAGACCAAAACACATGACACGATAGCAATACGCCCCATACGGGGTAATAAAAGCAGTCTTTATTTGATCCTTCGGGTTCAGTGGTATCTGGTGAAAACCAGAGTACGCATCGATAAAAGACAACAGTTCACAACCAGCAGTGGAATCAATCACTTGATCAATCCGAGGTAATGGAAACGGATCTTTCGGGCACGCCTTGTTGAGGTTAGTGAAGTCAATGCACATGCGCCACACCTTGACCACGGCTGGCTCGTCTTTCTTCTTTTCCACCAAGACCGGATTGGATATCCAGTCCGGATGCAGCACCTCCATAATGAACCCGGCTGCAAGCAACTTAGCCAGCTCGTCCAGCACCACTTGTCTTCGGTCGTCTGAGAGACGACGGGTCGGTTGCCTCACCGGTTTCACCTCCGGCCTGACAAATAAAGAGTGCTCTGCCAACTCCCTCGGAACACCAGGCAGGTCCTTAGCCGACCATGCAAAGATATCCCGATTCTCACGGAGGAAGTGACAGAGCTCGCTTTCCTATTTCTCGCCCAGCCCGGTCCCAATGAGGGCCATGCGCTCCGGGTGCTCCGGGTCAATGGGGATCTTCTTGGTCTCCTTGGGCACCTCGAATGCTGCAGTTGAGTCCGGGCTCATCAGTCCGGACATGCCGAGCTGTGTTGACTGCGCCATTGCCACCACTTGATGCAGCTTCTTCTTCTCCGCTGCGATCACCAAAGATTCGGCCAGATTAGACCCCGCCGAGGCACACTGAATGGCTCGCTTGTAGTCACCCGAGATGGATATGATCCCATTAGGCCCCGGCATTTTCATCTTCAGGTATGCAACATGGGTGGAAATCATGAACTTGGCCAGAGCCGGCCTTCCAAGCAATGCATGGTATGCACTCTCCAAGTCCATGGTGGCTCTAAGTTAATAGTGCCAGAAACAATGCTTGTACGTCACACGTCAGTTGGGAACCCCAAGAGGAAGGTATGATGAGTGCAGCAGTAAGTTTTCCCTCAGTATGAAACCAAGGTTATCAATCCAGGAGGAGGACGACGTTGCTTCGAAGGTGTTGGTGAAGGAGTGTAGTGCGGCGCAACACCAGGATTCCGGTGCCAACGTGGAACCTGCACAACACAATCAAATTACTTTGCCCCAACTTAACAGTGAGGTTGTCAATCTCACCGGCTTGCTGAAAACAAAGGGTTAAACGTATCGAATGGAAAATGATGTTTGTTTTCATAAAACAGTAGAGAACAATGATTGCAGTAGATTGTATTTCAGATGTAAAAGAATGGACCGGGGTCCACAGTTCACTAGTGGTGTCTCTCCAATAAGATAACTAACATGCTGGGTAAACAAATTACAGCTGGGCAATTGACAATTGATAAGTGCATATAACATGCATGTGTGAGCTGTGGTGTCTACTATGAGATTCATTTGGGCATTACGACAAGGTACATAGACCGCTATCCAGCATGCATCTATGCCTAAATAGTCCACTTTCAGGTTAACATCCGCACCCCTTCCAGTATTAAGTTGCAAGCAACAGACAATTGCATTAAGTAATGTGCGTAATGTAAACAATACATTCATCCTTGAATAAAGCATTGCTGTTTTACCCCTAGTGGCAACAACACATCTACAACCTTAGAACTTGCTGTCACTATCCCAGGTTAAATAGAGGTTGAACCAACTATCATGCATAAATACCCCCTCTTGGAGTTACAAGTATTCACGTGGCCAAGGCTTCAACAAGTAACGGAGAGCATGCAAGATCACAAATGACATAGACATGATAATATAATATTCAGCTCCACATAGGTATCAATATAAGTCAGATCCCAGCAAACACAACATGTAGCATTACAATAAGATGATCTTGATCATGATAGGCAGCTCACAAGATCTAAACATGATGGCACAAGTGGAGAAGACAACCATCTAGCTACTGCTATGGACCCATAGTCCAAGGATGAACTACTCACGCATCACTCCGGAGGCGGGCATGGCGATGTAGAGCCCTCCGGTGATGATTCCCCTCTCCGGCAGGGTGCCGGGAAGAGCTTCAGGAACCCCCCGAGTTAGGGTTGACGACGGCGGCGGCAGCGAATATGTTCTGGATGAAAGGCTCGGTGTTTTAGGGTTTTCGCGTCTCGGGGAATAAATAGGCGAAGGGGCGATGTCGGCGGACCCCCGAGGGGCCCAAACCACACCCAGGCGCGGCTGGGCCCACTGCCGCGCCACCTTGTGGTTTGGCCACCTCGTGGCTCTCCTTCGTCTCTCCTTCGGACTCCGTGATGGTGCTGGAAAAAATAGGGACGTGGCCTTTTGTTTCGTGCAATTCCGAGAATATTTCCAGAAGTAACTTTCTGAAACCAAAAACAGCAGAAAACAGGGAACTGGCACTGTGGCATCTTGTTAATAGGTTAGTCCCAGAAAATGCATAAAAGTGATACGAAGTGTATACAAAACATGTAGCAAATGGTATAATATAAGCATGGAACAACAGAAATTATGGATACGTTGGAGACGTATCAGTCCACCACCTCGAACTCGATACTCTCAACTCGGCAGTTATCCTTGGTTCCAAATGCTACGTCCACCCATATCTTGCCCATGGGTGCACAGGAAACGCCAGGCACAATCCCATGAAAAGTACAACTGCTCGGCATCAACTGATTTGGCGATATGCCCAATTTCACCATTGTGTCTCGGTACATGATGTTGATGGCACTGCCATTGTCCACCAGAACTCGGGTAAACCTCACATTGTTAGTAGGCCCACACAACGTCGGATCTATCACCAGGGCATACTTTCCAGGGCTCGGCATGATCCGAGGTGTATCTTTCCTGCTCCAAGTGATCTCCTGCTCAGACCAGTTCATATAGGTCGGCACCACCGGCATTTTACTGCATTCACCTCCATGGCACGCCTCGGCACACTTTTCTTGTCAGTTGGCTCGGTCACAAAGACCACATAGCTCGCATGAGCCTCTCTATAGTCATTTCCGGGGTATTCATACTGCTGAGTTGGTCCGTCCCCATTGTTGTTGTTATTACCTCGGACATTCACAACATTCACGGGCCTTGCTGTTGCAGGCCTCGGAGGAGGTGCAGTGGTTATCGGGGTAACATTTGCTCCGGACAGATTCGGGTGGGACCTCGGCTGAAATCTCTGAGGTGGTCCTCCTCTGTTACCTCGGCCTTCGTCCCTTCTTCTCTGATTCTGTGGTTCCAGCTGCACTGCCGGGTTGAATGGTTGGCTGGCTTGCGCGGGTCGGTCGTATGGTAACGGCAAGGACCATCTAACATTGATTCATAAGTCAAGGGTGGCTCCGGGTTCGGACTAAATGCCGGACCATTGATTTTCGGCCTCTGGACACCTCCAGCTCCGGGCTGATTAGGGTTCACCGCTGCAACTTGGTTCGAGGTGTATGGGTAGTCCGGCTCCCTCCTCTTGTGTCCGAACTCTTGGCGGTCATTACACCTTGGTCCGAGCCGGTTGTTTATTGGCTCCCTCCTTCTGTTACGTGCCACTGCCTCTGCTGCTGGCTGCATCGGATCACCAGAGCATAAGAATCTGCAATCCGGATTGTCTCTGCTAGGGATTTCGGCATATCTCTTTGGAGCCTCTGCCACAGCATGCTGCCATGTCGACAACCATCTGCAAACCAGGAAATGGCCTGTGCCTCTACAACTCCTTCACAGGAATTCCGAACATTGCTCCACCGAGTTAAGAATTCTCGGTCAGTTTCATGATCATCTTGCTTACATGCTACCAGGAGCTGAGGTCGGTTTGGCCTCTTGTATGTACTAGCAAAGTTGCTGTTAAACGCCAGCTCCAAGTCTATCCAGGAGTTGATACTATACTCCGGCAAATTATTTAGCCAGATCCGAGCTGGACCTTCCAACATGTGCGGGAGATACCGGACCGCCCATCGGCGATTTCCCCCGCTATGTGCACCGAGGATACATAATCTGTCAGCCAATCTTGCGGCTTGGTGCTCCGTTGTATGGTTTGGTGTTCCGACCTAACTGGAACTGAGATACTGGCGGTGGTGGCTCCTTCATGATCTGAGGTCCAAAACACGCCGGACCAGGAGGGCCTTCCTCCTCCAACTGCTCGGACAAGTAGATTCTATCCAGCTTGTTACGAACATCGCCCGGAGCTAGCATCCGAGCTCCTATCCGGGGTCCCAACGCCCCATCCACTCTGTGGTATCCGGCTCGCGCCATGGCCGAGTCTCCATCATCATATCGGTCATCGCCTTGACCGACGTTCTGAGGTTGCTGAACATACTCCGGCTCTCTCTGATATTGCCCCTGCGGCCGGGGTTGTTGCTGATGCCTCGGGGGCGGAGGTGGTTTACCTCGGCCAGCCGACGCTGCTTGCCCGCCATTCTGATTTCCCTGACCAGAGTTACCCTTAGCTCGGCTAGCATTGCCCTGGCCCACCTTCTGCTTTGCTGCTAACACCGGATCATACATCTGCAGCTGCTTGTTCTGACCCGAGGTGACACTCCGGGCTCGATCGGCTCCTCCGACGAGTGGAGACGAGGCTCGCCCCTTGGACACCTGACTAACTGGTCTAGCTGAATAAACCATCTGCGAATCATCAGCCCCGGCGTACGTTCTGCGGAGAGCCTCATTCTGCTGGTTAGCTACATACACTAATTCATTGACTCGCTTCTGCTACGCACGCCATGCATCTCCAGTCAACCCGGATAGCTCGGCCCTGCCTGCCTCGGCAGCTCTGAGGTTCTTAGCAGGGGAACTATATACCGGTCTTCCAGTTGACACGCGACTCTTACTCCTAGCCGAGGTGGTAGGTCGGGCCTCCCTGTTCATCTCATCATTGAGCCCCTTGCCTCTCTGCCGTACCTCGGCTCCCCTATTTGTATCCGCTGCTACCGAGGTGAAGCCATTCGCTGCATTGTACTCACGCATATCTCTATTGAACTCATCTCTAGCTGTCATCATTGCTACAGCCTGTTTTTGCAACAGGACACGCTTTGCCTCTAGGTCGGCCACAGTCACTACTACATCCACTCCTGGATTTACTGGGTCCGCCAGTGTCTCCACTATTTCTACTAGGGTCGCACCTCGGCCCTGCACCTCGGGGGTACCAGGCAACTCTTTCTCTAGCCTAGACTTTGCAGATCTCACCTTAGCAACCTCGGCCGACTTGGATTTGCTGGTATCTCCTTTGCCAGCGGCATCAACCGAACCGGTCATCATCACCTCCACACAGCTCTCGGGGCGAGTGATACGCCGACCTAGAGCCGCAAGGAGAGGAGTTTCGTCGTCCACGAGCACCTGCTCCGGGTACTCGCGAACAACCTCGACAGCAACGTAGGTGACGAAGCTGCCAAGCATCATGGTGAAGCCATGCTCGGGGAAGGGCTTGCCGGCGAAACACCCCGCATTGTCGCTGATGAAGGTGAACTCACCGATCTTGGCGATAAGCCCGGAAAGAACACGCTCGCCTGAGCCCGTCCGGATGTAAACTCCCTCCAACGCCTCAATCTGCCCCACGGTGGGCGCCAACTGTCGTGGTGGGGTCACGGCAGATGCCATAGGTATGACTAAGATGGGGCCGAATGGTCGTTGGGGGAATCCGGGGAGGGTTTATGCACTCAAGAAGTGCACAAGCAATAACATGCAAGAAACCGCAAGAACACGAACGAGAAACCAAGAAACCAAGAACACAAAGCACACCACGATGTACCCTGCTTCGGGGCCCTCTTGTGGAGGTAACACCCCTACTGCAGCACTATCCTACTCGGTGTATAGCTCAAGGTGACAAGTACAAGCTGCTCCTCGAGCTGTATGATGATACAATGGTGAGAACTTGAGGTGGAAGATGAAGCTACAAGGGGGAAAAAGGAACTCCGAGCTTGGATCCGAGGTATCTCAGGGGATTCCGAGGTTCCTCTCTCGCTGTTGATTCATGGATGCCTCCCTCTGTTCGTCGATCGATCCCTCAAGCAGGAGGGGTGGAAGCCCACTATATAGGCCAGCCGAGTTACCATTGTGCCCCTTGCTGAACACTGTTGCCATGCCTCTGCTTTGGTCATCATCGTACTCCTGTCAGGGACAAGACACGGCCTGCCCATCCCCTGCTGCATAACGGCAGAGCTAGCATGCCTCTCTGACAGAGACAGGACGTAGCCACGCCGTGCTACCTCGTAGCCTTTTCCCCGGATCTCGCGTGGTCAGCGGTCAGAGACGTGCAGCCCCGCCGAACCCGGGGCACGCCTCTGCCAGGCTCCGTGACAGACGCTCCCGTGTCAGGCGGGAAGTGACAGGAGCATTGACTCCTGCCCGACCTACGGCCTCTTGCCTTGGTTAGCTCGGGTCTTGCGCTTAAGATCTTTACCAGGTCGGACCTTACTTCCTTCCATAGCTTCTCCTGCACTCACAATACAAACCATAGCACCGAGGTAGTTAGGTCGGCTGATCTTAGCTCGGATTATGAACCTCGGCCCATGCCAACGGGATACCTCGGACCCCTCTGGACCAAGACAGGTCGGCCTTTATATCCTCCAGGTCATGATGAAGCTCGGACACTCCCAGGCCCAAACAGGTCGGCCCTTTCCGTACCTCGGCACACCTTTAAACTCAACTTATGCCAAGCCTTGACCCTACCCGGGGTAGCCCCCGACATTGCATGTGTTTGATGAAATGCCCACACCAGGATCTGGTTATGAGAACTACTGCTATGGGCATCCAAATCCAGTTCAAAGTATTTGTATGCACGGTGGAAGTACCAATCTCACTGAGCAACATCTTAATGGAATGCCACAACCATATGATTTTAGTAATCTCACTCGCCAAAGCATAATCCTAGCAGATGGAACCAAGCACAACTACTTTACTCTTCCAACAGATTATCCCTTAGAGCAAGCTGTTCCTCAGTCGGTGTTCGATGTTTATGATGACGCAACAGAGGACTGCTCGAATGCAATTGTTGATGTGTTTGCTAGCACTCCCGAGCAGCAGCCCTATGAAGAAGAGCAACTAGAAGGTGAACAACTTCTCAAGTGTTTGAGCAAGGCACCAGAAACTGAACAAACCTCCAAGTACATGCGGAAGGTATCCGAAAATGAGACACACTCCTCACACCCACCCATGTCTGCTACTGCCACTGACTTACTGCAGTTTCAAGCATTCGGGGACTGCCAGTGTTCGATGTCGATGATGACATAATAGATGGTTGCCCAAGTGTGTTCGTTGATGTCTTTGCTAGCACTCCCGAGCAGCAAACATATGAAGAAGAGCAACATGAAAGTGAACAGGCTCCAAAGTGCTTCATCAAGCCAATATTGGGTCCTGAGAGACCTACTGTGGATATATTCAGCTTGACAAATGAGAAGAAACCCAATACTGAAGGGATTTCCTTGTGTGTTAACAAGGCGTTGTACAATACATTCAGTGAAGAGGTTGCAAATTATGCATTTCCACATATCCCTGTTATACATGCTGACAGGTCCATCAAGCTCACAAACGAAAAAAGCACCCAGGCTGTCTCTATACAGTGCGTTCAAGAAGCAACCCTGCACTGCACTGATGAGAGCTCTGAGATAAATATCAAGAAGCAAGAGGTGCTAATCAATATGCACAGTATATCTGACAGTAAGTTAGATGTATCTCTAAGTCAACACCCTTCTGATTTGAACAATGACAAGGAAAGTATAACACAACTGGCCTCATCTTTTCAGTTCGATGTTGAGATAGAAAAGCATCAAGGAGTAGATGTTGTGGACTCGTGTAGTAAAGTGTTTGAGTTACGTCCTTGTTCAACTAAGCTTCTTGCCAAATTCATTGCTGGGAAAGTGAAACATATGCATGCACACCTAGCGTTTCCTTGGGATCTAGGAAGTGTAAGGAGTACAAGACGATGCAGCATAAGTTTTCTGAAGTTTGGTGTACATGAAGCATATCCAATATTGCCTTGTATATGGGATCCTGGCATAGATCGATTCTCATATAAAAGCTGCACATTTTCCTTGGATTCTGCCTTCAGCTATAATAGTCTCCAGCAATTACACACTAAAAACATTTCATCTCTGTTGGAGTTCTCATTTGAGGAAAGAAGACAAGTGCAGTGGGATCCAGGTATCGAACTCCTCTTATTTGAGTTATTGTGGTTGAAAACGGTGAGAGAAAGGACTGAATATGCATCGAGACATTTATTGGCTGTGAAATTTGGTACTCATGATTCCCCTTACTTCATTGATACTGCGGCCACTATGTGTTATCCTGCAATTTTTATTCAGCAAGGAAGAAACTTTACAGCGGTGCTTCATTTATGGCTATCAATATTCAGTGATATGAAGTGTTGCCAGATTTTTCAGAAATGCAATGCAATGAGCTCTCGGTTGTGTTGGCACCAAGATGTCAAATTCAATGGAATTGCTCTTTGGCTGATCACATTTAATCCTCCTTAGCATGGATGAAAGTTTCTGAAAAAACTTGTTTATCCAATGTTCGACAATGGTCTCAAGGGGAAAGGAATGTCAGGGAATAGGATAAGTATGTAATATGGGGTTATTAGTGGTTTAGTAGCTGTAAGGGTGTTATGGGTATTTTCCTATGATGCCGTCTCTAGCTGGACACTCTTTATAGGAGGCTCCCTTGTATCCTGTTCCAACCAATCAAGAAATATAAACCCTAATTTTACCATTTATTTCCTGCAATTTATCTTAGATTAAATTCCTGCAATTTATCACTTTTATCTCCAATTCCTCTCAAATCCTTGTTCTTGCCGATCTTCTCATGTCAGATCCATCAGGATCCTGACAGAATACCTCGCGAAGGAGGTCGTCGCCAAGGGCCAATATGGTGGTAGGAGCGGGCTGTCGGGATTTCTTCTTCGGCGGCGGCGGTGCACCAGAGGTCATGGCGATCTGTGGCAGCGGCAGTTCACAGGAGTCGTCAACCTGATACGAGTGGCTCCTCGCTTCAGCGCTAGGTGTACCTATCAGGTGCAGAAGAAGGAATGTGAGAAATCCCATCATGCGGAAACGGAAGCAACGAAAACCACGGACAATATTGTTCAGCTATCCGCGGTAAAAAAAAGATACTGTTCCATTATCGTTCCTCTTTAGACTGATTGGTTTGCATGCAGGGATAGCACATTAAAAGTGTGATTTAAATAACATTAAGATTTTTTTTTCCAATCGTACAAATACTTTCCGAAACTTAATTTATTTTTATACTAAGAATTATTTCTTCCATACGAAGAAATTTGTTTCCAATTGTCATGGAATTTATACTTAAATGTGCTTTGTAGACATAATTTCTTCTTTTTTCACAACTTTCACAAATCATGACACGCATAATTAATTTGTGTCATGGAACATGCCATTTCTTTCAACGCCACACAATTTGTTTCCGCGCAAAGAAATGTCCTTCCTATCGTAATGAACTTTTTTGCCATGTACTCCTGATTGCAACATAGAGGCGATATGTTTCAAATTACCATAAAGTTGAAGGGACCCGTAGAAGGTGATATGAGATGACAAGTTAAAGATGAGGCAATGCAATTTAAGCAAGATTAAGTGAAACCACGATTCCAACATTAATTACAAGGTTTAAGTATTTTTCTACTCGGTCAAATTTAAATGTTGATTAGCATGAAAAGACATGACATTGGTGATGATGAACTGAGCTACACATGTCAAATGGATAGTAGTAGCAGATAGATTGCATTTTTTCAAGTTATCCATATTAAAGAAAGAATTGGTTATGGTTTGACCCTAAACATAATTTAAAAGTGGTTAACATGTATGATAGTATGAGGATGGCATATTCATGTTCTACAAACAAAAAAACACAAGTTTCATATACAACACTTTAACAATGGAGCTACCAATTATAAGATATGGATTTAAATATTTTTGCAAAAGAATAAATGTGAAGAAGAGAGATTTTATTAATGGCCGACATAAAGCAGGTCGAGGATACCGCAACCTACGGCACGCACAGTCGAGCTGAGATTCTGCGGGAATCAGTCGCGCTGCTCACCTAGGGGAACTCGGAGTAGTCGATCGTGCTCGCGAGGTAGATCGGAGGCGATGAATTTGGCGGCGGAGCCCTGCCGGCGTTGAAGAAGACGAGCACAAGCGCGACGTGCAGAGGAGGCTCCGGCTCCGGTGTTTCAGCTGGGGTCGTCGCTGTTCACAACGTCGGCGTCACGGGACGGAGCAGCGGCAGCGGGCTTGTGTTGCTTTGGTAGAGGAGAGAGGCGGCGGGAAAGAGGAGTAAGGCGACCGAGAGAGAGAGTGCGGTGGTGGTCTTATGGAGCAGGGGCTGCTCGTACGGCAGTAAATCGAGCGACTACAGGTTGATCGGGTGGTCCTGGAGGGGATCGTACACAAGTGACGTGAGGAGGAAGATGGTGAACAAGTGGGTGGGCTGGTGATGGGCTTTGGTGAATTGAGCTGTGGCTGGAAAGGTAAATTGGCTGCCCCTTTTCTTTTCTTTTTTCCCATTTCGTGTTTTGAAGTTTAGAAAAAGGGAAGAAGAGATTGAGAATATTTGAAGGAGGATTTCGAAGGTCTTTGACATTTTACAAAATTTGAGAAGGTAACTTGATATTATACAATTTAATAAAACATTTAAAAGATATTTTTGCAAGAATAAAAATATGTAGAGTATAGGTTTTATAAACTCCAATTACTAATTTTGGGTTTTTTTTGTAAAAAATGCAAAGTGATAGTATGCATGATCTCATGATGATCGCTTATGCTGAAAAAAGCTACTCAAAGTTGTTCATGAAAAGATGGCCAACCAACTTGGTGCGCATCTCCTAGATTTGGTATCCGCCAACTATTGGAGATATGCCCAAGAGGCAAAAATAAATGTTATCAATCTCTGTTTCATAATTAAGTTTATATTTTTATGTTATAATTGTAGTGGTACTTGAATGCGAGATTCAGAGAAAAACACATACGCACGTGTAGAAACGTAGACACAACCTTATACTCTAGTCTTGCCTCTTAGACTAACTCCAAATACGACGAGCGTCAGATGAGCCCTTTTATTCTTTACTCGTGTGCTTGGAGAGACACATGTCCTCCTCTTCTGGGCATTCGTCCCTCTCTGGCATCGATGAGATTGACGAAAATTCTCATGACAGATTAGTTCGACGCGATGGTTTTCAGTGTGCACTTTGGGAGCGGATCAACCCTCAAGTGTCGAGCAATGTGTGTCGTGTATTCTGTCTTACCGGCGTTTTTGTGGTGTTTTAGTCCTAGTCTAGCTAAGTGTGGTTTGCGGTTGGTTAGATTTTCGTCCGGTTTTTCTTTATAAAACGAGCATTTCGGATTCTTGTACCGTTTTCTTTCTTATCAACAATTGGAATGGCAGCTCTCCGCCAACATTAAGAAAAAAAATACTTTTCTCAACAGTCAACAAATAAAAATATCGAAGTATATTTCATTACAAGAAAAACCGCCGAATGGCAAGGACGGGATGACGCTAGTAATATGTGTGGTTCGTACACACCCATTTCTTTCAGTAATATAACCGCTGAGGGTTTCTTCTTCTGAAGCCACATCATTTCATTAAAAATATTAATTTCTTGATTTATCAAGAGAGGTCTAAAATAAAAAGGAATTCATGTGCCAAAATGCATAAGGAAGAATCCCCAAACTAAGCCACGGCCGATGAATACATTTTGCATACACTGCAGCACGTTGCATTCCGTTCTCAACAATCAACAAATAAAATATCGAATTCAATTTCATTACAAGGATCTGTCATAAACTATAATATCAAGAGTGGTCTGACATACAAATGAAATCCAGGAGCTAAAACGCAAAGGAAGAATCCTCAGCTAAGGCACGCCGGCTGAATACCGGTTGCAGATCATACATTCGACCGCTAATGATACAACCTACCAAGGTGCCAGTCGGTGATTTATTTGGAGAGTTGATGGACTAGACTGCTCCCACCTGCGAGTGATTGTACCATGCATGGACGTCATATAACGATATTTAACATAAACTTGAAATGACTTATTCAATAGTGGGTAAATCTAACCAAGACGAAATCTGCAGAACCATGGGTAGATATCATCATCAGTTAATGAAAAAATAATACAGAGTACAAATGAAATTATCAGAGTTCCAGTCAAGAGTTCACCTTATTGCGTACCAAAGAGGGAGGGAACGCCATTATGTAGGGATAGCAGAACTCATAGCTAGTGATACGGCAGAGCTTCTTCAGCTCCCTTGTTTCAAGGCAGAAGGATAGGAGCCAGATAGGAGGATTGTCCTGGTGAATAGAAAAATACACAATGCCACCGATGATAGCGACAACATTCATCACAGGACACTCATCTATAATGTTTATAGCGAAATTATCAATCGCATCGTCCAGCCGAAATCTCTTGTCCTGCATCCATCTATCGACGCCGTCATCACCAGCTCTCCGCACCAAAAGAACAAGTTCAAGGCCAGACCCACCTACAAAACAGAGCTCCCCGTCTTTGTTCTCACCAGCCTTCAAATTCTCTGGGCTATAGGAAAACCCACTCATATGCCCCGGCAGATCAATGTGGGAGAATTGCAGGGTTGAAGTGTTCAGGACATTGTCTCCGTCTTCATATTGCCAATAAACAAAACCATTCACTAACGTACCATTGCATGCATCCTGGAGGCTTCCAGCTGTTGGGAAAATCTGCATGCTTCCAGCTGTTGGGAAAATCTGCCACTCCCCGGTGTCCGGTGAGAAGACGGCAACCTGCGCTCCCCAGATTTCCTTTTTTTGCTTTCGCCAAGTAGCTCCCCTCTTTTCTGCTACCCTCTTTTCCTTGCGGATGCAGAGTAGGCGAAACGACCGGTCGTCCGTTTCGGAGGGGATCACGTGGAACTCAGTTTTAGTATCATATCTCCACTCTCCGCTGAACACCTCATCAAACGGCGCGGGGAAGACATGTAGGGCCCTTGTGACGGGGTCGTAGACGGCCACCTTCTTGGTGTTCCACCGCGGCGTGACGAGAAGGACATGCCCATCGCAACACCCGGAAATTGACCACTCTTTTTCGTCTTCGTCTTCTTCGTCTTCATCTGTGTCGTCATCTTTTTTGTCACCTAAAAGAGCGTCAGGGAGAAGGGTAAGGAAGACATCAAGGCCACGGAGGGCGGCGGCGTGGTCCGGGTGGGAGCGGCGGAGGCGGCGGAGTAGGACGGGCATGAAGGTGGGCATGGGGGGTTCGTCGTTCACGAGGAACACGCCGAGGAGCGGGGGCCAGTGGAGGTAACGGAAGCAGCGACGGAAGGCACGGGACGAACGGACAGCGTGGAGAAAGGCGGGGCAGGCGAGAGCGGCACGGACGAGGCTCGAGAGGGAGGGCAGGCGGAGGAATACCTCGCGAAGGAGGTCGTCGCCGATGGCAAATATGGTGGTAGGAGCGGGCTGTCGGGATTTCTTCTTCGGCGACGGCGGTGCACCAGAGGTCATGGCGATCGGTGGTAGAAGGGCCGTGCACCTATGAAGAAGAAAGGAATGTGAGCAATCCTAACATGCAAAAACGGAAGCAACGAAAAGCACCGACATTACTGTTCAGCTATCAACGCTAAAAAAGATATTGTTCCATTATGCTTCCTCTTTATACTGTGATTTGTTTGCATGCAGGGATTAGCACATTAAAACTGTGATTTGTTTAAATCGCCGAAAATTCATTTAATTAGCGCCATGTGTCTTTCAATCGTGCAATCTATTTCCATAAGAAAATATATCTGTTTCCAATTGTAATACAAATTTGTTTCAGAAACCTAATTCATTTCCATACTAAGAATTATTTTTGCCATACGAGGAAATTTTGTTTCCAATGGTAATGAAATATAAACTTAAGTGCACTCTTAGACATAATTTCATCTTTTTTCCACCTGCCAGAAAAAACTGCTTTGGATATTTTAGTCGAGTAAAAATAGTTTGTTTCCTTGCAACAACTCCCACAAATCACGACACACGTAATTAATTAGTGTCATGACATTATTTTTATTTTCTGAGAGAAGTCATTTCATTTATTTCAACGCCACACAATTTGTTTCCGCGCAACGAAACATATTTCCTATTGTGATGAACTTTTTTGCGGATGCAATACAATTTCAGTTTACTTTCTACATTTGATTTCGGTTTTTTTTTTACCCAGATATTTTTCCTTACTAAGAAATCCAAGGAAATTGCTTCCATGCAAAGACAAGATTGCTTCTAATATAGAAACCATTTACTCCTGCTTGCAGCATAGAGACAATATGTTTCAAATTATCATAAAGTTAAAGAGAACTCGCTGGGGGTGATATGCGATGACAGGGTAAGGATGAGGCAATGCAAATTAAGCAAGATGAAGTGAAACCGGGATTCCAACATAATTATAAGGGCATGTACAATGGTAGAGAAGACGAGTCCTCTCTTAGCACTCCACGTCATTTAGAGAAGGCAATAAATATTAGTCGTACAATGCATTATCTCTTATTGTTATCTCTAGCAATTAATGAGAATTGATTAAAAATAGCTTAATAAGGGAAGTCATGTTGTATAATGGAGAAAATAGTCTTCTCTTAATTTTAAGAGATCATCCCTTAGCTAAGGGAAGACAACCTCCTCTCTCTTATTTCTCTCTTCTCCAACTAAGTAAAAATCCTACGTGGCATCTCTAAGAGAAGGCTGACATCATCTCATTGTACATGCCCTAATGTTCATGTTATTTTTTTACTCAATCAAATTTGTATGTTGATTAACATGGCAAAACATGACATGGATGACGATGAATTAAGCTACTTAAGTTAAATGGATAGTAATGGCGGATATATTGCATTTTTTTCCAAGTTTATCAATATATTAAAAGAAAGGCATTAATTATGGTTTGACCCTAAACATAATTGTAAAACTGGTTAAACATGTATGTGATCATGTGGTTGGCAATTCCTGTAATCATATTCTACATAAGTTTCATGTATAACACTGTAACATTGGAGCTACCAATTATAAGATATGGATTTAAATATTTTGCAAAACAATATAAGTGAACGAAAAGGAGCTTTTATTTGCCCCGGTGGGAATTGAACTTAGGTGTTCAAGATGAGGAGCAGTAGCGTTGGCCACTAGGCTATGTGCGTGTTGCTGACAGAACATGGGGAGAGAGACCTTGGTTGATTTTATGGGCTAAAGGACCAGGCTTGCAGCCATGGGCGTGCACGACAGAATCAAGCGCAGACATCCATTCGATCTGCTCGCAAGCGAGCGCCTGGCAAGGTGTTACACGTGAGGGTGAGTGCAAGGTGAGTGAGAGGCGGGTGCAGGCAGGGTCGTGCAAGTGGCCGCGCAGCAAGCTGCTGCACGAAGTCCAGGAGCTTCTGCTCGTGACTGTTCATGGTGGACGGAAAACAGATCGACGCTACCGCAATCTACGGCACGCAGTAGAGATGGGATTCGGCGGGAATCAGACGCGCTGCTCAGCTAGAGAACTCGGAGTAGCCGATAGAGGTAGACCGGAGTGGCGGAGCTTGAAAACAATTCATGGGCTGGCTACGCTAAAAGAAACACGAAAAGTTTGTTCTAAAACACGCCACTTCACTAGATATTAGTCACATTTTCCTCCATCCATCCCGTGCTACAATATTGCTGACCAAAAAGTTGGGGAGAGAAAGAAATATACCTGGGCAAGAAAATTGGAGAGGGGTAGGCTTCGATTCGGTCGCTGGCGTTGCTTGCCGGCTGCTGAACCTCCGGCCGGTGCCGCGTGCCCGTGCGATGCGGCCGTCCTAGCAGGTTGCAGCTGCGGTGATGCCTTGGCCACCCCCTGGATGCGGGCGACGGTGCGGCGCTGCTCCCTCTTCTGCCCTCCACGGATTGCCCCCAAATCCCCCAGACCTTAGCCGCTGCTTCTGTCGAGTTCTCTAGAGAGTAGACTGGGAGCACGGGCGGAACAGAGGAACATGGTAACGTGAAGCGGTCCAGGCCGTTGTGTGCTCATGGGCTGTTTTGGGCTTTAGATTATACGCAAAAAAGCTGGGCGGGCCATTTGCCCCAACAGAGCTCCGCCGCGGTAGAGTACCGGTTTGATAAACTCCAAATATTTTACTCCCTCCGATCCATATTAATGGTCTCAACATTGTCTAGATATGGATGCATCTAGTCTAAACACTTAACTAGATACATCCGTATCTAGATAAAGTTGAGTCCATTAATATGGATCGGAGGTTGTAGTTAGTTTTCAAAGTAATGTTGGTTTATTGTTTTCAAAGAAATATTCAATATGGTAATATGCATGATGTCATGATGATTTCAAAATCAAAACAACAAACAATTTCTCTTATACTCCCTCCGTTCCAAAATAGATGACTTTCATTTGTCTATATACGGATGTATGTAGACATCTTTTAGTGTGTACATACATCCATATGTGGATATATGGAAGTCAAGTAATTTGAAACGGAGGGAGTAGAATAAACCCCCAAGATGTTACACCGAAAAAAGCTACTCATGAAAATAATGACCAACTTTGGTTCACATCTCACATTGTTCTTCTTTCATATTCTTAAGCAAGCCCTCGAGAGGGCTTAGTTGATCATGATTTTTGTTTTCTCTTTCTTTTGCTTTTTGTTTGTTTCAAGAAAGATCGTCCGGGGCTCGAGGGGCAGAAAAGCTCCGTTCCTCTCGTATAGAAAAATGAATTCTTGTATAAGATCGAGTCCCTTTTTGTTCCGCTTAGCCCTATCGGGTATTTTACTGATAGGTTCTATAGGAACTGGACGATCCTATTTGGTCAAATAACTAACGAAAAATTATGATTTATCTTTCATTAAGGTTAGAGGGCTTCTTATTCTGCGAACCAGAATGCGTTTATAAAGTGACACCGTAATCAAGACAACTTTTCTTGTGCAGCAATCTACCAAACTTTTGCACATGAAGAAGATCCCCTATGTGCTCCTTAAACTAGATATTTCAAGGGCATTTGACTCTATTGCATGGCCATTCTTGATGGATGTGCTTCAGCAACATGTCTTTGGACCGAGGTGGATTGATATGATAACTATCTTACCTTGAACATCTTGTTGCGGGGTCCTAATTAACAACAATGAAGGAGATTTTATTACGCATGCCAAGTGTTTACGATAAAGTGACCCAATACCTTTGATGTTCTACCTTTTGGTGATCAACTTATTCAATGCAATGATTACTTTCTTCAAAAAAAAAAAGATTACTCGATGTGATCAACTAGGGATTCTCAAGCCTCTGAAACCAACGGAAAGTGAAGCATAGGTTATCTCTATTCGCGGATGATGTGGCCTTATTCTCCAGCCTTGTGTTGAGGATTTCAAGTCTATCAATGCAGTACTTGACCATTTTGGCATGACATCAAGGATGGAAGTTAATCTCTCGAAGAGAGTTGTTTTGCCAATCAGATGTAACGCAGAGGATCTTGCTCCAATTTACCATAAGTTGTTTGGAGTGTGACATTAATTTGCTTCAAAAAACTGTTTTCATGAAAGAATGTCTTAAAAACATTGGACAACTATGTGCCTAGATCAACTCCCCGCATGGGTAGGTGATGCCCACAAGTATAGGGGATCGCTGAAATCTTCGTTGGGAAGTATTACCCAAATTTATAGTTCGACACGATGGGAACACAAGAATACCAATAAGACTTTGGCAATTGAGGCGTCACTCTCAACCACACCTGTATATCAATAAACTTGCAGCAGTGATAGTGATGGCAGTAGTATGATTCAAGTAGCAAATAGAACAGCAGTAGTGAACAAGGGTTTCCCAGTTTTCACCGGAAAAGTGAAAGTGTAACTCAGAGATTTAAAACGTAGGCATGAGGTGATAGCGGGGTGTTGCATGAATAAGATTGATCATATAATAAGATATAATAGCAATGGGACTTATCTCTAACTCCGATATATGTAGGTATGTGTTCCATAATTAGTTGTGCGTACTAACCAAGAGAATTTGCACAACATCTATTGTCCTACCTGCCCATTTCACCGGGGCCAACTTGGAACTACAGGTAATTAAGGTCTACCCTTTCGAATAGCCCGGAACAACGCATTAACACTTCATGAACACATAGAATCCTCAAACTAAAACATCTCCCCCTTGTTTTCCCTATACTGTCACTTTTAGGGTTCGCAGGTTCAACATAATAGCAGGTGATACACTTTGCAGATAAATACCAAACTCAATTATATGATGAAGCAAAATAAGTTCAGTACTGAAATCATGCCACTCGGGCCCTAGTAACAAGCATTAAGTATAGCATAAGTGCATCAACACAATACAAAAATATCCTCAAGATAAACCCCTAAGATCTCGAACAACGGGTATCATTACATGATCAATCTCATCCAATCCCCATCCACCTCACATGCCTACAGCGGACTACTCACACATGGTGATGGAGAGGGAGCTCATGGTCGATGGAGATGAAGGCGGTGAAGATGGCGGTGAAGACGGTCTCCGGATCCCTCCACCGGAGGAGAAATCCTGGATCAATCTGTCTCCGAAAACGAAGATCGTGGTGGTGGCGGCGGTGTGTTTCGCGAAAGCTCTCCTCCTCTAGGGCACCCACTTTTTCGTATATATGAGGGGGTACGCGAAAAGCCGAAGGAGAGGCGGCGCCCGAGGCTCCAGTTAGGTGGGCCCACGCGGCCCAAGGATCTGGCCGCGTGGGGCCCCCTCTTTTGGGCCTCCGGCGCTTCCTCGTGTCCATCCTTTGCACGTTGTCCTCCTTTTCCATAAAAAATGACGTGGTATTTTTCCCCGATTTAATTTCCTGCAAAAATAACCAGAAACGAGACTTTGCTAAAAACAGCGTCAGATTCAGCAGGTTTATTCAAATATGGGAAGATTCCGGAGCAAATTATGAAGCAAAGTGCTTGGAAAAGTAGATGCATTTTAGGTGCATCAACCCCCCAAGCTTAGCTCGTTGTTTGTCCTCGAACAACTCAAACATAGTGCAGAAGCGATAAAAAGACTTTGACAAGAACTTTGCATTGCATATGTAACACCGTTTAATACCAACAAGTATTCAAACATAATTTCCATAACAAATAACAAAATGCTAGCAAAGGTATATCTAATCAGTGTTAAAGCATTTATACATGTTGCAAGAGAAATATCATGAAGTGTCAATACTTGGATGAGTTTGCCCAACTGTAGAAATAAACAAAGGTTCTTGCATCGCTTTTAATTGAATCAAGACAAGATTTTTGAGATCTTTTGATTCTTTCTTTTATTGACTAATGAACTCATTGTGCTTACAACCTTGCTCTCAGTTTTATCAAACCATTTGGTGTTCCCTATTATGACTCATATGCTTGACCAACTAGAGGTTGAAAGTCTCATGCCCCGTGAATACGAGTACCTACACCATGTGCTACTCAACTCTGGTCACTAGGCAAGTTCGAGTTTTTCAGTCATTGCAAGTAATAAAAGCGTCATCAAGAGCGTCAACTGGGGTACCTCTTGTCCCAAGACATGGAACAAGCCCATGTCCAAACGACAAGACAAACAGACAATGAACAATCTCAGCACTCTTTTATTTACTATTTGTATAGCTTTTTATTATGATGTGCATCACTGAATGTTCACTATGGTACGCTGTAAATTTCCACCATGAATGATGCATGGCTTAGGTTGGCGGCCCAGGCGTCTCTCTAGCCAATTATTCTACTCCCAAACTTACTAAGTTTCCACATTTATTTCGCACATGATAAGCATCCATAAACAAAGGTACATGATATCAACTAAATATAATTTAGTGCAATGTTGAAAGCTTTCCATGTGTCAGCACATTTAAGTTAACTCCCAACCACTAAGCTTGTCAAGCATATGACTTCATGTTTATCATTTGAAAAATTCTTTTATTCTTTGGTTGGCAAGTTTAGCAAGCACAATGGGATGCGTAGACCTTTGTTTAGAGCCACAATTACTCAACTCACATCCAAGTGTTGTCGCTACATATTATCTCACTTGCATCATAATATAACATACTAGAACACGGAGAGATAAACATTTGCTACCACTTCCCTAGATGTTAAAGAAACTATGATGTGCGCACTTGCTGTTATTAAAAAGTCCACATAAGCAGGCAAAGGTGTCATACCTTTCATCCACTTCATGCACATCAACTCATCATTGTTGTTCTCCTCTCCCAATTTGAACTGCGCAATAAAAACTCAAATCTGCCATAAAATGCTACTGCATACAGTACTGTTTTTACCCTACCTAGACACTCAGAAAAATCTCATAATTTACGGGTGTGTAGGTTATGAAAAGTTGCAGTAGTGGTTAAAATTTTAGCTCATTCGGAGTTACAGAGAAAATATGAAAAATAGAACAGTGAGCAGATTTCAGCAATTCCTGCACCTCCGTTTTCACTTTGGATTCAATAAAACGAAAATGTTTTTGTTCTTTTTAGTTTTAAGATGCATAAAGTAAATGTCCAGAAGTAACTAAACAAAAGAAACAAATGAAATCTTTTTGTGTTTTTGTGATTTTTAGAACAAGAAACTAAAACATAACAAGATAACAGTGATATAACACAATGAATGGAAAGGGAGAGAGGTACTCCCCCAAGCTTGCGATCAAGCTAGTATCCCGGGTAGTAGTTGTATCCACTTCCACCTCCAGGGAAGTAACCATATGGGTAGCCTTGCATTCCTGAGTCTTGGGGCTCCTCTCGAGGTTGGTAGCCTTGCATCCCTGGATCTTGTGGCTCCTCTTGAGGCGGCATCTCTTCCACAATCCATTTTCCGGTACTCCTGTCAAAAAGGTCAGCACGGGGGAGCCTAATGGGCACTCTTTGTCCATTAGTACTCAAATAGTTATACCAATAATGATCCCCATGCATCACACTTATATCCATACGGGTAGTCAAAGCAAAATCGAGTAAATTGGACTCCATCACAGGAGTACCCATGTTATCACCATAACCTCTTTCATCTTTAATGTATTCATACACTAAAGTAGCAATAGCACCAGCATAAATAGGGGTTTGATCAGTAATATTTCTACTCACAGCCGTATGCAAGGATCTAGCAAGAATGACTCCCAAGTTATACTCACATGTGGTGTTTTCTTTTGCACATTTAAGTAAATAAACCATTGGTCCCGTGCAAGCAGAATTGTTGTCTCTAGCAAGAAATCCTCTTGCAAGGAACAACGCAAAGTATCTCAAACTTGGGTGCTGTATATGAGTAAATTTACCCCTATTCAATCTATCATGAGAGTTAACAGAAATAGAGTGCCAAAATGCAACAAGCTCCTGGTTGGAGTCAGCACGGGTTTCATCCCAACTACCCCTGTTTTCCACACCAATAGCTTTGCAAAACTCCTCCAAAGACATAACAAGGCGCTCCCCCTCATAGTAAATTTACAAACAAAGGTAGGAGGGGTGCCTTACTCTTCTTACTGTGCTTGTAGATCTCAGGGCCCTCAAACCTGAATGTGGAGAGGAATTCTCGCGAGAGTTCCTCGTATGTACCTCGTGGATTTTGGGCAAACTCAAGCAAACCAGTTGCATTGGCGAAGGTGTCGAAGTCTTCTTTTATCCCCCACTGCTCAAGAACATGGGGTCTTGCCATCTAGTTGTATGGATCTTCAGCTTCTCCCCACAAAAACTGCATCATCCTCCCAAAGATGGTTGTCATCATAATTAAGGGAGACTTTAGATGCTCTTCTCCTCGGTCTTGAGCTCATCCCAAGCAATGCCTTGCCTTTGTTCATCATGGTACCTTGCTGCCCATAAATAATATTCAACAAAAATTAAGATGTAGCACTCTAAAACAACATTGAGCCATCCATAACTAGTCTCCACATCAATATCATGCATCCATATCAACTAGAAAACTTAAATCCATGGATTTCTCAAGCATATTAGGTGACACCTAGTGCAGCAAAATACTTCATACATGAGGCACAAGAACAAAAAATAATTGGATGGGTGGAGGAGTCACATACCAAGGAGCAATCCCACCAAACAGATTTGAAAAATCTGCCCTAAACTTGGAGATCCAAGGATAGCAGGAAGAACGAGCTCGGGAAAATTTGGGAAAAATACCTGGAAGTGGTTTTCTGTCGAGGGGAAGGAGATGGGCACAGGACACTCACCTAACACCACCTGGGGACAAAGTTGGTGGGTCCCACGCGGCCAAGGAATCTGGCCGCGTGGGACACCCCATTTTGGTCCCTGGTGGCCTCCTGGTGTCCCACTTCTGGCAGATGGTCCCTCTGGTTAAATAACTTACCTCCAAATTTTTCTGGAATTTTCAGAGACAATTTTCTAAAGAGAATTTTTCAAACTTCATATTCTGGAATTTCTGAACTCTGAAATAATTATGATTATGCATATACTCTAAAATTCTAAGATAAATAAAATTAAAATGCAATACAAATTTTTATGGGAATCAAGTTTTCATCATTTCCACATTAGTAATGAGGTTGATCAAGTCTCATTAATAATATGCAAAAGATATAATACATGATTCTTATTTTATAGATATAAAGAAGAGTTTCAAGATACCTCATATTTGATTGGAATAGTTCCAATCATCAAGGTAGCATACTTTGGTGCAGGAGGTGGTAGTGCAATTTCAAAGCTTCCAATCATAATAGTATTTCTTTGAATAGAATTCACACTCTTGTTTATCACTGTAACACATTCTTCTTGGGAAAATAGATAGTATGCTCATTTCCTTTTACATTAAATGTCACTTTGCTCTCAGTGCAATTTATCACAGCTCCTGCAGTGTTTAAAAAGGGTCTTCCAAGAATAATAGATAGATTATCATCCTCAGGCATTTCTAATATAACAAAGTCTGTAGGAATTAACACATTAGCAATAGAGATAGGAACATCCTCACATATACCTATAGGCACAGTTGATTTATCAGCCATTTGCAATGAAACTTCAGTTGGAACCAATTTGTTTAGGTTAAGTTTCTTATATAAAGAAAAAGGCATAACACTAACACCAGCTCCTAAATCACATAGTGCATATTTCACATAAGTTTCTTTAATACGACAAGGAATAGTCGGAATACCAGGATCTCCACGCTTTTCAGGCAATTTTCCTTCAAATGAATAATCAGCAAGCATAGCAGTAATTGCATCATTAGGTATCTTCCTTTTATTAGTGACAATATCTTTCATATATTTTGAGTATGGAGGAATTTTAATAGCATCAACAAGAGGAATTTGCAAACATAAATTTTTAATCAACTCAAAAATTTCTCAAACCTAGCATCATCCAAAGATTTCATTACCTCTTGGGGATATGGTATGGGTCTTTGTACCCATGGATCCCTCTCTTTACCTTTTTGTGGATTTGGATGATTCTTCTTTTTGTTCTTCTCAGTAGATGGTTGAGGGTCTTCCTTTTCAGGAGGTTCAGGTTCTGCAATATTTTCAACTTCATGTTGATCTTCTTCAGGTGGAGATGATTCCTCTTCTTCAACATTATCATCTTCGGTCTCAGCATCAGAAATAGAAATATCATTGTCTTGTTCTTGAGAATCATCAATGCCTTTGTTTCCATTGGGAGATTTTCCTGCAGAAGATTTCCTTTTGAGAGCCTCTTGCTCTTTTCTCTTGGGATGGTTTTCAGGATAGTCAGGGTCCTGAGTACTTGCACCACCTCTAGTACTAACCCCACAAACCTGTTTCTTCTCAATAAGATTTTCATACAATTGATTTTGAAGAGAAACCATTTGTTCAATTTGATTATTCATCATTTCACAGTGTTTAACAATTCTTCTAACTTCTCCCACACTAGCATTTATATTTTCACGAAGGAATTTAATTTTATGAGAGTTTTCCATCATATTCATTCTAATATCATGCTCTTCAGGTTTATTATGATAAGCAAAATCATTAACATATGATACATCAATAGGAGGTGTTACCTTTTCATTACCTTCCAAAGAGCTTATAGCATTGACTGGGATTGGAAAACATGGTCGATCAATAGGAAGTTTAACACCCATTTCAGATAATTCCTTAAGATGAGAGGTTTTAATTCCCTTCTCTTTCATATCCTTGGAGGCTCCCTTCATTGCCTCATTGTTTAATTCAAGAATACCTCCTTTCTTCTCTGGAAATATCTCTCTGTCATCTATTATTTCAATATTCCAATCTTCATAGTTTCTAGAGATAGTTTCCAATAACTCAATTGCTTCATCAACGGTCCTTTCCCTGAAAACACTACCTGCAATACTATCAAGATAGCCTCTTGTATTTTCAGTTAGTCCATTGTAAAATATATCAAGTATTTCATTATTCTTGAAGCCATGGGTAGGACATTTCCTAACCATCTTACTGTACCTCCCCCAAGCTTGGGGTAAATCCTCCTTCTCTGTTTGTGAAAAGTTGCTAATCTCAATAGTTAAACCATGAATCTTATCAGCAGGGAAATATTTATTATAAAATACCTGCAAGCATTCCTCCTTGCTAGTAATACATCCAGGTTCTAAACGATTATACCAAGTTTTAGCATTTCCTCCCAAAGTAAAAGGAAACAACTTTAAGAAATAATAGCGTTGGTGGATTTCATCTTTACCAAATAACACAGATAAATCATGCAAATCAGCAATGTGTTCAAAAGGGAACTCATTGTCTCTCCCATAAAACTTATACTTCTCAGCTTTTTCAATTATTTCAGGATCAACACTAAACTCATAATCTTTGTCTTTAATTTTAATAGCTGGAGCATTCATTTTCTCAGTAACAGGGAAATAATCATCAAGAGGAGAATTTTTATAGATATCAAGTTTATCCAATTTATCAAAATTCGAATCCATAAAAGCCATAGTAAATGCATCCTCTTCCTCAGAAGAAGTTTCATGTTCATCATCACAATATTCATTATCTTCTAATTCAGACTCAACATTTTCAATAATAGCAGATTCAGGTGTTTCAGTTATCTCAGATGTTTCAGGTGTCACTTCTTTGTCTACGCTACCACATATTAAATTATTTTCAATACTAGTAGACATCTTAGACAATGGTGAACTAGATAAAGCTTTTTCTTTCTTCTTAGCAACAATAGCAGAAGCAACATTAGGTGAAAAGTTTGGCCTACTTGGCAAATCAGTACCTCTACGAGTAGTTGAAGGCCTTACTTCCTTCGGAGTATTCTTTTCCTTTCCCATAGTTGGGAACAAGCAAGTGCAGCAAATAAATGATAACAAGTTGTCTTACCAATAAAGCTAGGTTCCCCGGCAACGGCGCCAGAAAATGTCTTGATGCCCACAAGTATAGGGGATCGCTGAAATCTTCGTTGGGAAGTATTACCCAAATTTATAGTTCGACACGATGGGAACACAAGAATACCAATAAGACTTTGGCAATTGAGGCGTCACTCTCAACCACACCTGTATATCAATAAACTTGCAGCAGTGATAGTGATGGCAGTAGTATGATTCAAGTAGCAAATAGAACAGCAGTAGTGAACAAGGGTTTCCCAGTTTTCACCGGAAAAGTGAAAGTGTAACTCAGAGATTTAAAACGTAGGCATGAGGTGATAGCGGGGTGTTGCATGAATAAGATTGATCATATAATAAGATATAAGTAGCAATGGGACTTATCTCTAACTCCGATATATGTAGGTATGTGTTCCATAATTAGTTGTGCGTATTAACCTTTCAGCTATGGATAAGATGATGCTCACGTAGGTGCAACTTCCCCAAGCTTAGGTTGTTACACAAGTTGGTGATGAAGTTGACTTGATGTGAGTGATCCTTGGATAAACCTTTCAGCTATGGTTCCCCGGCAACGGCGCCAGAAAACGTCTTGATGGCCCTTCACGTAGTTACCCCACAATGGCGCCAGAAAACAGTTGCTAGCCCCTTCGCGTGGTACCTGCGTGAAAAGTAAATGGGTTAGGTTGATGAATGCAAGATGTAAAAGTGTTTTTGTATTTTCGGATTTAATAATGGCAGCAAACAAAAGTGATGATAAAAGTGTTGGAAAGGTGTTTCTTATGATTAAAAATGGACCGGGTTCATGGTTTCACAAATGCACACTCTCTTGATAACGTGGTAGACAATGGAACACTAAAATTAACATGAAAGATGGCAAGACATGGTTTGACAAGTTATTAATAATATGGGCATCACGTCCTAACATAGAGATCTCAAGTATAAGTTGTTCTCTCTCTTATGCTCCACCAAGATGCGAACTAAATCATAACACCTTAGTAATTAAGATAAATCAGAGCATAGCAATAAGTTCAATGACATGAAGTTAAAATAAGAACATGCTAGATCTAGTCATGGAGATAGTGGCCAAGGTCACATCCACTCTCCGGTAGCATGGTATTTTTGTTTATCCCTAGTGAGGCAACAAAGTAAGGTAGAAAACCCAAGTGGATCGCAGAACTTTCTCTCACGTTCACTGCACTAGCCACCCCCGTTACTCCAACTAATGCACACGTTCCCCCTCACATGCTCTCATAAACATGCTTGATCATGACAAGTAAATAAGAACGGGGTACATAATATGCATCTACTTTCATAACTGAAACAAAACCATTGCAATCTCAAACATGTATTAACTCATAATAAAGATCCACCACAAAGGAATTACATAGATGACCGTAATCATGTTCAGCAGCTCATACGGTACTAATTAGTGAAGCTCATAGAGAGGAGAGATACATAAGTTACTTCCACAAACCCATAGTCCAGGGGTGGACTACTCCCTCTTCATCATGGTGTCGGTGGAGATGTTGTTGGAGGGGAAGGAGACCACCCCGGCAGCGCCCCGCCGGAGTTTTCCCCCTCCAATCTTCAGCTCCAGATCTCTGTTTCGTGGTTTCTCTGTTTCGGCGGCGCTCCCTTTCGCGAAAGCCCTGGGGGGGTCTATATATAGTCGTTTTTAGGTCAAGACGAAGCTTCGGGAAGAAAGATCGACGGCAGCGGAGGCCCGAGGGCCAGGATGGGGGACCCCACGCGGTCAGGGAATCTGGCCGTGTGGGCCCACCCCTTTTGGCCTTCTGGTCTCCGTTTCTTCGATTCCTTTGCGCCTACGTTTCGTTCCTTCCAAAAAAGTGATCCCCGTAAAGTTTCAGGTCATTTGGACGTCGTTTGGGTCCCTGAAACATCAAAATATAGAAAAAGGGGTTTTCTGACAGCGCAGGGTTAATTCCAGAAAAATGGGGAAGTTGTTAATTATCCCCAAAACTCAATATAAATCATGAATATAACCCTTATATGATGCAAATAACATGTAATAAAATGTAAAGTTCATGTATGCATTTTACATGCATCAACATCCCCAAGCTTAACCCATGCTCGTCCCGAGTATGAAGGTGATAAAACTAACATGGACTTTGCATTTTAATACTATCAATGGATATCAAAGGTGATTACTATTGCTACATAGAGTCAAATGATTCATTCTTCAAAGGAATAACAATATGCAAGATAAATTATGAAGTGATATCAAATACTCAATGTAAAGATGTTCAATGATAAATTCACAAAGTGTAATATAGAAGAAAGTACTATGGACCAAATGTATGCATAATGAAAAGTAAAAACATCCTATGGTGGTCATAGAGTACTTCTTATGAAAACTGAATATAAAAGGTGGACACTTTGGATAGATAAATAAGTAGAGGTAAAGCATGAATAAGTTTCATCTAACTTCCAAACACTTCTACTTAAGTTAATGCTTGCAATGTGGTAGTCATTGGTGTGGAGCTCTCATTACCCCTATCATAGCATCTTGAATGATTAATGTTTAAAGTGAAAGCAAATATGAGTGGTGTGCTTGACAATGTATTGGTTGAATGTCTCATGTCCCTTGAATACAAGTACCTACACCATGTGTTACTCACTTTGGTCCACAAAGTAAATTCAAATAAAGGTCATTGCAAGTAATAATAGTATCATCAAGAACTGCACTGGGGTACCTCTTGCCCCTTGACATGAACAAGCCCATGTCAAAACAACAAGACAAACAGACAATGAACAATCTCAGCACTCTTTTATTTACTATGGGTATAGCTTTTTATTATGAGGTGCATCACTGAATGAACATTATGGTTATGCTGTAAATTTCCACCATGAATGATGCATGGCTTAGATTAGCGGCCCAGGCATTTCTCTAACCATTTATACAAACTCTTTGAACTTACTAAGTATCCACATTCATTTCACCCATGATAGGCATCCATAAACAAAAGTACATGACATCAACTAAATATAAATAAGTGCAATGTTGAAAGCTTGCCATGTGACAGCACATATGGGCTAACTCCCAACCAAAACAATTGTCAAGCCCACAACTTCATAATTTTAATCACAATGGTTCATGCTTATTAAATGCAATAAAAGTAAATTGTGCATCAAGTTCGTGAGAGCTTTTAACCAATTTTTCCCATGACAATCAATAACATAAGCATTTAAATTCAGAAATGTAGATAACACAATATAACATGATAAACATACTTGGAATAGCATAAAGCTAATAGGTAGATATGGTGGACTCACTGGAAAAACTTTGGTTGAAGGTGTTGGGAAACAAGCTTTTTACTTGTTGTAATTTTTGGGCTAGCAATAGGGAGAAAGTTGACCATCTAAATGCATGCATAAGTGTCCATAGAACTAATCAATCCATGTTAAACCAAGTAAAGTTAAAATTCAACATCTAAACATGGTAAGATAGCTCTTAACAACACACTTGCAAATTAACATTCATTCAAAGCACATGAATTATGCAACTATATGTATCTTTTAAAATCAACTCAAACATCCCTATCCCAATATATTTAATAGCATCCAACATAATTCAACCCAAACTTCCAGTAGCTCTCTCATATATAAATGATAGTGGTGGTCTCAAGAAAATAAAAATCAAACCGAAATAACAAAAGCAAAAAAAACAGACGCTCCAAGTTTATACGATAAAGTGCTTTGATCGAAAAACAGAAGTTAGACGTGTGCAAACCGAGAGTGTGTTGGTCCAGTGGGGTTGTCTTGACATCCCCAAGCTTATGGTCTTCACCATCCTTGGATAGCTCTTGGTGCAGCTCCTCTAATCCCTGTGAAAAAACTTCAAAACACCGTTTCTCCCATTTCTTTTCTGTGGGGTGATATTAGTAGTGATAAACAAATAGGTTCCTTGCTGCATAAAATCCTTAGGAAAAAATTCATATGAATGTCCAGAGAGTATATAATGTTGTATGCCTACTCATAAACTCAATTGAATCAAAAAGATTCAAGCAAAAAGCTCAAAGAATGCATCAAACAATATCAAGACAGAATCTGTCCAGAAAAACAGCAGCAGCAAAACGCATTTTTCTACCCTACTTAAACTCGTCAAAAATCTAAAAAATCACGTATACAGAGGATGAAAAGTTGAAGCTACAGTTCAAATTACAGCTCAATCGGAGTTACAGATAAAAAATGAAAAATCAAACCGTGCACAGACTTCGTGCAGGCAGAAAACTCTCCGAAAATGAATAGCAACTTTTCAAACCCAAAATAGGTAAAACTTGGTTCTTTATTAAAAATCCCAGAAACAAAACTAACAAACTACTCTCTTGTTACAGCAAGAGGACTCAAAGAAAATCTCAAACAAAAACAACCGGGTTGCCTCCCGTAAAGCGCTTTCTTTATAGCCATATAGCTAGGCTTACTTACTTGATAATCAAAGGGGACGTAGCTCATGAGGGAGCTTGAACCTTGGTGTGTCCCTCTTCCTTGGGAAGTGTTCCATGCTCTTCTTGTGTGGAAACTGAAACTTCACATTCCCTTCCTTTGAATCAATAATGGCACCTGTAGTACGAAGAAAAGGTCTTCCCAAAATAATAGGACTAGAGGTTTTATTCCCCATGTCCATGATTAGAAAATCAACAGGCACAAAAGTCATGTGTAACTCTACCATAACATCACTTACTTTTCCTAGAGCATGTCTAATGGAATCATCAGCAAGTGCAAGTTCAATAGAGCATTTTTCAATATTTTTAAGTTCAAGGACTTCATATAGTTCTTTAGATAATATAGAGACACTAGATCCTAGATCAAGTATGGCATGGTGTGTCTCTTTTCCAATGGTTACTAGTACTTAGGGATCCAGATATCCCCAAGCTTAGGTGGTATCATAGCTTCTTGATTGTACCTAGCAATCTTTTCTTTTAAGACATGATTAGCAATATAGGAACCAAAACCAGCCTGGTTAATATTAACAGAAGGATCACTTGCAAATTTTTGTAAGATAGAAATTAATTCATGCAAGCTACACTTCTCTAAATCAACAAATGGTTCCTTAACTTCACTAAGCATTTTAACTTCCTCAACTTTTTTCTCTAACATAACTAATATAAGAGATTCATCATTTTTAGTTTCATTAACTTCTTCCTTTAAACCAACAAGTTGAGACATAAATGGCAACAAATATTCAGGATATTCAAGCAGTTCATTAAGAGTTCCCTCCAAAGTAGAAGGGAACTTTCAGCAATATTAATAGAATTCATCCCAACCGTGGGTGGTGCTTGTGGTTTCCCTGCAGACATACTCAATAAAGTGGCTTGATTATCAGCTAGTTTTGACAAGGCTTTGTCTAGTCCTGCAGCTTGGAGTTGTAAACCTCTAATATCAGAACTAATAGAAGCAACAGATTTATTCAACTCTTGTATCATGGTATTATGACTAGCAACTTGTTCAATAAGAATTTTATTTGCTTCGAAATTATCATTGCTTGATGACATAGGCTTCCATTTATCATTAGCATTAGGATATGGCACTAAAGGACGGTTGTTAGGAACATATGGGGGTTTATTATAAGAGTTATAATTGTTGTTACCATACCCATTATTACCATAGTTCCTAATGAAGTTGACATCAACATTTTCAGGATTATTACCAACTAGTTCTTGCAAAGGCATATTTTCAAAATTTTGTTTATTAATAAAAGCAAGAATGGTGTCCATTTTAGATGACAAATCATTTGTTTCTTCTATAGAGTTCACTTTCTTAGATGAACTAGGTGCTCTATCAGTATGCCATTGACTATAATTTTGCAAGATACTTTCCAAAATGTTCTTAGCTTCTAAACAGTTTTTCCCATGAAAGCACCTCCAGCAGCTGAATCAAGTATATTTCTAGACATGTAATTTAGACCATTGTAAAAAGAGTGTAAAATGGTCCATTCATTAACCCCATGTGATGGACAAGTTCTAAGCATGAGTTTAATCCTATCCCAAGCCATGGCAACATGTTCATTTTCATTTTGCCTAAAAGAGAGGATATTGTTTCTATTTTGCAGTATTTTAACAGGGGGATAATATTTCTTAATGAAAGCTTCTTTTAAATCATCCCAAGAATTAATACTACCAGTAGGTAATGAATGCAGCCACTCTTTAGCTTTTCCTCTAAGTGAGAAAGGAAATAACTTCAGTTTTAAGACATTACTTTCAACATTTTTAAACTTTTGCATGTCACAGATTTCAATAAAATCATGAAGATGCATAGAGGCATCCTCAACAGCACTACCACCAAATTGTTCCCTAGTTATCAAGTTTAACAAACTAGGACTAACTTCATAGCTCTCAGCAGTAATCTCAGGTGTGGTGATAGGCTTAGCAATAAATTGATCATTAGGAGTGTTTGTGTAGTCACACAATTTAGTTCTATCTCCCATTTTAACAAGTTTTTATGTGTTTTTAATTTTTTATGCAAAACTGAATATAAATATGCAAACCGAAATATAAAGATGATATGCAAGACAAGAACAAAACAAAATAAAATGATTGTAGGTAAAGATGGATAAGATGATGCTCACGTAGGTGCAACTTCCCCAAGCTTAGGTTGTTACACAAGTTGGTGATGAAGTTGACTTGATGTGAGTGATCCTTGGATAAACCTTTCAGCTATGGTTCCCCGGCAACGGCGCCAGAAAACGTCTTGATGGCCCTTCACGTAGTTACCCCACAATGGCGCCAGAAAACAGTTGTTAGCCCCTTCGCGTGGTACCTGCGTGAAAAGTAAATGTGTTAGGTTGAAACTCCAAGTGCAGAGTGTATGTAGTAGTGGAAGACAGTTTTCCCCACGAGGGGTGACTCGAGGGTTTAATATCGAACTCTCGGGGAACCAGTATTTCAGGTGTTATCTCCTTATCCTTCTCTTGAGAACCTGCAACAAAATAAATTGTTTTGTGCCCTCAACCTCACCAAGTGGTTGTCAAGCACAAGGTGTGAGAATGATAATAAAATAAATATGCAAACAGTAGTAAATATGCAATGATGGTAAAATAAATATGCAAGGATGATGGTAGTAATGATAAATGATATTTTTGGGTTTTTTTTATGATGAATGCAAGATGTAAAAGTGTTTTTGTATTTTCGGATTTAATAATGGAAGCAAACAAAAGTGATGATAAAAGTGTTGGAAAGGTGTTTCTTATGATTAAAAATGGACCGGGGTTCATGGTTTCACAAATGCACTCTCTCTTGATAATGTGGTAGACAATGGAACACTAAAATTAACATGAAAGATGGCAAGACATGGTTTGACAAGTTATTAATAATATGGGCATCACGTCCTAACATAGAGATCTCAAGTATAAGTTGTTCTCTCTCTTATGCTCCACCAAGATGCGAACTAAATCATAACACCTTAGTAATTAAGATAAATCAGAGCATAGCAATAAGTTCAATGACATGAAGTTAAAATAAGAACATGCTAGATCTAGTCATGGAGATAGTGGCCAAAGTCACGTCCACTCTCCGGTAGCATGGTATTTTTGTTTATCCCTAGTGAGGCAACAAAGTAAGGTAGAAAACCCAAGTGGATCGCAGAACTTTCTGTCACGTTCACTGCACTAGCCACTCCCCGTTACTCCAACTAATGCACACGTTCCCCCTCACATGCTCTCATAAACATGCTTGATCATGACAAGTAAATAAGAACGGGGTACATAATATGCATCTACTTTCATAACTGAAACAAAACCATTGCAATCTCAAACATGTATTAACTCATAATAAAGATCCACCACAAAGGAATTACATAGATGACCGTAATCATGTTCAACAGCTCATACGGTACTAATTAGTGAAGCTCATAGAGAGGAGAGATACATAAGTTACTTCCACAAACCCATAGTCCAGGGGTGGACTACTCCCTCTTCATCATGGTGTCGGTGGAGATGTTGTTGGAGGGGAAGGAGACCACCCCGGCAGCGCCCCGCCGGAGTTTTCCCCCTCCAATCTTCAGCTCCAGATCTCTGTTTCGTGGTTTCTCTGTTTCGGCGGCGCTCCCTTTCGCGAAAGCCCTGGGGGGGTCTATATATAGTCGTTTTTAGGTCAAGACGAAGCTTCGGGAAGAAAGATCGACGACAGCGGAGGCCCGAGGGCCAGGATGGGGGACCCCACGCGGTCAGGGAATCTGGCCGCGTGGGCCCACCCTTTTGGCCTTCTGGTCTCCGTTTCTTCGATTCCTTTGCGCCTACGTTTCGTTCCTTCCAAAAAAGTGATCCCCGTAAAGTTTCAGGTCATTTGGACGTCGTTTGGGTCCCTGAAACATCAAAATATAGAAAAAAGGGTTTTCTGACAGCGCAGGGTTAATTCCAGAAAAATGGGGAAGTTGTTAATTATCCCCAAAACTCAATATAAATCATGAATATAACCTTTATATGATGCAAATAACATGGAATAACATGTAATAAAATGTAAAGTTCAGGTATGCATTTTACATGCATCAGTATTTTTACTCGATTTAATTTTCTGCAAAAATAACCAGAAACGAGACTTTGCTAAAAACAACGTCAGATTCAGCAGGTTTATTCAAATATAGGAAGATTTTGGAGCAAATTATGAAGCAAAGTGCTTGTAAAAGTAGATGCATTTTAGGTGCATCAGTAGGCCCACTTGCCTTTTTTGTATTCATTTCCTTTTCCTTTTTCTTTTTCTTTTCATTTTTTCTTTACTCGGATAACACTTGCGTTGTGGAATCGAACAACGAGAGAAGATGGGTATCGTGTGCAACGTTGTCATGTGAGATTACAATAAGGTGTATGTACATTGGGAATGGCCTTTTTTTTCTTTCGAAAATAAAGCAAAACTCGTGAAATTGGAAAAATCAACAATTAAGATTACTTTATCTATAGTCAGTCACGAAGGATAATTACTAACGTCTAAGTGGAAATAAATTAAAACTATGTGTGTAAATTAATTTTGGAAACAAAAAACTGGATAAGTTTTTGTTTATTGATCTCCCAACTAATTATAACTATGTGTGTTCTGGAGTTGCAAAGAAAAATGGGTTGACTTTTTTATTTGAATGAGAATCAGCTTAGAGACACATAAAACAAGGAATAAGCTTAGAGCGACGCTGGCTGTTACAAGGAGATTTGTGCTAGTTAGTTGTACAATGGTTACAACCAAATTTTTCCTGTTACAACCCTTGTCCAAATGAATTATTTTTAGTTGCATACTCGTAGCAACTGATTTCTTATACTCCCTCCGGTTCAGAAAAAGTGTCGTAAGTATAGCTATGTAGTTGTACTAGTCAAATTCATTTCCCACGACACTTTTAGTGGATAGGAGGTTTTAGTGGATCGGAGGGAGTAGTTAAACTGAAATTTTCATTGTTGCACCATGAGTGCAACCGGACATTTTTAGTTGCACTATTGTTTTCACTTATTTTTTTCTTCAAAAGTAGCTGAGACTTGAGAGAATTAAGCTAGTTCTGATTTAGTGAACGCTAGGCGAAATAAAATAAAAGAGATACCTAAACCATCTCTAGCCCAGGTCCAACACCACCGGCAAGCCGTGTGACCGCCGTGTCTTTCTCGGCAAACCGCGGGCAGAAACACGGCCCGGGTGGAGCTGATCAGAGTCCATCAGTCCAGATCTGAAATCGGCAACGGCATCCTCTCCTCTGCCCTCCCATTTCGAATCCAGCTGGGCATAAATCTCTCCCATTTACCCTCATCAGACCCAGATCGCCATCTCAGGACTCCTCCCCACATCTTGACCCGCTTTCTCCTCCCGAGTCCACCCCTTCTCTCCTCCCCACTCTCCCCCTAGATCGGGGGAGATGGAGCCGGCGACCATGGCATGGACGCTGGCGGCGGCGGGGTTCGCGCTCGTGTACTGGTTCGTCTGGGTCATGGGCTCCGCGGAGGTGCAGGGCAAGCGCGCCGTCGACCTCCAGATGGGATCCATCGCCGACGACAAGGTCGGGGACAGGTACTCCCAGTACTGGTCCTTCTTCCGCAGCCCCAAGGAGACGGCCGCCACCGCCGACAAGGTGCCGGCTTTCGTCGACACCTTCTACAACCTTGTCACCGACATCTACGAGTGGGGCTGGGGCCAGTCCTTCCACTTCTCGCCCTCCCTCCCCGGGCGATCGCACCGGGACGCGACGCGGGTCCACGAGGAGCGCGTCGCGGACCTGCTCGAGGCCCGCGCCGGGAAGCGGCTGCTCGACGTCGGCTGCGGCGTCGGCGGGCCCATGCGCGCCATCGCGGCGCATTCCGGCTCCGACGTCGTCGGGATCACCATCAACGAGTACCAGGTCAACCGCGCCCGCTCGCACAACCGCAAGGCCGGCCTGGACGCGCAATGCGAGGTGGTCTGCGGCAACTTCATGGCCATGCCCTTCCCGGACGCCTCCTTCGACGGCGCCTACTCCATCGAGGCCACCTGCCACGCGCCCAGGCTGCAGGACGTCTACGGCGAGGTGTTCCGCGTGCTCAAGCCAGGCGGCCTCTACGTCTCCTACGAGTGGGTCACCACCCCGCTGTACCGCGCCGACGACCCGGAGCACGTCGAGGCCATCCACGGCATCGAGCGCGGTGACGCCCTCCCGGGCCTGCGCCGCCAGGACGAGATCGCGGCCGTCGCCAAGGAGGTCGGCTTCGACGTGCTCAACGAGCTGGACCTCGCCCTGCCGCCGGCGCACCCCTGGTGGACGCGGCTCAAGATGGGGCGCCTCTCCTACTGGCGCAACTCGCTGGTGATCAGGGCGCTCACCCTGCTGCGCGTGGCGCCCAAGGGCGTCTCCGAGGTGCACGAGATGCTGTACGAGACGGCGCACCACCTCACACGCGGCGGAGAGACCGGCATCTTCACCCCAATGTACATGGTGCTGCTCCGCAAGCCGGAGTCCTCCGCCGCCGCCGCTGAATAGAATGCAGCAGAGATTCCTGGCTCTTGTCACGGGTAGCTAGGAGCAGAATCAGACGAGGAAATGCAACTCTTGGTTTTGATCTTAGTTCGGCTTTGGTGTTCTTAGACATTCTTCTTGTTCTTAGATTGGTTAATTGATTCCTGGGGACTCGGTCAGTAGGCTAGATCAGCCAAAACTCCCCTTTTTCTTACCCTGTTTATTAATATGTGCATGAATTGAACTGTTTATTATCTTGCAATGTGCAATGAAGCAAACATTGGATTGGAGAACTCACCACCTCACCGTCTGCTTCACTCTGGCTTTGCCGCGAGTGCGTTGTGTTTACTGCAGTGACTTTATGTGTCTGAGCGCCGGTGTGGTGTCTCGGCACGGTTGCTTTTGGATTCTGCCCGCCGGCGGTGGCGGCTTATGCCAAGATCGGATCTGCGGTTCTGTTCCTAGTAATGTAGTGTACTATATTTCTGTGTGCAGTGTGCAGGAGGATCCGGAATCTGGACGCCTCTGAGATCTGGTTCAGTTGGAAGTAGGAATCTGCTCTACAGATCCAAACAGGTAAGGCATATGCCTTTGTCCCTCTGAATCTCCTGCAAAGCGAGATACTTCGTGCGAAGCATTGATCCAACATGCAGAGCTGTACACTTCCAATTCTTCCAATTGACTCGATGTTTCCCACACATTGCTCGATCTAAATGATCTGTTCTTGCGCGAGTTAACAGTGAGTGCATTGTCTCTCTATTTGATGATTTGCGCTGGGTGCATCCTATCTGACTTTCCCTCACCATCTGCATTCAACTCTTCATGGACCAGATTCTATTTGGGTCCTGCTAAAAGAACTTGCCGAAAATGCAGATGTTCTGAAATCGACCTAGGAGTAGCCGGACTGCAGTAACTTTAAAAGAGAAGTCACCATCTAACTTTAGCTATGTCTTTGCCCTCCGTTCAAGATCCAACGGTGGAAATTGACCCAAAATTTGACTTCAAAATTCAAACTCGTCAGAAAAATTGAAAATTTTCTAGTAAGTCTTATATGTTCCCTACTCAGGCCTCTGGACCAGCCCATGTATTATTGATGGTTTTGCTCTCCTAACCATGGGTATAACTATAGTGCTACGAGGATGTCGATGACGAGAGATATTGTCAGGGTAAGAGTGCAGCTGACCTTGTTGATATAATGTGAGACACGTCGTCTATAAGTTGAAGTACTTTCTTATCATATGTGCTAACATTTTACAAGCATCCTTAAACGAGGAGAATATCGTAGACCTTGATATTAATTTGGGGAGACAAAATTTTGCGTAACTGGGTAATTATAAAGGCCATTTTCGGGTACAGCGGAAAGGGTCGAGATATTAGATATGTCAAGACTTATGTCAAGACTGAGGTATGCTATTCCGGCCATAGAGAGATACACTATGTGACCACTCAATATTACGATGTAGATCATCGCGGGGCGATATATTGTGACTATGTTACTCACGGGGATATCGGAATACGGAAACGAGAAATGAGTACATGCCACGTAGTAAGGATAACAAGATATAATGTTCAAGGAGTTGATCACGGGTACAACAGAAAGTATTGCATTAAATTGGTTTATCAAATTGTTTCCCCACTTCGTAGATGTACTGAATCACATGACAACATGGTGACGCTACGCCGGTACACGTGGATATTTCAAAGGCGTGCGTCATTTATTTTGATGCTCGATCCTGCGAAGGTTTCGCGAGGAGAAAACTCTCGCGGCTTGGAGGTATAACCTAGTTGTGGGAGCCGAGATCGACTACATCTACATCTCCGCTGCATGGATGTGATCATCAAGGGTATAAACTCGTTACATGCACCCCACCTCAAATAGTGTATCTTGGTTTAACTAGCACGCTTTTTTTTTTTTTGTTAACGTAGCTCTTTCCCCAACACCGATGTCATGGCAATGTGAACCGTACGTAAGTGTGGGGGTTGGATCTCTCAAGTAGCCGTTTGACGGTTTGAGAGATATTGTTAGAATTGTTGGAGATGTCGTCAGAAACTTGCCTCAGAAAATGCAAGCTTGCCTGCATGGGATGGATCATGGATGGAACGTAGAAGCACGTCACATTAATAATTTTCAGAAAACAGTAGGATAATCGTGTGTTCTCGTGTCAAGTTATGCGATGGTACAATGTCAGTTGAGCCCGTGGCCGGCGACGCCAAATGAGAGCAAATCATTGGACGGGAACGGCGCCAACGTCGCCGCGGCCGCACATAGAGTTGGATGATTGAACGAATCCGGCCATATGAAATGTCAACTTAACAATTAATTAGGCGGCCGGATCATGATCAGCCGAAGACCAGAATTCGCGTTTGTGCTAATGGAATGTTTTGATCCGACTGATCTACTCCTATATATTACTCGTAACCAGTGCGCTAGGAGAAGAAACCGCGAGCACAAGTAATTCTCTCCGTGTGCCATCGATCAGTAGTATTCAGTAGCACACCGAAAATCCATGCAAGGCTGCTTCCCTCTCCGGAGCACCCAGCGGCAGGCGCCGCGTCACGGCAGCGGCGTGACCGTCGTGTCCCGCGGCGAGGGCAGCGTCAAGATTGTCGTGAGCAGGGGCGAGCTGGAGCGCATCGCTGCGGGCGTTACTCGGAGGCAGTGCGGGGGCACCGCCGCGGCTAGCCGGCACCGGCATGTGGCGCTGCCGCCGGCGTACCAGCCTCTGAGGGTGGAGCAGCGGACTTGTGATCCGCTACTGAGGAGACGGCCGGAGTCGGAGGGAGGCTCATCCTCTTGCCATGGTCAGCGGCAGCCGGCGCTGGGCGGCATACCGGAGGAAGCATAGTAGCATACACCGAATGAAGAGACGAAGCGGTACGTGAGGAAAGAGAGAAAGAGGCGATCGTAAGAACCCATATAGGGTTCCCCTCGCGGGCGAGGCCGCTTGTCCATTCCATCTCCGATGGCCGTAGTGGCTTGGTGGCTTGGTGGATCACGGCCTCTCGTGTGGACAGGAGGGTTCGTTCTTTGTTTAAAACTTTTCAGTGTCTTCTTCGAGATGGTGAGGCGACCGCCACATCTTGAAGACAGAATAAAGTTTGTAGCCGTCGCTAGGTGGTCTGAAGATTTATTTTTGATTTTTATTACTTTTGGCATTCCTTACACCGTTGTTAATGATCAATAAATTGGTTGGCCTTTTTGCCATTTTTTTGTGTGAAGAGGATAGGTTTTTTCTCTCTCGATCAAACGAGCGCACCGCCCCCAATTTCATTCTTTCAAATGAAACTATGAAAAGGATAGGTTGGCGTCGTGGTTTGTGCGAAGCGCCGCTGCTTTGCGCTCCCGGTCTAATAGTCTATGTGTGTTTACATTCCGTTTGATGTGTCATGTACTCATGTGACTTAATCAGGAGAAGAAGTTGATGAGGTTTTTGTTGCGAATGAAAGTTGATGATGTTTCTGCCCCCGCTTAAAGTTTGTGTTTCTCTTGGTAGTGTTCTTGTACCAGAAAGATAATAAAGCAACGAAAAACTCAAAGCACCCATGGGTTCGCATTACAGTTTTCGTGCAATTAGACATTCTTCCTGTTTTCGCACAAGACACATATTGACGCGCACACGATTGCAAGCCCAAACATCTATATCTGTTAATTTTGGGTTTATTTTTCATTCATTCAAATCGTCCAAGTGACGAACATCACAAGCGTGGTCAAAGCTTTCGTTTGGTTGCTAGAGTCTGCAGTGAGCCTAGCCCACCATTGATTCACCGAGTCGTGGACAGACCAAGAGGCAATGCCAAGGCCTAACAAATTCTTGATCATGCCCCAAATGCAAGTGGTATCACGTCACTGGAAGACTAGGTGAGCCGCCGTTTCCGGAGCTCTTGTGCAAAGAGGTAACAACGTAGAGCTTGGTCATCCGGACGCGGACTTTTGGCACATGGAGACACGCGAGGAGGGAATCCAATGGCTAGTGAGAGCTTGGTGATAAGTAAACAAAGTATCGTTTCCGGGCGGCCTATCGTATAAATACGGAGCGCTGACGTCGTAGGTACAGCTTAGAACGACATCTAACAGGGTGCATTTAATAGCTTTAACACACATGTGCATTAAAAGTCTGGTGATGTTAATTAGTCAACTTAAATACGGCGACATTAATTTAATCGTAATGAAATTAATTAGGCAACTTAAATGTGGTGACACGTGGGTACAACACAACTTAAATATGTTTTTTAAATCTGAATATTTTTTAAATTTGAACATTTCCTCACCATTTACAACATTTATAACATTTTTATAAAAATTTAAAATTTCTGAAAAAATTAAATATTCAATATGAATATTTAACTAGTATTTATAAAACATTAAAAATATTTAATTGGAAATATTTGGAAAAAATGATGACATATTATAAATTAAATATTTTCTAAATGTGTGGAATTACGTGAAAATTAAATATTAATATTTATTAAAATTTGAACATTTATAAATATAAATTTTTAACTGGTATTGTAAAATTTAAATAGAAAACATTTAAATATTTAACTAGAAAAATATTTGAAAAAAACTTATGACATATTGTAAAATAAAGTATTTTCCAAAATATCTGAAATTTTGGAAAAAGTTAAATATTTAATAAAATATTTTATAAATCTGTACGTTTCTATAAATATTTGGAATTTCCGAAAAAAATAATATGATTATTTAACTAGTATTAGGAAAATATTTAACATATTAATTGGCAAAGTATTTTAAAAAATTATGACTTACCGTAAAATTAATTTTTTCTAAATATCAAAAATTTCTGAAAAAATAAAATTTATTAACATATTTGATATTTTTTTCAAAAAGTGAACCGTTTTCAAAGTACGAAAACTTGCTTTTTTCAGTTGTTCGAAACATTTATTTATTACGAAACAATTATTCAATTTTTAAATATTTATTCAATTTTATGAAACATTTATTTATTTTCATGAAAATCCAATAAAAAATTGAAAAATAAAGTGCTCATGAAAAATGTTTTACATGTGCGAAAGTTTATGAAAATATTTTTGACGTCACAAATAGTCATAATGAAAATATGCATGAATTATTTGTGGTTTCAATACCATTTTCAAAAATCGAATTTTGAACTTTTTGAAAATATGCATAAAAAATATCCAAAATTGATCTTGTTTTGAAGATCTCCTCAACAAGATCTCAAATATAAAAAATATCAAAAATCGGACATACGGTTCAAAAGTTATAACCGATACAATGTTGGCAAATAAGATTGAAAGTGATGGGTGGGTGAATAGAATAACATATAGTTAATCTATTGATTAAGTTAATGTGAGGCTGTATGCGTGTCATTTATTGCTCGTTGGGTTAGCTTTATTGTGACACTACAACTCATTTATTGACGTGGTTGTCGGACCGGCCGAAGCATATTATACGGTGTGTATACGCACGGGGATACGGAGAGAAAACTGATCGGACACGTTGGTTAGTTGTGAAGACAATGGTGAGATATGGGGTGGGTGCGTCGCCGAGAGCCCAGCGTATTTTCGTTGGTCATCCTCGCTTTTGAAGTTGATCTGTTCACACCTTATTTTGTACTCTCTCCGTTCCAATTTAATTGACTTGCTATGCACCATATGTGGATGTATCTAGGCATGTAACACGTCTAGATACATCCACATATGTTGTATAGCAAGTCAATTAAATTGAAAAATTGGAACGGAGGGAGTAGTGTGTTAGCCTATTTGGCATATTAGAGCGGGCCGGTGGTGGCAGCCTTCCGAGCCCAGTGCGGCATATGAGATGGTCTTAGGCTGGTGTTTACTTCTGGGATTGAGCAACGATTTTTATAGTTAATACAAGAGCGATGCAGAAATTATAAATTGATTCCGGTGTATATTTTTTGGACCGCATTATGCTAATTCCCCAACACATCGATGCTCGATCCAAATTAAGATCGGATCCGGTAGACCAAAGACAATAACCTTTATTTGTTGATACTCTACAAACGCTAAAATCCCAACTCACAACGCTACCGTAACCTTACTTGTGTACCGAACGTTCTGGAGACCTGCGCAGCAAACCATCTCAGCAGTGAAGTGATATGCCATGACCATAGAGTTTAGGTTAAAGCCATGGAAACTCATCACAGTTGCAGGCTCTTAAGAATTACCGAGCATCACAGAACATAAATGGAGCAAAAATGCAAAATTGACCCGAATCCCCCACATTGTGTACAAAATCTTAATAGGAAGGTAGGCATCTGCTTCCTTGTTCAGTTCAGACGCAACAAAGTAGTGCATGAGAAGATGAACAGCCTCAGCAACCACCAGTTGGAGCTGTCCGCCCTCTGCCCCTGTCGACCTGGTTCGGCGATTCGTGGGCTCCTAGTTTCTGAAGGTCAGACAAGTACTGTACTCCTTAACAGCCAACCCTATTGTGATCTGTGTTTTCTGCCGGTTCTCCTCAAACCCTACTAAACACTTCTTTCCCTGCTAGAGTTGACGATAACCCTGTTATCATCAACCCTGCTAAAGAGTTGATGATTAACACTTGTTACTGTCTCCTTTCCATTCTCTGTGAACGTGTCCTCTTTGGTCAGGATGTCGCAACAACAATACACGAAAACTTTCACCTTCACAGAATCCTTACCTTCGAGAGAAACTTGTGAGGCAAACTTACTTAGAGCCTTTGAGTTCCAGCTTCCATAACAGCCTGCAAGCCTCTACTGATAGCACCACTCCCTCACAGTTTTTGTTCTAAGTTATCATCACTAGTGTTCTTCTGAGTCTTAGGTAGCCCAGCCTTCAGTCACTCCTGCAACCTGGGAAACTACCTCCTATCCTACCATCCACCCAAAGTCAATCAACGGAGCAGGTAAAGTAAAACTTAAGAGGCTTATTATTTTTTTTACTGAAATTAAGGAACTTAAGCTTTAATCCGCCTCTTCTCTCTTCGCCTTCTTGTAGACCCAAATTTAAGTTTCTCTCGTCTTCCAGATTCCCTCTCCAACTTGAGCAAGTGTATGATGCAAACCACCAATCGTATGCACCAGAAATAACAAAGAACTAATATGTTGATAAGAAAAATAATACTACCTCCGATCCATGATAAGTGTCACAGTTTTGAACTAACCCCAGTTCAAAACCGTTGACACTTATTTTGGATTGGAGAGAGTACTAGATTTGAACCTTCATGTAATCTGAACTCACCTGTTAACACATACCTCACACAATAAATATTTTATGTATTTATGGCTCCGCATCTCCTCTCCACAATGTAGAGATCCTAAATGAGCTCAATCTACTCAACAAAGCAGATGGAACTAAAATGTACCAAAGCTAATAAACTCTGACAGCAGAAGTGATATGGCTCTTCCATCAAAATAAATTACCTTACCAGAAGACTAAAACATGCTCAATTTATTTATTTTCTGCTACATATAACTCTTCACTAGAAAAGACACCTCAAAACAAGATTAACAACAACCGTCACTAGATAACGGAAGATCAAATCAAGTTGATGTAAGAGCTTCCAAATGAGCCAATTTGGTTATTAACTTTTGGTTTAATGTAGTTATGTAAATATGAATGATATCAGAAGGTACGTTGCCTCCCGAGCCGCTCCCCTCCCGAGCGGTTCTGGAGGTCCCTCCCACCTCCCAACCCTAGGCGCCCCTCCACGATCTCCCCATCTGGCCGCCGCCGCTGCCCTCGCTGGCGGCGGTAGCGGCGCCCTTCTGGTCGGACGACGGTTGGGAAGGAAAGGTGCTTGCCCGACGGTATTTCTCGGGGGACGGAGCGACGCCGACGGGGGCACAGGGCGGCGCGACCGTTTCTGGCCGTGGCCTGAGGCTCTCCGACGGGATTGTGTCAAGGAGGAGGAGGCGGTACGCCGGCCGCACTGCTTCGGCGGCCAAGGCGGCGATCTGCGCTATCGGTCGGATCTGGGCTGTGAGGCCCGATCTGACCAGATGGGCTCAGCCAGGGCTTGTGCTCGTGGTCTATGGCAGCCCTCGGGGCGCCACCGATCTGCAGCAGTGTGCTGGACTACCTCCTTCCTTTTCAGCCAATCCGGCAAGGAGATGACTAGCGGCGTGGGGGCCTGCCAGTCTTGCGAATAACGGTGGCGGTCCTAGGGTTCCTCCTTGCATCAAGATGAAGACTTGTCGGATGCCGTCCCTGTCGATCTGGCTGTAGTGGTGTGTTCCGGAAGGCTCCGCCAGCGAACTCCATTGGGCGATCCATGCCTGGAGATTGCTGGATCGGGTGGGATTCGGTCGTGCGCACCCATGTTTTCTCTGGCCGATTGGTTTCAGAGGGAGCGCTTCGAAACTCTGCTGGCTGTTAATATCATGGGACATGTTCTCGTTCCATGGTGCTGGCGGAGAATGTCATGTAAGTCGAGATCTGAGGACTAGCATTGGTGGTTCGAATCTTTCTGGCGATGAGGAATTGGCTTGGTGTTTCGTGACTTGGAGCAGCGGCATGTAAGTGGGGGCGACAACATACGTGAAATCCAAAGTCCTAACTTTCAGGGTGAAAATCCAAGGTCTGGCCTTAATTGGTTGTGGCTGACAGTGGTCTTGCTGAAGACATTGTTTTGAGAACGAGGACTATCTTCAGGGTGAAAACCCAAGGTCTGGCCTTAATTGGTTGTGCCTGGCACTGTTCTTCTTGAAGGCGTTGCTTTTGAAGAATTGGACATCAGGTGTTGTCTTGGTGCTGGTTGTGCGGCCGCTGCAAGGACTGTAACTCTGTAGCGGGACTTTTCTTTTTATTTCTTCTTCTTATTGTTTTTCGGCTGTGTGCATCCGTAATAGCTTTGGTTATTGCGTTGTTGCAGAGGCTAGGTGTAATTTGTATCTCCATGATATTAATATACACTCTTTATCTAAAAAAATGTAAATATGTATAGTACAAAATACAGGTTACACATATAGCATTAGAAGAGCAACTATAATATCTGGTACTGCTCATTGAACAATAATATCAAGAATAACACCGTATGGCATGAGTTCATCCACCAGCCAAAGAAATAACTGATATAATTTGATATCAAACTGGTAGTCTAACAACTAAGGACAAAAAAGTATTCCAGAAGTAATGGAAACAACTACATGTCTGTTATACTTCTCCATTTTACAGGCATGCTATTACCGGCAGCACAAAAACTAGCAAATGGGTGGATAGTGGAAGTCGTACAATCAGCGAAAGGATTGCGATCGAAAATTTTATTAAACTGCATCGACTCGAGATTGACCATGAAGACGCCTCTATTCGTCGACACGAATATCAGATTGTCATCCCCAGCCATCCCCATTACTGTTTGGAGATTTGTCCACTCCCCTGGTCTCAGCGGAAGAAGCTTCCCCAACTCAATTGTATGTCCCGGCATCCATCCAGCAACACCATCGAAATCAGTTGTCCTCAGCCAAAGTTGAGCCACGTAGTTGTCAGACATTGTGATGAAGCCAAGCCCACCTCCCAGCGTACTCAAGTAGAGGCCATGATGGCCAACAATGGCATCCTCTGGCACTTCTAGCACAGCTAGGATCTGCGTATCCAAATCAAGCTCAAGGATGCCAATCCGGGTGCCAAAAATAAACCAGTAAAACGAATTCCCGACGCGGATGCTTCGACTGCCGATACAAGACATGGTGTGATACTGAACCTCCGTTGAGATGGTATTGCCCCATGAGTCGGTCTCCGATGAGTAGACGCAGGATCGGGCGACGCGCTTGTCGGCGCACACCACGACCACCTTGAAGGGGCTCGAGTGGCAGGCACCGTGCACGTGGCCCTCCTCGCCGTCAACACAGAGCACATCCGCTTGCACATGGGACTTGCTCCAGTCGTGATCCAATTGCGGTGGACCGCTTATGAAGCGGCGGTCGCCTGTGACGGGGTCACACACCAGGACCCGGCGGCAGCCCGTGCCAAAGACCATTGTACCGGTGAAGATTACGCGGCCGTGGCGGCAGTCGCGGAAGGACCAGATGCCGGTGTTGCCCCCGCCGCCGCCATCGATGCCGTAGGGCCGCAGGGAGAAGCGCTCGGACGGAATCTGGTCCGGTGGATCCAGAACCGATTTGAAGGAGACGTTGCCGCGGTAGAAGTCGAGGAACACGCCGATGATGGGGGGCTCCCGGTGGTGGGCGCAGAAGCGGCGGCGGAATTGGGGGTCAGCGACGACGTGGCGCCAGCGCTTGCAGACGAGGGAGGCGCGGGGGAGGGAGGAAGGCAGCGCAGGGAGGCGGAGCAGTACCTCGGGGAGGAGGTTCTTGTCTTCCGTCGGGGACGCCGTCTCCGGTGGCGGGACGCGGAGCGGCGGCGGCAGCAAGGGTTCATCTCGTCGCCCTCCTCTGTCATGTCGACGCCGCGTATTCGATTTGTATTTCCGAGCTTGTAGTTTGCTACGAGGTGTACTGGTGTCTGTAACCTGGGAGACGTATTTATTTTGTTTATTTTTCATCGTAGGGGCACGGCGTTCGGAATACGAACACAATCGGGATTCCCACGCAGCATGTATACGAACACGAGTAGATTTCGAAACGAAAAAACAAAAAAAAATACGGCCATTCATAATGTTTTTGTTTGAAGGTGCTCCCATTTTTCGTTTACTTGCACTCGCGCAATCGATAAAAAAAACCTGGATACAAATACACATTGTGATTGTTTTTTTCTGGAACGGAGGCAAAAGATTTGCCTCATTAATTAATTTAGGAGATGAGAACTGCCCAGTAAAATGACGGAAAATCGGGTAAAATCATGGCAACGAAACTACATACAGATTAATCCCAAACTATGAATCTCCACGATCGTATAGGACACGCTCCCGACATTTATAACCGCAAACCCGCGACACATGGTTCACCGTATCGCAAAACAGAAAACCCACTAAAAACACTTCACCAAAAACATCTGACACTGATAAACCAAAAAGATGAGAACTATCCATGAACCAACTGTGGACATCTTTCCTGTGGCCCCAATTTTCTTGCTCTTTCTCCTAATTCTGTACTCCCTGCTCAAAAGTCTTGTGTTAGATTCAAGGCTAGTTCGTTCCAAGCTAATGAGAATTCACAAAACTTTTGAGCGAATAGAGCTCCAGAAACATGCAACACACCACATGCCACAAGCCCATAACCTTGTCAACAAGAAGAACCACCTAGCACAAGGACTTATGTTAGAAGACAAACTTGCAAATGCACTCCTGACTATGTAGTGGGCTCCCCACACAACTCCTATAGGCCGAGTATAATCTGCACCGAGCCATGATCCTTGCTATGCCCTCGCTATCAGAGGTAGCCGACACATTGGGATGCAACGACAGGGAGAAAAAAACACGAGGCATTCTTCCTCAACTAGAGAGGTGTCCTGCTCGGTGGACTCAAGCGCAAGAATGTGCATGGGGTTTTGTTATCAATGGCTTCAACGCCAGCCCGCTCACCCTAGAGCTCACAACATCAACCAAGCCGAGTCATGCAGCCGTTTGTGGGTAGCGGCATTTTCTCTGGTCTTTTCCAGCAACATCACAAGCTCAACATTGCTAGAAAAGCACCTGAAGCCTGCGCAGGGGTCGGTCCTAGACCACCATAAGCAGACAGATCCATCCGCTCAAATGAACCAACAACATTTGCCAACCAAAACTTATTTGTTGTCCCCTTGTCACATAGGGGCGAGACACCTCCTTGATGATGTCGACGACCAACGGAGCGAGCTCAGTGTAACAAGGCAAACTAGGATGGCAAACACAGACTCCCACATTGACATTGAAATCCTTACAACACCCAAAAGGGGGACTTGGCGGTAGTGTTGCACGCAGCGACAAATGGCCCACGACTTCAAACCAACTTTGGGTCAATGAAGGACGACAAGGCATAATAGACGAGGAGCGGCTTCGCTTGGAAGGAGCACAAGCGGCTGCAGAGCAAGCACAAGCACCCCAAGAGTGAGCGCGGTAGAATCGCTCCCGATGATCAGGACAACGACAAGTCAACAACACATGCATATGAAAGGCTCACGGCTTGCGCAATTATCAGTGGTAGCCACTATGTCGTCAAGGTGCTGACTGGTCGACTGCAGTGGACCGGCCAATGTCAGCCCAGTATAATGAGAAACAAAAAGCACACAATCCTCATGATCTCCAATAAAAAAAATCCTCGAAGGTGAAGGAAGAGTGCAAAATAGAACAAACATACTACACATCCCAATTCTCTGGGCAACACAAATAAAAAGAATATAAAGGCATCCGATTTTATTAGCCGAGCAAGCGGTACAACTAAATTACTTGGAATGTGTCATGGCAATGTATAAAGAAATGGCAACTCTAAATCGCATAACTTCGTCCCAGATTGCCAATTTTCAGACGAATGAATTTACAACATACCCGTGAGTTACCTGCTTACATCTTCTAGCAGCAAACCATATGAACATCTAAACATAAGATAAAACACATATATCAAGAAATTCCAGATCCGTGAGATATTTTTCAGGAGCTTCAGAGGGAACAAAATTTATAAGTCCAGAATACAACCAAAATCAATACACGGATATAAACGATAACTAATATGTATTCTTATTGTGGGTTGTGTCCCACGCTCTAGCTTCACCTTGTCCTAGGTCGTCAAAAAGACCACCCACTCCTGCGAAGAACGAAATGGTTTAAACGATGTCACCACAGTGATGACATGCATTTGTTTTGAAGTATATTACACTTACCACATATTTGTGAGTTTGTAACACATATTACCCTATTTAGTGAGAATTCTATTGAAATACCACCTCTAGAAAATTCTGAACATGCTGGTTTTTACCCCCATTTTAGCTTTTTGCATGTTTTGTTAAATAACACCGACATGTTAGGCCAATGTAAATCTATGAGGGCATCATCAATGATCATTATCCTACCTTTTGTTTTCTATTTGTTTCATTCCTCATCGTCCTAGCATTTTGGAGTCTCAATCACATTGCACCTCTTATCCAATAAAAAATAATCAAAAAAATAGGGTTCAAAGTTTTTAAAAGGGTTAATATATACGAATTTTGATTACTTGGTGTAATTAGGGTAAATATATGACTAGGGGTAAAAATGAAATTCACACTTTGTTTAAGTTGCCATTCTATCACTGGTATGGCAGAGTAGCTAAAGCTAAAAATAGTTGTCTAGTTAATCTTAAAACAGTTCCCGTGTCCTATCCCCACACTCGGACTAAACAAGTATGGACTATCGAAATTTCATAATGTATTCCATATATCACAACTTCGAAGTGTTTGAATTCATTGGAGGACCTTTTTTCATGGGCAAATATATAATTGCGACCAGACTTATCATATGTTGTGTTTGTGACCCAAGGCCCCTTTGTCTTTGGGGCCACAAACCCCGTATCGAAATACTACTATGTGGTTCAACGTGTCACAAATAGCGCAACACATGTATCTTTACCCTTTCTGCTATACTAATTGCAGTTCTCAATGCATATCTCACCGAATATTGTGTTATGTATCCATAAAATATGATGATAAAGGAATATATTTGTACATTAATGGTTCTTATTACCCAAATCTAGGTTGATTTTACCTTGTTTTTTAATACATTTATTTTCTTTGCAATGGTAGGCCAATATACTCTAGATTTTACCAATTTAATGTTCCATTTTGTAAATACATCTTATATTTTTTAGATACGTATTTATTCCTATTATTGAAACATAAATGTTTTGTATTAAAATATGATGACCAGATACAGTGAATGTGTCCAAGTTAATCCACCCCTTAAATTTCAAATATTTTTGTAGACTTGTTTATTATTCATTGAATGAATTTTATTTTCTATTTAATGTAATTTATTTGGATAAGCACAGTTGTCAAGGTATTGGTAACGCGAAACTACTATATGGATTCATACGTACCGTAGAAGAGGTGGGAAGAACGTAGAGGGTTCCAGTGACGGGATTGCACACACGATCTTACCCAGCTTCGGATCTCACGACGGTGGCGAGATCCTACGTGCTGCTATAATTCACTCAAGGAGAATATGTGTACAGGTTACAATGAGATTGTATGTGTGCCCTAAGGCTGCTGGAAGGCTGGCTTATAAAGGCGCCAAGCCTTCCCCTACAAGGAAAGCCTTAACCGACCTGGATAAGCACAGTTGTCAAGGTATTGGTAACGCGAAACTACTATATGGATTCATACGTACCATAGAAGAGGTGGGGAAGAACGTAGAGGGTTCCAGTGACGGGATTGCACACACGATCTTACCCAGCTTCGGATCTCACGACGGTGGCGAGATCCTACGTGCTGCTATAATTCACTCAAGGAGAATATGTGTACAGGTTACAATGAGATTGTATGCGTGCCCTAAGGCTGCTGGAAGGCTGGCTTATAAAGGCGCCAAGCCTTCCCCTACAAGGAAAGCCTTAACCGACCTAGATCACGAGTCCTAGACTAACACGGTAACAAACCCTAACTTGCTCCCTAAGGCGAACGCAGCCAGGCCTTCGTCTTGGACTTCACTAAGCCAGCCCAGAGCTTATCCTTGCGCCTAAGCCCATGAGGCCTTCTCCATTAAGCCCTCCGGCTTTATCTGATGGGCCTCCTTGGTGGGCCAGGTTTTATCCACCGTGGCAGGTATACCCGTTCGGCATAACCTCCACAGTAGTCCCCGGAAAGGTTTAAGTTCTTCGTTTGCCGTCTTTGTGAAACACGGGCTTTCGCCTTTGCGCAAGGCGGACAGAAGAGCTTGGAGCATTCCAAAATGAGACATTCAGTCTGCCTTAAGGATTAAGCCGAACTCTCCTGCACTTTGAACAATCTGGCAGAAAGATTCTGTCAGCGTCGAGTCTTGTCATGACGTCACCGCAGTCAAAGCCAGTCCACGACAGTCTGGACAAGCAAAGAGACGTTGTGACGCCATTACTGCTATTTTTCCGCACACGATCTCCGAGGCGTGCGGGAGAAGATGCCCATTATCTGACCGTTGCGGGACGCGTGGCGAAAATCGCGCGACGTTATCTCACCGCACTAATCGCGGCGCACGGCCCCCATAAAAGGGGAACTGATTTTCTCCATCTGGTTCATTTCCCTGTTCATCGTCCTCCTCGCGCCCATCCCATCCGAACTCCGGCGAGCTCCACCACCACCACCTGCGCACCCACCCATGGAGAGCTCCGATGCGACCGCGGGAGCGGCAACGGCGGCGGCGTCGGCGGCGACGGAGGGACAAGATCTGGCCATGAGGGGATCGAGCACCGCGGATGCATCTGCATCTCGCGCGGCAGCGGCGACAAGTTCTGCGGCCACCTCCATCGAAGCAGAGAAGAATGCCCAGCCCTCCGACGAGGGCGATGCGGCGGAGGCAGAGGAGGAGGGAGAGGAAGCATCATCCCGCAACTGGGCAGCTTCCACCATCACCGACGCGGACCTCACGCAGCTGGAAAAGGAGGGCATCCTCCCACCAAAGGAGAACTGCCACTGGCGGTCAGCGTACGGCCACCCTGCTCCAGATCCCGCCGGCGATGAACGAGTGCTCCTCGTCTCACATCTCCTCCGCGGTTTGTCTTTGCCTCCGCATCCTTTTTTCCAATCAGTCTTAGACTACTATGGCCTTCAGCCTCAGCGTAGGCCCCAATAGTATCTTGTACATAGCTGGCTTTATGGCTTTATTCGAAGGATACTAGGCATAGAGCCCAGCTTAGAATTCTTCAAGTACTGCTTTACTTGCAAGCGCCAAACAGAGAAGGAAGAACTGCTTTCCTTAGGAACAGTTAGCATCAACCTTCGTAGAGGCAGAGACTGGTATCCTAAGGCGCCAAAAATAGATTCCATTAAAGGCTGGAATAGCTCCTTCTTCTACTGCAAAGACATGGCGCCAGTAGGCAAAGACATAGGACTTCCTCGCTTTTCTCCTTTGCCTGCGGAGCCCCGCCTTCTTGGGGCGAAAAACCGGGTCCTTCCTGACAACCTCCGTCGCATGCAAAGGCGGATTGAGTACTTAACAAAGACTGCTGTGCCCAAACTCACGGGCGCAGACACCATCCTATGTTGGTTGTCAAGGCGAATCCAGCCTTTGAAAGATCGCAAAGGCCTCATGTGCCACTACACGGACCAGAAGAAAGATCCCCTCCGTGTTAGTGAGAGTGACCTTACGCAAGACGCCCTTGTGTATCGCTTTAAGAGGATTGCCAAGGAAAGGATCCAGCTCACAGAGCAGCGTCCTATGTACACAGCCGCCAACCCGCTCCAAGGTAAGGCATTTACCATTACTGTTTTTACACTTCCACAATGTTTGCCTTACTAACACCACTTTTGATTTCAGCTCGCCCTTTTGCCGGATAATCTGCTGGCTCCTTTGTTTTACGTGCCTGAAGCGGCACCCGAGCCCCAAAGACTCGGAAACGAAAGGCTTCAGGAGCTACTGCAGCAACTTCAGCAGCAGAAAGGCGGAAGCGTGAGAAAGCCATCCCTGCTAACGCCGAAGTGCTCGACATTGAGGACGATGAAGATGCGGCCTTCAATGCTCCAGTACAGAAGTAAGCCGAACCTCAATTTCTTTAGTAAGGCGAACAATGTCTATGAATGTTATCTTATTTTGTATGTGATTTGCAGGATCAAACCAACTGCACCTCTCAAGAGGAAGAAAGTAATTTCTTCCAGGCAAAGAAACTGAGCCTTCTCCGCCATCGCTCCCCCACTCCCTCCGTTCAACAAGAGACATCCCCAGGCCCATCTGAAGATCATCATATAGATTGGACTCAGCCGTCTTACCTGATAAGACGGAAACTGAAAAGTTGGCCAGGGCTGCCGCTGCTGGGAAGGCGGCGGTACTTCAGTCAGAGAGCCGAACGAGCCCATTACTCGTGAGGCTATCCGCAACATGGTGAAGCAAGAGCTCTTTGACGACGAGGGGTACATCTTACCCAACATCGCCGCCATGCTTGCCGATGAGAAGGAGCGCAACGAGCCGCCTCCGAAGCTAAGGCCAGTTGGTCAACATTGACCATCTTGAACCTGGAAGATAATTGTGACGAGCTGTACGTCACAATGAAGAAGAGCTACAAAGCCTTGAAGGCCATGATGCAGGTAAATATTCCGTCTTTATGTACATACTAGTCCCCGGGCATTACGTTGCTTTGACTAAGCCGACGTAATGGCCTTTCTTTAATGTTGATAAAGACTCAGTCCCCAAGCCCTTGTAGCTATACTTATTGTCTTTACCTTTGTTACTTACTACTGCCCTTGCCTTAGCAGAGCAGCGAGCAGCTTACGTGCGATCTGTGGTACTCCTGAGTAACCAAAGGCAAGTGCTCAAGCAAGCCGTCGCCAAAAATAAGGCGAACGAAGGTAAATGTTCTTTCACATGCATTGTTTTATTCATTTAAGGCATAAGATGCTCAACACATGCAATGTGTCTTTCACAGCTGTTGTGGCGAAGGCAAAACAGATCGTCAGCGAGACTGGCGATATAGAAGTTGTGAGGCGGGAAAATGCCGCCTTGTTTAAGCAACTGGAGGAGAACCGAAAGACGGCCGAGGCCAATCTTAAAGCCGTCCAAGACAGCGCCGCTGAAGGGCAAACAAACTGAAGGCAGAACTTCTGAAACTGCAGCGACAGGCTGAAAAGGATGGGCTCCTAATCCAGAGCTTACAAGGTCGTCTTGAACGCCAAGCTGATGAGAGCACCGCCATTGACGAGAAACTGCTAAGTAAGCCTCTCTTCTTTTACTTCTCGCACTTTCTGTCACTTTTCGCCTTTATTCAACACTTCAGTACGCCTTAACTTTTTTCATTCCTCCTTCCTCAGTTCCAGCTGGTTTGGGGAAAGGCTTACCTCTGAGACGCGCCTGGAGCTTATCTTGGAGTGTGGCGAAATTGTGTCAGGGCTGTATGCTGCGGGAAGAGACGTTGTCGCCAACATCTTCCCAAAACAGCTGCCCCAAGTGACAAACACCAGCAACTTGCTGCCACTTCTTCAGAACTGCGTCCCAGAGGTGGTGGAGCGTCTTCGCTCAGCAGCTAGAGGCGGAGCAAAACTTGCTCTAGGACTTGTTCGCGGCCACTACCCCGAAGTCAACATGTGGCGCGTTATCAAGTGTTTCCCAGCCAGGACAGAGACGGCAACGAGCTCATCAAAGAAAAGGTCTATGCCTCTGTCTCTGGCTTTGCCTCAGCCGTTGCGAGATGGTAGACTTGTCTATCTTCTTCTCCAAGAAGCCTGTGCCTCCCCGTCCTGACGACGTGTCTGATGACGAAGCCGAAGCACCCACCACTGGCAATGGCGATGAGTCAGAAGACGGAAATGAAGAAGAAGAAGAAGGCGAGTCTGAAGCTACGCTGGATCCATCCAAGTCCCCTGCGTCTTCGCCTCCTCAGTCCCCTGCATAAGATGCAGGAAAAACTTTGCATTAAGCGTGTCATGAAAGATGGCACAAAAGACTTGTTAAGTTATGTTTTGTAATGGCAGGAGCCTTTTTATCTGTTGAACATGTTTGTTTTGCAACGCATGCACTTATTTTTAAAAGGCTTGCAAACTATGCTCCTTATCCGTCTTCAAGTTTTCTGGCTTATATGCTTTAGCCTTTTCGTATGCTGGCAGAACCTAAGCACGGAACACTTCGCTGGCAACAGGGTTAGTAACCAAACTGTTTAAACACAGAAACGGCGCCGGCTTTTGGTGCGTAAAGCATCTACTAAGACAAGCCAGCATATACGCGATCAGATAAATACTCTTAGACGGATGCAATTTTAATTTTTGTAAGGCCTTAAGGCAAAAGCATCATGTGAGTAACCACAAGCACGAGCCAATTCGGGTTAACATTGATATTTTTATCGAAATATATGATCAAATGGAAATAAAAGACGGCGAGAACTCATGCATAAAAATAATTGAGGGAACCAAAGACTTTTATTTCATAATCATATATGGTGTGATTACAATAGAATTGCTAAGTGTAAAAAGGACGTAGCTGCTCAATGTTCCAAGGACGTTTCGTCTCCTTGAGCGCTGCTTCTTCGTTCCTTTTCCTTTTGCGGCCTCTTTTCTTCTTCTTCTCGATATCACGGAGGTCCACAAGATAATATGCCCCGTTCTTAAGCGCTTTGCTGATAACGAAGGGTCCTTCCCATATGGGAGATAGTTTGTGCTCCTTTTGCTGAACAAGGCGAAGCACCAAATCGCCTTCTCGAAACGATCTCCGTCTTACCTTGCGACTGTGGTAACGCCGCATGTTCTGCTGATAAATGGCGGAGCGCTGAAGCGCTATCTCACGCTCTTCTTCGAGAAGGTCTAAGCCATCCTGTCTGGCTTCTTCTGCGTCTGCTTCAACGTAGGCTGTTACACGAGGTGTGTCGTGCAGGACATCTGTTGGGAGTACCGCTTCAGCGCCATATATGAGAAAGAAAGGGGTATAGCCTGTTGCACTGCTTGGAGTTGTGCGTATGCTCCATAAGACAGCAGGTAATTCTTCTACCCATGCTCCAGCTGCTCTATGCAAAGGCACTCTAATCTTGGCTTTATTCCCTGTAGATTATACTGTTGGTTCGCTCAACTTGGCCATTCGATTGTGGATGAGCCACAGATGCTAAGTCCAAACGAATACCAACTTCACCACAGTACTTTGCCAGTTCTCCTACGGCGAAGTTTGTCCCATTGTCCGTAATGATACTGTGGGGGACGCCAAATCTCGTTATAACCTCAATGACGAACTTCTTGGCTGTTGCCCCATCAAGCTTTTTTATGGGCTTAGCTTCAACCCACTTGGTGTATTTATCCACCGCAACTAAGAGATGTTTGACGCCGCCTCGCGCAGTCCTGAATGGACCTACCATGTCCAGTCCCCAGACCGCAAATGGCCACGTGATTGGAATGGTGCGCAATTCCTGGGCTGGCATCTTTGGCTGTCTTGCATACTTTTGGCATCCAACGCATTTCTTGACGAGTTCTTCTGCGTCTTGCTTTGCTGTGAGCCAGTAGAATCCATGTCTAAAAGCTTTGGCGACAATTGCTCGGGCAGAGGCATGATGACCGCAACATCCACCATGGATCTCTTCTAGTATCTCCTGTCCTTCTTCCGGCGAAACGCATCGTTGATATACACCTGTGGTACTCCGCTTGTATAGCTCTCCATTTATTATTGTGTATGCCTTAGCTCTGCGCACAACTTGCCGCCTTAATACTTCATCCTCTGGCTCTTCCTTGTTAAGGAGGAAATTTATGTAGGGCTGTGTCCATCTGGCTTCACCAGCATGACGGAAACAGACTGCGAAGCCATGGGGTCATCCTCATCTCCGCCTTTAATAGACGGCACGTACAGGTGCTCCAAAAATATATCGGAGGGCACCTTCGATCTTTTCGAGCCCATTCTGGCTAAGGCGTCCGCTGCTTCATTTTCCTCCCTTTTGATATGCTTGACTTCTAAGCCGATAAAACACCGACCAAACTCGTCTACCGTGCGTCGGTATTCAGCCATTGTAGGGCTCTTCGCGTCCCATGCCCCTTCTAATTGTTGAACAACGAGGTCTGAATCGCCATAGCACAAAAGACGGCTAATGCCCAAATCCTTTGCGACGTGCAATCCATGCAACAGAGCCTCGTATTCTGCAACATTATTAGTGGCATTGAAGTGTATCTGCAAGACATAGCACATCTTGTCTCCTTTAGGGTTCTTCAGTACCACGCCAGCTCCCGATCCCTGCAACATTTTGGAGCCGTCAAAGTGCATAACCCAATATTCTCGTCAGGGAGGGGAAGTTCATCCATTGCTTCTGTCCAGTCTGCGATGAAATCAGCTAAGGACTGGGATTTGATGGCTGTACGTGGCTTGTACTGGATGTCGAAGGCTGCCAATTCAATTCCCCACTTAGCCACACGTCCAGTGGCATCGGTGTTGTTTATAATGTCACCCAATGGCGCCTTACTGACTACCGTGATTGGGTGCTCTTGGAAATAATGGCGTAATTTTCTGGCTGCGAAGAAAACTCCATAAGCCAGCTTCTGATAGTGAGGGTATCGTTGTTTGGATTCGGAGAAGACTTCGCTGATATAATATACCGGCCTTTGTTCCGGTAGCTCCTTGCCCTCTTCCTTTCGCTCAACAACAACCACTGCACTAATAACTAGGTTGGTAGCCGCCATGTAAAGTAGCATCGGCTCTTGTGGTAGAGGAGACGCTAATATTGGTGCTGAAACTAAGGCGTCTTTTAACTGTGCTAAGGCTGCATCTGCCTCTTCAGTCCAGACGAACGTCTTAGTTTTCTTCAACAACCTGTATAGGGGTAAAGCTTTATCCCCAAGCCTACTAATAAATCGGCTTACAGCTGCTGCAGATCCTGTGAGCCTTTGGACATCTTTAAGACAAGTAGGCTTTTTGATGTCCATGATAGCTCGAATCTTTTCTGGGTTAACCTCAAGACCTCTTTCTGAAACAATGAAGCCTAAAAGTTTTCCTGCTGGGACGCCAAAAAAGCATTTTCCCGGATTTAGCTTCATGTTATATTTTCTTAAGTTATCAAAGGTTTCTTGAAGGTCAACGATGAGATCGCCGCGTTTTCGCGACATAACGGCAATGTCATCGACATAAGCGTGAACATTGCGGCCTATTTGATCGTGTAGGCAACGTTGTATGCACCGTTGGTACGTTGAGCCAGCGTTTTTAAGCCCGAAAGGCATAGTTATGTAGCAAAACGTTCCGAAAGGTGTGATGAAGGAAGTCTTAATTTGGTCAGACTCCTTCATCTTAATTTGGTGGTAGCCAGAGTAAGCGTCCAAAAAGCATAGTAATTCAGAACCTGATACAGCATCTACGACCTGATCAATTCGCGGCAATGCGAAGGGGTCTTTAGGACAGGCTTTGTTTAAGCCGGTGAAATCTATGCACATGCGCAAGTCTTTCACGTCCTTCTTAGGTACTAATACAGGATTTGCTAGCCAATCTGTGTGGATAACCTCTCTAATGAAATTAGCGGCACTAAGCCGAGCTACCTCTTTTCCTATTGCTTTCTTCTTCTCTGGACCGAAGCGACGAAGACCTTGTTTTACTGGCTTGGCACCTTTGGCGACATTAAGGCTGTGCTCGGCAAGTTCCCGGGGTACTCCTGGCATGTCTGATGGTGACCATGCAAAAATATCCCGTTGCTCACGGAGGAACTTGACGAGCGCGCCTTCCTATGCGTCACTGAGGTCCGCGCCTATGTTCGTCGTCTTGCTTGCATCAGCGTTGTCCAGCACGATCTTCTTCGAGTTTGAGCTGGCCTTGAAGTAACGTCCGAGCGCAAGGAGGCTTTTACCATCCGGCATTTCATTGGTGTTAACTTCTTTCTTGTACTGCTCCAGCTCTTCCTTGCTGATGACTGCTTCTGCTAAGACGGCGTTTCCTGCTTCGCATTCCTTCGCCTTCTTGAAGTCGCCATTGACCGTGATGACGCCGTTTGGTCCAGGTATTTTGAGCTTGCTGTAGATGTAACACGGGCGTGCCATGAATTTGGCAAAGGCTGGGCGGCCAAAGATTGCGTGATACGCACTTTTGAATTCCACCACCTCAAAGGCAACTTCCTCAGTCCTATAGTTTGTTTCGTCACCGAAGGTACGTCTAAGACAATTGTTCCCATAGAACTGGCCTGCCTGCCTGGCACTATGCCGTGAAACTTGACTGTGCTATGTTTTAGCTGTGTCTCAGAAAGGCGCATGCGCTTTAAGGTTTCAAGATAGAGGATGTTGATGCTACTCCCTCCATCCATAAGCACCTTAGAAAGCCTGCATTGCTGCACAATTGGGTTTACAACGAGCGCGTAATTCCCTGGGTTCTGTGGAATATGATCAGGATGATCGTTGCGGTCCCATGTAATGGGGTGCTCGGACCAGTTGAGATACTGGGGAACCGCTGGCATAGTGGCATTGAGTTCCCTCCAGGCTGCCTTTTCCTTTTTGGCCGAAGGAGTGGCAAGGAAGTGACAAGGCTTGTTTCGACCCTTGGAAACTTGTTGCTCCTCTTGTGCTTTGGCTCCTGATCTTCCGGCTCCGAAGCACTTTCCTCGTTGTCCTTCTGCTCTTTCTTGTCTTTACGGTTCTTGCGCTTGAACTGTTTTGCCTTGAAGCCAGCGTCGGATCCTTCTTGATATCATCGTTAAGGCGGCACTGCCTGTTGGTATGGGTGCATTTGCCAAGCTTGCTATGATGGGCACAAGGTTCATCTTTGATGTCGTCATAGGTGATTTTAATGGGTCTTGACCCTTGACTGTCATCGCTCTTCTTCTGCCATCTGCTAGCCCCGCTCTGGCCACCCTTCTTATTGGCAAAGGCTACCTCCTTTGATGGTCCTGGCGCATCGTTGGCTTCCTTCTTTTTCCGGCTTTGATTGTTGTTTCGCTTTTCCGGGTTAACAGCTATGTCCATGCGCAGATCGCCGTCGTCAGCTCGAGCGTCGTCTTCTGCTGCAGCGTAATTGTTCGCGCTGTCTAAGAGCTCGCCGAGGTGTTTGATGTTTTGGCTGGCCAACATATATCTCATCATGTTGCCTTTCTTCAGGCTGTTCATAAAAGCATGTATGGCCTGGATCTCAGAAACGTCTTCGCATGCATTCTTTGTCTCTGTCCATCGAGCTATGAAAGCTCTGCTTGACTCCCCCTCCACTTGAGCACACTTTAGTAGATCTGAGTAAGCCTTTGGACGTTTGTATGTGCATGAGAAGTGTTGCATGAATGTTTTCTGCATGTCTTGCCAATTGTGGATACTCTTTTCTGGCAAAGTGTCGATCCATAACCGGGCCGTTCCCTCCAACATGAGTGGAAGAAAACGTACAGCTGCATTGTAATCACCGTCATTAATACCAACGGCGTGGATGTAATCAGGCAGCCATATGTCCGGTTTGTCAATGCCATTGTACTTGTCCACAATTTTCTTGACATTGCCTAGCGAGGATGGGAGTTGCACCTTGCGAATCGCCGGTCCAAAGCACACAGGGCCCAGGTAAGACTCCTCTTTGGCCGCTTTAATCTCATCGAGACGGATGCGGGCGTCTGAGATATGAGTGTTTTCCCTGGCTGGCCCTTTGTTGGATTGGCTACGCCTTGGCTCCTCCTGACGGCTTTGGCGATGAGGGGAGCGGGAGCGAGATCGCCTTTGAGGCGGATCTCTGTTGCCCCTATTTCCTTCGTCTCTTGCCCGTGCTGCGGGCGGAGGTGGCATGTTAAGCCGGTCACTCCCACGCCGTGCGTCCTTGTCTTGATCTCTTTCACGGCGAGGCGGATCATTCTTCTTATGGCGTGTGTTATCCTTTTGCCGGTGGTCGTCCTTGCCTTTGTCACTATGGCGATTGGACCCAGTCTTTGACTCATCCCTGTGCTTGTCAGGAACTTTGTCCTTCCTAGGTTCCTTACCCTTATTGCCATGGCTACTGGAACCAGCTGGTTCCTCTGGATCTCCACCGCCGGCAACGGCTGTCTTGCAAAGACGCGTATCGTCCGCCAGTTTTGAGTTTGAGTCCGCCTTAGCCTGCTGCTCTACCGCCTTTTCGATGAGCATTTTAGAATAATGGTGGCGCTCTTCAATTGGGACTGCTTCGTCTCCCATGATTTCCCTGGCCGCCTCTAGGTTTTTGGCCGGGGTGGAGAAGAATATGACTCCATCAGGGTTAACTCTGAAAGGTATTTCTGCCAAGGCTTTAAAGGCTTTTGGGCAGAAGTCTTCTCGAAGTTTCCCTGCAGATCCCGATGCAGAAGAGGGTCACGTATACTTCGTATTTTGCGGAATTTCTCAACATCGCGCTCACGCTGGTACTCTTCCTCTTCTAGAGCCTTTCCAACTAGGATTAACTCTTTTTCCTTGTTCAGGAGGGACAACTTATACTTGATGTTGACTTCAGTCTCAGCCAGGAGCGCTTTCCGTCTTTCCTCAAGTTCAACCGCGGTTGGATTTGGTCCCAAAGGTGTTTTGAGAAGCTCCAATGCGCGCATGTGTTCCTCCTTTGACCGCTCCAGGTCTTCTTCAATAGGCGTAGCCGGGGGAGGCCTTTTAGGGTCCAGCACATCCTCTGGCTTTTCCGCCTTGTCACCAATGTGTTTGATGCTAGAGGAAACTTCAGCCTCGTCTGGCTTAGCCGCGGCCGCACCATCCTCATAGCTATCTGTGCCGGGAAAGTCATTAAGACTTCGTTTGGATCGGATGAGCCATAGCCTCGCGCGGCAACCTGTGCTGCAAAGTCTTCCTCCTTATGCTCATCGAGATCTGAATCTTCCGCCATTGGAGCGGTGCCATCAGATCCGGCTTCTGAGTCTGCTCCTGTCTGTAAGGCAGGTAATATTGACTCAGGGTCAGATTCGGCCGGCTTAGGGCCAGATGCGTCAATGACACCACAAAGCGAGAGGCGGGCTCCATAAGCTCATAAGAGCTGGAGTCAGAATCGCTTTGGGTATCAGAGTCACTCAGATCGCGATAGACAAAGGCCTGATCCGATCTGTGTTGTTGCTCGATTGCATAATCGATGGGGTGGTGGGTGGGCCAAAAGGCGGCGGATCCCCTGGGGAATCCATACGCCTCAGCCGTAAAACCCATGAAGATGTTGATGGTGCCGAAGGGGACGACGAAGCTTGACACCAGTGCGTCGTTTGCTGGGACGTAGGACCGTCGTCTTCGATGCACCCAAAGTTGTTGATGATGCGGGCGCGACCAACCGCCATAGTCTTGCCGATCTCGCCCAATGCTCCCGCCTGAAACAAAACTCCCGACGCCTTGGGCCCCACGGTGGGCGCCAACTGTCGAGGTATTGGTAACGCGGAACTACTATATGGATTCATACGTACCGTAGAGGAGGTGGGGAAGAACGTAGAGGGTTCCAGTGACGGGATTGCACACACGATCTTACCCAGCTTCGGATCTCACGACGGTGGCGAGATCCTACGTGCTGCTATAATTCACTCAAGGAGAATATGTGTACAGGTTACAATGAGATTGTATGCGTGCCCTAAGGCTGCTGGAAGGCTGGCTTATAAAGGCGCCAAGCCTTCCCCTACAAGGAAAGCCTTAACCGACCTAGATCACGAGTCCTAGACTAACACGGTAACAAACCCTAACTTGCTCCCTAAGGCGAACGCAGCCAGGCCTTCGTCTTGGACTTCACTAAGCCAGCCCAGAGCTTATCCTTGCGCCTAAGCCCATGAGGCCTTCTCCATTAAGCCCTCCGGCTTTATCTGATGGGCCTCCTTGGTGGGCCAGGTTTTATCCACCGTGGCAGGTATACCCGTTCGGCATAACCTCCACAACAGTCGTGTGGGACATGTGTATATAAAGTGATTCAATCATACTCATGACAAAACAAAACATACTGGTGAAAGGAGTTTTCGGTGATGGCAAGTTATACCAACGTCCTGCAAGTGTTCATTATTTTCGTCGTGGCGCAGTTCTGCTTGCTCGTGATGATAGCAGCACCAACAGCTAAGGCAGCTGCTAGGCCTTTGGGATACAATCCGGTTTGCTGCCCCAGGGATATCTATTGTTGCGGGGTTGGCGGCTTGGTGTCCAATGGATCGTTTTCCTCCGCTGGGCATTGATATGTGATTTCATTCTCTTTTGAGTGATAAGCTGGGCATGTATCCCTACTCGTCAAACTTGTACAGCTACTTTCGAATAAAATGGGAGGAGATTGTTATTTTCTTGTTTGGAATATGCTGCAAAGGGATTTGAACTATTGTTTACTTCAGTCTTTTTTATAGAAAGCCACAAAATAAGAGAACATGTGTTATTTTGACAGCTTAGGCGACTTCTTTTCTCTTTACACACATTCGATTCCAACGTCAATCCTTAATGAACTGCGAGGTTTAAGACTTTAGAGTAGAGAGATGCAACCGCGGGTGGCCCAACAGCCACAACGGTGGAGGTCGAGACGAGGAGGAAGACCTCATTGGAGTTGTTAAGGCAGTGAGACGATACCACAGATCAACAACCACGAAGGGTGGAGATAATGACGGTGATCCTGAGTGCCTGAAGGTGGCGACCTTGGATTAAATAGATTGGAACTCTGATAAGTAAATTTCGAAATGGAAAACGTTTTTCTATCAGACTATCAAGGGAGTCGATCAACAGCCACAATGGTGGAGGTAATGACGATGGGAGTGAGTGATCGTGATCCTGAGTTTCTGACGGTGACCACCTCGGATTGAATAGATTGGAGCTCCTGACAAGTAAATTTCGAAATGGAAAACGAAATCTAATAATTTATCTATCGGGCTAATCCTTTTTTTACTCTTCACAAAGCCGAGGATCCCTGAGTTGCTGCACCCTCTGTTATTCAGTCATCCAACGATGGCGTTGGAGCAGAACCGGTGGCGGCAACAGCGTTTTGACTAATCTTTGAGAGAGGGAGAGATCGCCTGCCGACTAGGTGGCAGGTTTGGTATATTCATACCGCATCATGGAGCATTGGAGCATGTCGGTGCAAGCATCTGATCTGATTAAGCCGACATGTGGTGACATATACGTACAGTATAAATATGCTTAATTATACCGTTTCTTACTTCAAATGCGGGGCACTCCTGAGTACGATGAGAAACAGTAAGCAGACAACACATTGCACATCCCAATTAACATTGCCCCAAAAGGCCGAAAACAGTGGAAACAAGATAATCCAGAATGAATCGTAGAAAGCTCCCTCCCAATTTATTAGCTAAGTAACCATTACAAATAACATTTGTTGGAAAAAACACTCCTTCACCGGATTACTAGCTTTGGGAGGAGATCGAGCGAAGCAACGGGTGAAGGCTTGCTGGCGCCTGCCAATGGGAAGTCGTTGGGCGCGCAGCACATTGGGTTGTTGAGGCAGCAGATGGACGGCGTGGAGGGCTCGGGTCTGGCCTGGACCGTCGGCGACGCCGCCATCATCGTCAGCAGCAGCAGGCAGACCTGCACGGCGAGGAAAACTAGGAAGACACGAATCGCCATCGCCTCGGCCTCGCTAGACTAACAACAGAGTATCACGGGTATTTTTCTTTGGTCATACGATGTCCTGGTTTATCACTATATATATGCAGCATGGATGCTCATGGCATCGGGTTTGTCTATGGTAAATCTGGAAAGGAAAATCAAGTCTATTCGTCAAATCGCCACCAGCTGATAGGATGGCAAATGGCGATGGAGCGTATCTCTCTTGCTCCATTTTCTGGCGTGGGCATTTACTACTTCCCTGTAAAATAGTCCAAATCACCGACATATTTGTTGCTATGTTTATATGGATCTTGCCTTAATTCTGGAGACAAACATTATTTTATATATTCTATGTCAAGACTAATGCAGAGAAAGTGGCGAACTTAATCCTCACACTGAGTATCTTACGCTAACTAATGCCAAATCACTGAATCAGAGGTTGATAGCCATATTGGATGACATGCATGATGCATCCACCATTTAAAGGCAGCTGTAGTCTTCAGTCCTCTCAACAGAACAAACACAGGCCATGAACAAGCGCAAAAACAAAAATTAAGCCCATGAACATATAATATTTTTTTAGAAACTTGGGGCAAAAACTTTGCCCCATTATATCAATTAATATCAATTAAGAGAGAGTTAGAACAATGGCTTTAGGGGCCTTACAGAAAGTAAATATGAATGGTACAACCGGATTACTCTCCCGGCAAAATTTCTCCCAAATGTTTCGCACCCGCAAGTACCCAAATTTTCGCCTCAAGGTTGATCTTGGAGAGAATCGCTTGCGAAGAAGCATGCTTGTTGCGGAAGACTCGGGCATTCCTTTCGTTCCAAATTTCCCAAGAGGTTAAATGGACGAGAGAAGCAATCGCCTTGCGGTTGACAACACCATTACCGGACATTTGCACCCACCATTCCTTGAGGGAGAGGGCCGGCCAACCGGAGATGTTGATGGTCAAGCCAAGCTGAACATATAATATCAATATCAGCCCAAGAGCACAGTCCGGGACAGTGTAAAAGGCGCAAAGATGGACTGGGCAACTCCAATTAGCCTCTCACCGCGTCCACTGGGGAAGCTTCTGGTTTTCTCACGGGCCGTATTTGGAGCCAATAACACGTACTCTCCTTTTTTCTCTTCCTTTCGGTTTTTATAGTAAATGCAACAATTTAAATTCCTTTATATTTATTTATTATTAGTAATTTTAGTAATAAAAATATTTGTTGTGAAAATAAATACTCAGGTATTCAATATAAATGTTCACGCAATTGACAAAAGTATATTCATGTGCTTTATAAAAATGTTCTAGTATGTGAAAGATGTTCATATGTTTTGGAAAATGTTCATGGTGTGGTAATATAGTTTATACATGTGTGCTAAATAAATTAGTATATACATTATAAAAATGAATCATGCATTAAAAAGGGTAAACATGTATTCCCATGTATAAAAGTTTATTTATATCTGAAAAAACATATTAAAAAGAGCTATGTATTTCAAACAACAAACTTTCATACATACCAAAATAAATATGTATGTGTTTCAAAAATTAATTGTGTATCAGCAAGAATATATAAAAACAATAAAAAAAATAAACTGCCCTAGAAGAAATGAAAGCATGATAGTATTATAAAAGTAAAAAGGGTCACGGAAAGGAACAAAAATACCATGAACATATGAACATAATTATTGAATGCAAACGACAACAAAAAGTCCATGATACTACTTGGCCTTCCACCAGCGGAAGGCTTCAGTGGGGACAAACTTTTTTGTCGGCTAATCTCTTACATTTTTTCAAGGCAAGTTTACCGCTTATTTGTACTTGGGCACATATGGGCATCCATTCGGGATTGCAAGCAGCCATGTCACATTTTGCCTTTTGTTTACTTTTAAGTAGCACTTTGCCTTCTCAACCACCGAAAACAGGATGAAGTTATGTGTATTGAGCGACAGTTCTCTCTACAGTTTTCATAAACGTGTCGCTGAGAACAAAGGGCAAAGCCAAGAAAATTGTAAGAGGGGGCTGATCAAAGATTATCCCTCTTACCAATTGTGGGGAGGGCTGAAGTACTAAAATATATAAAAAATGTGAGAAAATTAGCATAGAAAAATAAAAGATCTAAAAAACAATGCGTGTTGTGGGGGGGGGGGGGGGGGGGGGGGTAGCGGGGGACTGGGTCCCTGATGGCCCCCTATCTCCACTCTTTTTTGACGGAAGACAGCGAGCGCTGCTTCATTTAATTAAAAAAGGAACCGGACAAATGCCGGCGAAAGGGGTACAGGGTATAACAAAGTATCTGGCACAGACGGCGAAGTAACTAACAGCTACTAAAACTAACTATGATGTACAGACCCAAAACTGAAAGAGAGAAAGAATGAAATGAGCTAATTACATCATCAGGCTCCAGCTGGCCACACCGTGATCAAAATCCGGCCGCACGCCATTGGTTTAACTCCATGATAATATGGTCGGCCACCTCATTAGGCATACGAGACTTGTTTCTGAAAATTCTACTGTTTCGTTCCTTCCACAAGCTCCACCAGGTCAGCATTGCCAAGGACTTCCACCGCTTGATTAGCATGGCGGCACTGCGCTAGTGTTCACCGCAGACCAGCAGCGGCGCAAGCTGGTGGCATTCCGGGAGGGGCAGAAAGCGCCAGGTAACTGAAGATCAGTCAAAATCTTTGTCCACATGGCTTGGGAGAAGGCACAAGAGACGTGCAGATGAACAGCAGTTTCAGGAGCATTATTGCATAGCGGACAGACAGGATTGTGTGGCCACCCTCTGTTAGCGAGATTGTTGGTCGTCAAGCATTTGTTATGGAAGAGCAGCCAGGTGTGTAGCTTGCACTTTGGGATGGCTTTGGTTTTCCAAATCTGGGGCATGATCACGGAGCTGGTGCGGCCCAAAAACAGAGCTTTGTACGCTGACTTAGCTGAATACTTGGAATTTGTGGTCAAGCTCCAGGAAATAGAGTCAGGTTCATTGTCGAAAACAAAAGGCTACTCGGCCTCTAGAATAGCCCAAAGCTGTAAGTATTCCGTTAGGACAGCTAGGGAGGGATTGATCTTGATGAGTGAGATCCACATCGTGTTTGTCAATGCCTCCCTGACAGAAATATTTCTGCGTCTGGAATGCTTGAATAAGGCCGAGAACCTTGATTTAAGAGGCCAACTCTGTAGCCAGTGACTGGACCAGAAAGAAGTTGTGCAGCCATCATGAATGTGAATAACAGTCGAGGCCTGGAAGAGTGCACGCACATTGTTGTCTATGGGAAGAGGCAATCCTAGCCATGGCTTGGAAGGGTCGGTTTCCTGTTGCCAGAGCCAACGAACCGGAATGCTATGTTTTGCAGTTGCAGGTCAGGATTCCAAGGCCCCCTAGCTGTTTAGGGAGGCAGCAGGTACTCCAGTTGACTAGGCATTTTCCTCCCGAAACAGTGGATTCAGCAGACCAGAGGAAAGCCCTCCTCATCTTATCAATTTGCCGGATGAGCCACTTTGGATGGAAGATTGCAATTAATTGATATGCAGGCAGGGCAGAGAGCACCACGTTTATCAGAGTAAGCCTTCCTGCCATCGAGATCCATTTAGCCTTCCAGCCTGCCAGCTTCTTCATGAATTTATCTAGTAGGAACTGGAAATCATTCCTTTTCAGCCTTCCATCAGATAGAGGTAGACCAAGATATCTGCAGGGAAATTGAGCTAACTGACAACCAATGGCTTCCACAGCAAAAGCAAGGTCCAGACCCTGACATGCAATGGGGAGGATATTACTCTTTTGCAGGTTTATCATCAGACCAGAGGCATTACCAAACAGCTGTAGGATGGCCACCGTGATGGCAATATCACTTGCATCAGGCCTAAGGAACACTGCCACATCATCTACATATAACGATGCCCTGAACATGGGTAGCCGACGTCCGATTGGGGGTAGCAGCTGGTCCTCCTGAGCCTTGTCAAAAAGCCTACCAAGACAGTCCATGACGATTACAAAAAGCAGCGGTGATAAGGGATCCCCCTGTCTGAGGCCGCGCCGGTGGAAAATGTTTTCAGACAGTTCACCGTTTACCATGACTTTTGTTGAACTGGTTGACAACAGAGCCGAGAGCCAGGATATCCATTTGTGGCTAAAGCCACGGTGCTGCAAAAGCTTGATCATAAATTCCCAGGACACTGAGTCAAATGCCTTGGAGATATCTAGCTTCAACATTAGAGCATGGCTCTTTTGCTGTTTGAGAGAACGAATCAGTCCCTGAACATAGACAAAGTTATCATGTATTGAGCGTCCACAAATAAAGGCACTTTGGCAGGGATTAATTAGCTGCTGCATCAACGGTTGAAGCCTGTTCGGTAGGATTTTGTGAAGAGCTTGCCAAAGCTGTGGATCAGGCTAATCGGTCTAAAATCAGAGGGGGTATTTGCATCTGGCGATTTGGGAAGCAAAATCGTCAGAGCATTGTTCAGTAAGTGCAGTCCCTGCTGTCCACCGTTCTCAAGCTTCCTGATAGCAGACATGACATCACCTTTTATTGTATCCCAGGCCAAGCGGTAAAAGAGGCTGGTGAAACCGTCTGGGCCAGGGGACTTTTCTGGGTGAAGCTCAAGAACCACCTCCCTAACTTCCTCTTCAGAGATGGGAATATCCAACTGCTCAAGACCAATGGCAGGGAAGGGAAGAGACTGAAGATTGATCGAAGACTAGGCAGGCCTGTAGGTGCCAAAGAGGTTATTGAAATGATTCCATATGGCTTCCACCTTTTGATCCTGATCGACCGTCAGTGTGTTGTCGACAGTAATTGCCGGAATGAAGTTCTTCCATCTTCTTGCCGAGGCTTTAATGTGAAAAAAATCTTGAGTTGCAATCCCCTTCGCGCAGCCATAGGAACCGAGATCTCTGCCGCCACATGCACCTTTCCATTGCTGCAAGGCCCAGGCATTTAACTTTCATCAGCTTTCTGAATCTGTGCTCCTCCAAGGTGAGCTGCCTAGATTCTCTAGCCACGTCCAACAAGAAGATTATCTCGTTCACAATTGCAGAACGCAGCTTAATATCATTTACTAGTCTAGAACCCCATTTTTGCAGGTGAGAGGTTGTATGCTGTAACTTGTTATGCAGATTAAGAAAGGCATTATCATGGGAGGGTGCAGTTTGTCAAGCTTGCTGCAACTGCTGCGGAAAGTCAGGTCTTCTTGCCCAAAAGTTTCAAACTTGAAGCGTCTTGAGTGAGAAATGGCTGCATCAAGGGAGAGAACCAGAGGAGCATGATCTGAGGCCGCTGAGGTGATTGCTTGCAACATTGCGTTAGGGAAGAGATCATGCTAATCATCATTGTATAAAACTTTGTCCAGCCTACTCTGGGTGGCCACTAGCTGCTCATTACTCCATGTGTAACGACGGCCATGAAGGTACAAATCTTTCATCTCAAGAGCATTCATGAATTGCCTAAAAGCTGCCATCAACCCTCTATTTATGTTTGCATTATTCTTATCAGAAGCTTCAGCTATCAGATTAAAGTCACCCATGATGGCGATGGGGGCTGTAAGATGAGCAATTGAGTAACATATAGCTAAACTTTTGATCCCAAAAAAAATTGAGTGCAAGAACATAGATAGAAAGCACTTTTTCACCATCTAGCAAACAATTTGCATCGTGGAGGAGGGGGTAGGGACGGGGAAGAAAGTTGGTCACGATAGTGGCCGCTAGGTGGTAGGCCAACACAAAGAGTGGTGGCAGCGTGCTGGGGATGGGCTGTCGAGCCGAAGGAGATGAAAGAGGACGGTGTAATAGGAAGAAAGAAGAATATTTTTGCAAAGTGCAACACTGGACCTGTACGAGTCTAAGAAAAAGTAGCGTGGGTTTTTTTTTTTGAAATCAAAAAGTAGCGTGGGTTAATTGCACGGTTTCAAAGCTTCTGAAATGCAAATGTGGAGAACGGACTTGAAGAAACTTTCCTGCTTTTAATAATAGGTACAGCTGGATGGGTTTGTAATGTTGCTTCTTCGAATTTGTACAAGTTGTTGTACGTGACCTCACCTGCTAGATTTGCCACTCTTGTGTCTTGTCCCGGCTCAGTACACAAGCTCGGAGCTATCAGCATCGTCGAAAACGAACTGGAAAACACAGCGCGTCTCCGTCGTTTTTCCGATCTTGGGATGGGTTAGCTCGGAGCTAGGTGGGTTAGCTAGATTCCGAATGCCGTACTGCCGTGCTCTTGTCGCCGGAGATATTTCGGGCGCGCGAGTTAAAAATGAGCTCGATCTCGATCTCGATCCATCCTGTGGGCTTCCGTGCGGAGCGGCGAGGGCGGTATTGCAGTTGCAGGGCGCCGCGTACGATTCATCGGGGCTAGCTGGTACGGAGTACGTACTTGGCTTCTTGGTTTTCAGCATGGCCGGCCGGCCGTGCAATGCTGTCCTCCATCAAATTGCAAAACTTTGGCTGCCAAAATTTCACCAATGACCAGAAAGACTTTTCTACATTAATTTGGGGTGTATATACTCAGGTTGCCGAGGATGTATATGTCCGTTCGTCCATCTTTACTTTACCTCTAGAACAGGACGGAGTACGTCGCGGCGTTTCCGGCAAATGATAGCTCTGAAACACCGCAGTACGTACACTGCACATCGGGCTCAGCAAGATATTGAATCAACCGACAATGACGCGCGGCTATCGATTTCGGCGCTTGCTGCATTCAGTGACCAGGATCCTGTGCCACACTCAATTCTTCCGGCCGGAGACGTGCGTGCCCACGCTCATTTATAATAGGCCACTGGTTAATATCAAAACGAGAAATAATTCGGACGGATTCATCCCCCTTTTTTTGTGTTTTGCTCTGTTGTCACGTCATGAATCTTTGAGCTGTATCCACTGCTTTTGTTCTCCTATTGGGGTAACAAAAGGAAAAAGGTGTTACATTGCTCCAAGCTACTGGTAGTCCACACTGTGTCGGCGGCATCAGTATTGCGGCGGCCCGCGAAGATCAATATAATTGGTCGAATCGGAAGCTAGATCATATTCGTATTATATACGAAAATCACCACTCCAGGTCAGACAACCCTTGCAGTTTGCCGGTGGGTACAACTTCCCTACGGCCGGCCTTACCTCAGTTCGTCCAGGATACCGCGACAGTCACCAAGCCGCAGTATAAACAGGAGGCTACATATAGGCACGAGCTGCACCCACCGGAACAGAGCAGCTAGAGTCAGTCAGTGTGAGCACCAAAGCGGCCCACGCCACGCCGCCGCAGCAGCCGTACCGAGAGAACAAAACCGGTGGCGGCCAGTGCCACACCGCCGGACCCGACCACCCACAGGTTTCATATTTCCCGGCCGCTACTTAATACACACGCCCCCGCCTTCCTTCCTCGTCTACACCATCCATCCTACTCATCACTCACTCATCGTCTCCAGTTCAGTTCAGTTCCACAGTTGGCTTCTCGCTTGCTCCCTTCCCACTTCCCAGGATGGACACCTCGGCGTCTCCTGGCCCCAGCTCAGCCTCGTCCGCGCCGGAGCGGCCTCGCCAATGGGCGTGCGAGCTCGCCTGTAAGGTCCTCTGCGCCGTGGTGACGTGCGCCTTCGCCGCGGTGGGGTCGGTGGTGGGCGCCGTGGCCGGGTCGGTGATCGGGCTGGCCACGGAGAGCGGGGTGGTGCGCGGCGCCGGCATCGGCGCCCTCTCCGGCGCCGTCTTCTCCATCGAGGTCGCCGAGTCGTCGCGAAACCTCTGGCACGCCGGCGACTCCCGCGTCTGGACCGTCCTCTACATGGTACGTACGAGTTGAGATAACTGCATTGACACATGATCTTCGATCTCCAATTTGCTCCCGCGCTCGCTTCTTGCATCGAGAAAACTTGATCGTCTCCAAGCCGAGGCGTGAAACTCAGAGCATTCTGTTGCCCTGTTTCTGTAAATTCGACTAGAATTTCTAGGCTGCTTAGATATACAGTTGATATAGCAGCTTTTCTGAATCGGGTGTCCGCTTGATGTTCGAGAGGTCATGAGGATTAGGAGCAGGTAAAAGTGTAGAAATTAGGTGTGCCACGTTGTTTCCATGGGCAGGAACTAGTGCTATTTCTGTTTTCGATCTTGGTAAAAGAACATGTTTATATTTCCTCTTGGCTTCTCTTTTCTTATCAGATCAAGTGCATTTTTTTGAACTTAGATCAAGTGCATTTTGGCACTGAATTAGTGTTATACTGATTGCGTCTGTAACTCTTGTGCCGTACATACATGCAGGTGGACATCATCTTCAGCCTCCTGAGCGGCAGGCTGGTCCGCGAGAAGGTGGGCCCGGCGGTGCAGAGCGCCGTGCAGAGTCAGGTAGCACCTCAACCTCACCTCGAAAATCATGGCGCGCCATGCTTCATTAAATCACTGATATTTAAGAATGCCTCTTTGCCAATAGCAACGGGAGGGTGATCAACTGCTCCAATTAATCAACATGTCTCAGTAGTCACTATACGCACTAACGCACATCACTAATCTCATCCGAATATCCGATAGCTCTAGCCTTCTACTAGGAATATATATTTGTGTCAGTTCGCTCATGCATTGCCCGGAAGCTACTGTCATATTCAGAGATTAAAAATTTCTTCCTAAAGAAATTAGAGGAAAGATAAAAAGTGTTTTTCACTTTTAAAAGCATGCATGGTTGGTTATGGGTTGGTTATGAAGGCGCTATCATCCTAGTGCTAATCGTCTAGATCACTCACTAAGTTACACTAGAGTAGTGAGGTGAGGTCATCGGTCATGTATCGATGACAGCCACGATCGACTAACCCTGGTTTTACTCCCGTTTTCTATTCTAAGTGGATGACAGCAACTTTCATCAGTGTACTAATTTGATCCTGACATCATCTCAAAAGATTAATAATTGCTACTGTCGCATTTCACTGTCAGTCCAGCAATAGTTTACCACAGATACTACTGTTGCTCGATCACTTCTCATTTCCCGTGTGTGCATGCAGATAAGCGCCATCAGCTCGCCGTTGGCCGAGCCTAGCGACCTGTTCGAGACCGGCTGCGCCGCGAGAGGGCTGCCGGCCCACGCGCTCAGGCGGCTGCCGGAGATCAAGGTCGCCGCGGACACCGCCGTCGACGGGGCCGGGGAGGCGCTCTGCTGCTCGGTGTGCCTGCAGGACATGCAGGTGGGCGAGTCCGCGAGACGACTGCCCGGCTGCCGGCACGTCTTCCACACGCCCTGCATCGACCGCTGGCTCCTCAGGCACGCCTCCTGCCCGCTCTGCCGGCGAGACATCTGAACCCCCGGACGGCTACAGTCGTTCTCCTGCTTGTAATTAAACCGCCGTCGGTTGCCGTGCGCCGGCGGCGGGCGCCTGGTGCCCGTAAGGGAACCGGTGAGAAAAGGAAACCACGTGTGTAGCAATGCCTGTAAGAAAGAAGAATTGTTCAGTGGTGATTTTAGCTGCCGTGCGTTCTCATCTGGCTTCCCCTGCCTAGCCTGAACTCTGATCTCTGAAGATCTTGCACGTTCTGAATCTTGTTTTCAGAATCGACGCTAAAGTAAAAAAATGATAAAAAAATCAAAATTATCTAGACACATTAGTACTTTATATGCGGAAATTGCTTTTTTTTCTCTCGAGCTCCGGTGCTCCCTACGCTTAAAAAAATTCGAAAATCATATTTGTGAATTTTAAGAAAATCTGGAAAAAAATCTGGGTGTAGCCAATAGTATATCCCATGAGCCTGTAAAATATCAAATTCAAATACTTTGTATTCGGAGCTATACAAAAATAAGAAATTCTGATAAAACTTAGAGATTTGAAAATATGCATAGTTAGATCCACACTTTTGATATTTTTGTATAGCTCAGAATACAAAGTTTTTGATGTTGATATTTGCACGTTCGTGGTATATACTATTGGCTACACCCAGAACTTTTTCAGAATTTTTTGTAACTCACATATATAATTTTCGAATTTTTTAAACCAGAGGGAGCACCGGAGCTCGGGAGCCAAAAATCTCCACTCCTGTATATAAGCATAATTACTTAGTACAACAATAGTAACAGTATATTAAAAAGTAGAACCTATAATTGTACTGATAATGAATCTTTAGTGTCGTCCTTTTGAAAAGAAAATTCTTAATATGTACCACAAAACTGCCGCGGGAAAGAAACGGTTGCTGGCTAGCCACCAACCGGGAAGAATCCTACCCATCGGCAGCTGCCCGTCACTCCAGCAGAGCCGCCGACCAAGATGCGTTTGAATAGAGGCGACAAGCAAGTATAGGAGGCGAGAGAGGTTTTTTTGTTAGCCTTATTTTTATTTTTGGACTTTGCATCATAACCAAAACAAAAGTAGATAAATAGGTGTTTTTGGCTTTGACTCTTTGTTGCCTAGATAAATAGGTGTTTTTGGCTTTGACTCTTTGTTGCCTTTTAACTGAATAATATTTTATGGTGGTACAAGTCAAAAGACAAAATCAAAAACACCTATTTAGATTTAGACTAGCTAAGTGCCGTTGCTACGGAGATGTCAAAAGAATTATAAATAAATGTGTTAAACTATTTTCAGACTGAATTGTTGTGATAATATGTCAACCGTTAGCCTCTATCTATATATTTATCTAGTTGAATGCCCGTGTGTTGCAACGGGCGCTTCAAGTTGTTTTCATGTTGGTCAGATTCTACTATGCTTAAAATGTAATTTAATAAAAGACAGTAATTCAGCATCATCTGCATAGAAAGCAATAACCCAATTATATATTACTTGACTAATATTCAACTTTGCTGGTATGCTTGTGACATCTTCAAATGCCCCACCAATGTACAAAATGTCGCATGACGCTGTTAGCCCCGCTTCACCTCGGTTATGTCGCATGCTTGTCATCATCTGTTCGTAAGATTAGCCAACATAGCATGTCTCCACCTTTGTGCGTTGCTATAGTAGTACCATAAAAAGGTAGAAAGATGTATCAAAAGGTCATTCAATTTGCTGGTAGAGGCATTAATTATATTACACTTGTGATAATTTGCAATGAAAATAATTACAAAATCAGCTTTTTAGAGCAAAGACACATCATCAAGCACGCATTCAGATTCTCACCGCTGAGAAGTTGGGGTGCCCCTAGTCAGTAACTCGTGACTCCTTATATGTCTAACAAAAGGATGCACTGAAAATGATTGCAAAAATCAGCTTGTTAGAGCAAAGACACATCATCAAGCACGAATTCAGATCACCGCTGAGAAGTTGGGGTGCCCCTAGTGAGCAACTCGTGACTCCTTATATGTTAACAAAAGGAAGATATTTTTTAAAAAAAGGCAAGGCCACAAGTATTGCAAGTCATATGCACATAGAGCAGACGGTTAGAGTAGGTTTCCAAACATAACGAGAGAGAAAACAAGATATCATTATCCAAGTCACAGGAACGACAACGGACACAAAAACACAGCGATGAGAGCTAAGTCATAGTTGGTGATAATAACGCCATGTTAGATATAATGACCAATTGACTTGAACCAGAATCCCATAGTTTACATGTAAACTTAAGAAGAAATAGATACAGCTCTAGAATTAAGGATCATCCATTGACACAAGCTTGAAACGAAGACGAAAACTAAATGAAAACCAGTGGTAGCAAAAACGAAAAATAGTCGGCTGCAGATATTATGAACAATCAATTACCTGAGGACACACCATTTGCTCTTTTCTGTAATCAGTCTTAAATCTTAATGCACTGAATGTTGCTTTGGATCTTTTCATGAGACCATTTATTTTGTCTTCAAGACACCAACCATCAATCTACTCGCTACATGGGATACATATAACAGAAACAACATGACATGTAAATGTTTGAGATCAGGCAGAATATACAAACAACAAAACGTCCAAAAGTACGGCACAGGAAAATGCCCACTAATCTGAATGCATGAACCATCCAATTTACAGATATACTCAACCTTGAATATTGTACCACAGAACCATCAGATGTTGAATGCATCATACAATTTTGGGCGACGAACAATACTCAAAATGCCTCATGCTGCTACATCATGAAGCATAGAGCTGAATCTAGTTTATGACTTGAAAACCAAGAACTATAATATAATAGTCACCCCTTGGACTAAGTATCACTTTCTTTGATATCCTCACTCCAGCAGGACATGTTATTTTGCTCCAGGAGGCATCAAACGAATCCACAACTCATAAAAAATTATATGCGCCGATAACTGATTAAACTCTACGACATTGGTGACAACCTTTTGTTTGGGCACTGATTAAATTTTATTACCATGAAGAAGAGTCCTATAGCGGCAACCAGATTCATTTTCGACACCGGATGACATTAACGTAGATAACCATTCAAAATGCTGAAACATTCAAATATGCAGTTTGGACTTATCTCAGCGCAGATTTTCAGTAAACAATAGTAAGTGATTAAAATGATAGACTTTGAGAATGAAGGATACAAAAAATAGAAGAACAATTTCTTCTTGGTTTTACATGGTTCAGTCATTTCACCGAGTATGAAAAGAGCACAAACCTGAAGCAGAATTACACCCCAATTCCTAATTGATAGAAAAATTATCTCCAATAGATGGATGTGTCAGCTGGTTGAACAATTGAAAAACATTTAGATATAGTTCATGACCTCTTCTCCTGCAGTCCCGTTCTCTTAAATTCATAATCATCTGAATAATAAAAAAAACATGCTTAGACTCTTTGCTTCGTCTCCATGCATGGTGTATCACCTAAAATAAGAATTTTAAAATATCAGTACACATGGTAAAATAAAACATTAAATGCAGATGAGATTTCTCATTTCATGATATGTCCAGCAAGCATTACATTGTGACATTATGTGCATGCACACTAAGTGGTACGAACATAAATAAACGCCAATGCTGAAAAAAAGCATTTTATCACAACAGGAGTTTTTTTAGAAACTTCGGCAGGGCTCTGAATCAAATTATTATACCAATATGTTAATTGCAAAAAATATCAGAGAAATAGCCAGATTAAAAAAACAGGTAGCCCATCAAATCAACCAATGTATTCTCCCATGTTTCTCAATAGGTTACTGTAGAAGGTAGTATTTGAGTGTGGGAAAGGTTAATTTATACTGTAACCATTCGGTTTCTCTAGAAATTAAAATCTCTCAGCTAGTAAAGCAAACGGCAGCAGAGCAGCACATAAGTATTGGTACCTTGAATAGATGGCAGGATCACCATCGAACGAATCAAAAGCGCAGAGGGCAAACCGGAGGCCCATGCTTGATCGATTCCCCTCCAGAATCATCAATTCATGACGGAGGAAATCCCAGTACGAGCCAAAATGACCTCCGCATTAACAAATGATTTCAACACGAACGAGCCGATGACCAGATCGTGGCCCCAGCAGAGGAGGCCGAGGGAAGGATCGCCGTGTTCCACCATCAGTTGAGCGTGTTGACGCCGGCGCCGTTTGCGAAGAGGCACTCGGCGACGTCCTGCCAGCTGTGTAGAGCGGCGACGTGCAGCGGGGTGCGGGAGTCGTAGTCGCAGGCATTGACGAGCGCGCCGTCCTCCTCGAGCAGCTTCCACACGGAGGCCGCGTCTTTCTCGTGTGTGTGTGCCAAGGGATGAGCGACGTGCGCGTAACGAGCGCCTTGTTGTCGAACCGCCGGTGTTGGTGGCCGTGCCCGCCGCTCCCTGACGACCCGCCCGCGCCGCCGCCGCCGAATCCGGGTGTGTGCGCATGTGCCGCCTCCTCCTCCGCCCCGCTCATCTCTGCCCGCGTGTCCTGATCTGAGCTAACCCCGGCCTCTCTCTCCTCTCTGCGACGATGCGTGTGCTGTAGTGTTGTGGAGGTACTTTGCTCTTTCCTGTGGAAAGGATGGGGAGCAAGGGCGGGTTGTGCCATGGGCAGGGCAGCGTGAGACGGGAGCGAGGGCGGCTGGCAAGGAGAGATCGAGGGGGAGCGCCTGTTCATCGACCTATGTGACGACAATTCCGCATCGCACCCTCGCATCGCCACCTTCTTCTTCTTCCCCCCGCATCGCGTCTCCGTCGACCCCCCGCCGCCACCGCCGGCCATGCCGCCACCCGCGCCGCCTCGGCGCCCCGCCCTCCTCCAACCGCGGCCCACCGCCGGTCCGCCCCCCCCCCGGCCGGCCATCCCTCTAAACCCCCTCCCCCCACCGACCTTCTTCTCCAGCGCCGGCCACCCGAACCTGCGCCCCCCCTCGTTAAGTTTCTACCTCACCTCCACCTGCGCCGCCGCGGCGAGCCGCGTCGTCGCCGGCTACGGTGAGGTCCATTCATCGCCTGGCCGGCGACGTCGCGGCCAGCCATGCCGTCCCCGTCGGCGGCGAGGTCGGCTTGGTCTCCGGTGCTCTTCTCTGTCTTCTTCTCTGGCCGTCTCCCTCGCCTCTCTTCCTCGTCCCCGGCAGCCTCGCCTCTCTTCCTCGTCTCCGGTACACCTTATTGGGCCGGCCCATGTGGGGTGTGCGACGGCGCCTTATCATCGACCTGGTCGATGAATAGGTTTTGCCAGATCGAGGTGCGTTGCGGTAGGGATGGCCCCCGCAGGGTATGGGTAAGGGTGGAGCCACCCATACCCTTACCCGTCGCCCTCAAACTTACCCGTCACCCATACCCATAACCTTGTGCGGGTACAAGTTTTCCCCATACCCTTCACCCGACAGGGTAAAGGGTTACCCGCGGGTAAAAATACCCTTATTTGCAACACAACAAATTGAGTAGAAAATACATGTAAAAACATCGTATAATCATATAACTATAACCAGCAACACATTTTAAACCACAACACATAATTATGAATAGTAGCAAATTGTAACCAGCAGCACATATACTTATAAACAACAACAGTTGCGCATGACTGGTAAAACATTAGCACATTAGGTTATTATTCGGAGACCCACTTATCAGTTGTCACATATTCAGAAGGGTATATGGGTACGCGGGTATGGGTTAGTATCTCCACCCGATGGGTACAAGATTTCCCCATTAAAATACCCATGGGTATTTTTTTGCCCCAAACCCTCACCCTAATAGGGTTTTTACCCGCAGGCAGTGGCGGACCCACCGTAGGGGCGAGCAGGGGCGGTTGCCCCGGGTCTCCAGGCATGGCGCAGGGTACCCCTCTTCAAGTCTCCTACCGCCATGAGCAAAGCTTACCTCTGTTTTCTGTCCGCCATTGTCGTTTCTCTGTTTCTGTGTGCTGTGTCGAAGGGGTACGAGCGAAAGGAGAAGAAAGACTTGTTGGGCTGTGCTCTAACGGGCTTAAGTGAGAGGAAATAGGCCAATTGCGGACCAGTTGTCTAAACAAAACGTACCAGTTTGTTCATACCAAACTCTTAAATAAACAAAAAAAAGTTGGTTCATACCACCGTATCAAAGAGTTTCAATCCGAAAAAAATCCCCTTCGGGCACACATCGGTCGCAGGCTCGTAGGCCTCACAAAAATTTGTGCTCCACCCTAAAAAAACAGAATTTATGCTTCAAAAAACTTGACTAAAATTGTTCGCCCCGACAAACATAAATTTCTGGGTCCGCCACTGCCCGCAGGGTACGCGGGTAATGGGTATCTATTGCCATCCCTACGTTGCGGCGCACAGTTGGGCCAGCCCATGTTAGCTTTTCGTCCATCGTCGCGATGGCAGAAAAGGATCGGCAGAAATTTCTGCCAGTTAGGTACGTACGAACTGCCATTTAATAGTAAAGATTTATTGTGCCGTTATTGGCTAAAATGCAAAATGAAAAAATAAGTCTAAGCAAACAGGGCAGAATAGACGTTGCCGCGCTGGCGGCGCGAACGCTCGATCCATCCAGCGAAGCGAAGTAGAGCGAACTTCCGCTCGATCCATCCACCTAGGCTGCTTGTCAGCCGCCCAGAAGGCTTCCCAGGTCCCTCCGCGTGTGGCTCACGAAGCCCATGTCGGCTGAGACAGCTTCCGGCCGGCCCAAGTAGTGTTTTTCTCCTCTGTTTCCCCCAGAAAACGAGCAGGCAGAAAACAGCAAAACTTGTATACACATAAAAATAATCCCTATACATTTCTTTCAAAAAACATCCCAACATACATGTGATTTGTTTTGCCAAAAATCAAGGTACGCCGCCCTACCTTACCCTAAGAGGAGCTTCACAACTCTCTTACATAACTAATGTTTTATTATTATTCTAGACAATGTCTCACTTCACAAGAGTTCCAGCGATCGTGAAAATATTTTACTTTCCGTAGGTTGGCACCGCATATTCATAGTTGGGCTGATCACACCAAATAGAAATAAGATTCAAAATACATGTTTGTATTATAGATTTATAAGATGAATGTTGCACGAGCACGCTTACTAGTATATTGTATACTAGGTTCATAATAGATAGAAGTGAAGGGGATCGTATGCAGAAAACAAAAAAATTCCTAACAACCATATCCTTAAATACTAGGCATAATCTATAACTATGCAGATATACCGTAACAGAGGAGATCGATATACATACCCTTGTAGACCGGAAAGCGGGGATTACGCCCCCGCACAGGCGTTGCTGATGAAGCCGACGTAGCCGACCTCGAGGTCGTGAAGACTAACTCCTCCAAGCGCCTCAAGTGTGGCGCCTCGTAGAGCTTACACACGTACGGAGAAGATGACGACCTCCGGACTCCGATCCAGCGAAGCAGCGTAAGCAGAAGACTTGGACCGGAGAAACCAGCAGCACGGCGGAGTGCGTATGGTGGAGAAGACCTCAACCGTGCGTAGCCCCAATTGCGAAGTCACCTCTAAACGGATGAGAGAGAGAATTGGAGTAATTTTAAAGACATGGGGCACCTATATTTATAGGAGGAGGAGGGCTGCAACACCCCTTGGCTTAGCCATGTGGGACTATTCCCACATGGCCAATTCGGCCAAGGGGGTGCGCCGGCCCTGGTGGGCCCCATTCGGCCCAGCCAGGCCGGCTGCCCCTCTCCCTCCCCACTCTGGTGCCCCCCCCCCCCCCCACCCCTCATGGGCCTTCTCCTCCGAGAGTTGGCCCATTTAAGGTGGGCTGCCTTTTAAAATTCGAAATTAATTAAATAAAAATATATTTAACTATTAATTACACTAATCTATTATATATTAAAAGTAAATTACGGGCTCACCATAAATTAGAGAATTACTCTAGAAATTACCACAAAAATCAGAAACATCCAGCCGTTAATTTAATAAAATAACTGATGTCAACCAATGGATCTAAGTAAAAAAAAAAAAGGTTGCACAAAATTACCCACCATTGCCCTTTGATGTTTTTGTACGTACCCTTTTAATTTTGTATCTAGCTTGGCTATGGACTCCGTCGACGAAAAACAATCTACAGCAAACCCTAGAGCGTCTTCACGCATGCCGCACCACCACGTATTTGCCTCGGTGCCGTCGGCCGGCCGACGAGTCTCCACAAAATTCAGTTGGTCATGTTTTAATCTAGCTAGCCTCATGGATGGAACTGACTAGCTACGAGCGGTGACGCATCGCTGCAAGATGGATCCAAGATTTGCCTGGTAGAGGATGCGCCAGTGGCGCAGTGGTTGGATTAGGCAGTGGCCTGTCCACCGGCCCGAGTTCGACTCCCCGTGGGAGCGTATTTCGGGTTGCCTCACCGAGCGGCACTGGTCACGTGAACAGTTGTTCACGTGAACAGTGTTCGGCTCCTGCTTCTGGGCCAATTCCACCGTGGTTCGATCAGAGGTATTGTGGTGCACCCACCACCGCAGGGGTTTCCCGGTAGGTTTAGGCTCACGGGGCCCAGAAGCCTAGTATAGTCTGGTTAGGTCTAGCTTGCGCACAGGTGGCGTGCGTGTGGTGTTGAGTGTGTGTGGTGTGAGTTGTGCGTGAGTTCAGATACTACAGCTGTACTGTAAAAGACCAGGAATTCTCAAAAAAAAAAAAAAAAAAAAAAAGATTTGCCTGGTACGTACAATAAAGAGCTCCGATCAAAGAGTTACTTCACAGAGAAAACCGAGAGCTATAGCTAGCTATGTACGTATTTGCCTTGGTGCCGTCGGCCGGCCGGAGAAGTCTCCACAAAATTCAGCTAATCATGTTTTAATCTAGCCAGGCTCACCGATGTGTATTTTTAACCAAATCTGGCCGTTTTTCGGAACTAACGACGCAAATGGCCGCTCGGCAAAACTATTTCCAAATCTGGCCCCTCGGGTCGGCGCCAACGCAAACGGCGCCGACGTCGTGCAGTTCGGCGCCAGGCCAAATCGTCGCCGAAGTCGGGTCGGCGCCAATTGCAATGGCGCCGACCTCTTTGGCCGGTCTAGTGCCAGTTTTGGTTGGCGCCGACCTGCACGATGTCGGCTCCATCTGCGTTGGCGCCGACCCGAGGGGCCAGATTTGGAATTAGTTCTCAGAAATGGCCAGATAAGTTGTTAGTTCCGAAAAAAGGCCAGATTTGGCTAAAAATACCTCACCGATGGAGCTGACTACCAGAGGAAACCGAGAGCTATAGCTAGCTATGTACAGTACGTATTTGCCTCGGTGCCGTCGGCCGGCCGGAGAAGTCTCCACAAAATTCAGCTAATCATGTTTTAATCTAGCCAGGCTCACCGATGGAGCTGACTACCAGCGCGGTGACGCATCCCTGAAAGATGGATCTGAAACCTGGTACATACAACAAAGAGCTAGAATCGAAGAGTTACTTCGTAGAGACAACCGAGAGCTATAGATTCACCGCCGCAGCGTCAGGTAAATATGGATTCACCGCATCTGCCCACTGTCTTGTATGTAATACGTCCGCCGGCGATATCGGCAGGGCTGCAGTGTGCAGCGGTCTAGCTGATCAATCTAGGCATCAGTATATACAAACAAATATCTATATTTGATTGCATCAGCTATTTCTATATACCGTGATCATATGATCTAATCTAAATCTAAATTTCAAAAAAAAATCATACCATCTCGAGATAGATTCCTCATACAAAAAATGATCTCCAGATTGTCATGTCCTTTTATTACACTTTTCTTTTTTAGGTATTGCTCACAGGAGATCAACGACATAGGACAACAAGGTGTGTATGCTGCATCCAATTTTCGTTCCCAAAGCATATGGTGTTCAGCTAGCATCACATTGATGGATTTATGTGTGATACAGGAGTGGTACTGGTATCTGATAATGGATTCATCACTTTGTTTATGACAAAATAAGCTAATTATTGCCGCCATCTACTTGGTATGTTGTGCTTTTGGTGTTTTTTCTCAAGCAGAGAAAGGAAGATTCAAGTTGGAGTCACAGGCCCATTGTAAGTTCATTTGTACTTTTCAGATTACTACCGAGAGTTACAAAATCAGCTAATCATCGCCACCATCTACTTAGATAACAAGCATGCACGATTTTCTTGGTAAATGATTCTAGATAACAAGCATGCCGTAATTCTTTTCATTTCTGAAGGAAACAACAAGCTTCATAACGAGTTGCTTAGGGGAAGCCATGCCTAAATTAAGCGAGCACCGCCGTTGGTAACACAGGTAATCTTCAACAGGTACAGCATAATCAGGTTGATGTTATCACACATTATCTTGCTATATTCTAGCATTTAATTATATATATTAAACCACTACAAATTTAGTCAGAGTAACTTATACTATCCCTTTCAAATATCTCACTAGCTCCATCGGTATTTTGTGAAAGTTGTTAAGTCCATGTAAAGAGCTCACCGAGAGGAAAATTATCTGCAAAAAGGACAGACGGTTTTGGAAGTAGCATTGAAGTATTAGTTCTATAAAAACTGATTTGGTGGACAGATAATTAACTATCTAAGAAGCCATATTTGATAGTAGTATTTTCTTCATTTATGTGGTTTATACTTCTAGGAATAAGAAAAAAATTCAAGGATAAAAGAATATTAATGCTTATGTTAAGCAAGAATATGATGGGTTTACCCATGCGGATGCATTATGTCTGACTGTTAAGCTTCTCCTAACGTAATATTCATTTGTTCTTTTAATGGTCTTTTATAGATCATGAACGTTGTTTTGTTATGGCTAGGTCTAGGTGCAGGATAAATTGATCCTAGAAATTTATCACTATGTAATGGTTTAGGTATATGCTGATGCATCCTTTTTCAAAACCGCTGGTTTTCAGTAGAGGAAGGACAAGAGAATACAAAATCTCCAGACACATTTTTTTTGGTTTTCCGCAAGAGCATCGAGAATCATATCCTTTATCAAAAAAGAGCATAAAGAATCAAGATGTAGTAGATATGTCGGTAAAGAATATCTCATCCATGCATAGATTTGGAACTACTCATGTGTAATGGTTCATATGTCGTGTATCAGTGGTCAAGTATGCACCAACACAACTAAATTTACCTTTTGTTGTTCCATTCATTGATAAAAAGGACGACTATATCTTACTTTGATTTTCTTGGTAAATGATTCTAGGTAACAAACAGTGGTGGTACAGCCCGGCATGCACGACCTGCCGAAATTCCTTTTAGTTCGGAAGGAAAAAACTAGCTTAATTAAGAGTTACTTAGGGCAAGCCGTGCCTAATATTTGCCCAGGCTCGATGATTATGCTAGCACCGCCATTGGTAGCAAATTAAGATAATCTTCAACAGGTACGACATAATCAGGTATTCAGGTTAGTGTTATCACATTATGTTGCTATTTTCTGGCATTTAATATAAATATATTAAACCATTACAAATTTAGTCAGAATAAATTGTATTATCCCTTTCAACTTGCAGCAGTTTATTTTTACATATTTGCACTTATCATGATAAATTTAGTTTACATTCAACATGGTTATATGGTTGTTACTTTAAGATTGAAATTCCCTAAAACAAGGAGTTTTTTGTAGCTGAACTTATCAGCCACACAGAGAAGGTCAGAAGGAGCGACGTCAATAGTGGAGTTGTTATGGGGCCTGCCCAATCACCAGGAAGTAAGAATCAGGCATGCCACTCAAAGGGGAAATCCATTAGTAGGTGATGCATAGTTTCGATAATTTTGTTGCAAAGTGTTTATAAACATGTGCACTTTGGCTCTCAGATAAACAAAAAACAGCTGAAGGAAAAATTATAGACCCAAACAGGAAATAATGGAAGAGTGTGGCCCTTATATCTCAATATTACTGTATGTAATACTGCAGGTAATCAGTAAAACCTCTAACAGAGATACCTTATATTAAAAATTCGGTATCTTCGTATATTATATGAGCAAAAAAAAACGCGCGTGCTAATGCTATGACTGTAGAAACCATTTACTTTATAAAATCACTTGGCGAGAAACTGATACTATTGAATGGAAAAAAATCAACAAGAACGTATACAGAAAACCTGCTCCTGAAAGTTCCCTGAACCTGGGAGCATCATACGAAACTGACACTGAGAACAGATAAAAGAACATCGTGTAATAGCACAAGAGGCCGTAGTGCTACTTCCGTTGCAGAATGAAAAGTAAAAAAGAAATAGGCTGGTACCAATTTATGGCAGCGTCCTCGCCGATCCAGAACAACAATAAGCACCCGGATCTCTATCTTCTCCAATAGAAGCCGACAGACCAATGGCCATAAGGGCTAGACTGCGCCGAAGCCTTGGGCTCCTGGTCGGACCGAAGGTGCCTCACCCGCTTCAGCCCGGCCGTCCGCCATGATCGTCCAACAGCAGTACCTCATGCTCCTTTTGTAGGCTCCATTTGTAGGCGAAGGCGCATGTCGGCGATCTGATTTCTGTGAGATTTGGTGGATTAATGGGAGCGGAGACAACCAGATTACAAGATTTGGAGACCAGTGGTGGACAAAAAGAGAAGTGGAACGTTGAGCAATGGGGAAAAATGGGGAAAAGTGTGGACGCTGGCGGAAGAGAGAGAAAATTAGACTATTCTTTATTTTCCTAGACGTAATTAAAAAGTAAAGACAATGCACCAGGAGACCTGGAAACGGATAAACTTGGGAAAAATGCAAGTGCAATTCAAAATATCTAAAAGGTATATCCGTGAATTTTAATAGTCTATCCGATCATATAGTAAGTGTCGCAAATATGAACTGAACTCAGTTTCGATACGACACTTATTATGATCGGAAAAAGTACCATATATCACATTCAAAAATAATCAATTGTACATGATCAAATGGGCAGTACGCAAATACAATGAGTTAGGAAATTAAAACCATTACAACTAATTAAAAAATATAGTTAACTTATAGCTTATCATCATAAAAATTATATTTAAATTATTGAAAGGTTATCACTTATGTTTATGTCGATTATTTATTAATTAGGTTGTCTGGAATTGTCTTCGTTTTAAGAATAATATAAGAAATTTCAAAATACCGTCAAGACGTTGCCCGCGCATGTGTGCGGGCCACTATGCTAGTTAATATTAAATACATATTATCTAATTTATTTCGACTCCGAAAACTATTTCGTTGCCCTCCGAACTCCATCGGATAAGTCCCGGAACACTTCCGGTGTTCTTCTCTCTGTTTTCTTTTCTGCGTCCAATCTAAATAAACGTCACCTACCCTTAAGTGTGTCACCCTAGCAGTTCGGAAACACACAGACATGATCGAGACCCGTTCTCCGATCAATGACTATCATCGGGGTCGTGGATACCCATAATAGCCCATGTGCGTTCATGAATAACTTTGTCGTTCGAACCTTAGACGTCAAGTCTTAAACCTTTTGCCTGGCGATACTTAGTTTTGTCCGAGACTCGATCTCCGGCATCACGATACCGAGCTTGATCTCGTTACTTGACAATACTATATTTACTCGTCTGTGATATTGAAAGGACAAGGATGTCGCCTAGAGGGGGGGTTGAATAGGCGATTAAAACTTTTCCGGTTTAGGCTTGATAATTGCGGAATAAAACTAGGTGTTTAAAATAACAAGCCAACAACCTAAATACTAGGCTCACCTATGTGCACCAACAACTTATGCTAAGCAAGACAAGCAACAAGGTGATAGCAATATAGAATACTTCAAGCACGAAGACTATCACAAAGTAAAGTGCATAAGTAAAGAGCTCGGGTATAAAAATAACCGAGGCACGCGGAGACGAGGATATATTCCCGAGTTCCTCCTTTTTAGGGGAGTACGTCTCGTTGGAGAGGTGTGAGCCACCACAACAGGTCGGTCTCAACGCCACAAAAGCTTCACCTTCTTCTCCGATGAACCGCACCACAAAAGGTTTGGTTCACCTTCCACTATCGGAATCCTTCAAGGCGAAGTCCGGAGCCTTTACAACAACAACCCGGGGCACAACCCACAACTGAATTGGGGGCTCCCGGATGGCTACAAGTGACCACAAAAGGTCTCAACCACCACAATGGCGTCTAGGATCCAAAGACCTAAGAGTAACAAGCTCACAAACTTTCAACTTCCACGAATCCTCGTGGAGAGCACAAACCGATGCACAAAGCAATGGCAAGAGCACAAGTGCTCAAATCCTTCACTCTCAAATTCCAACACAGCAACAAATGCTAATGGAGGAATAAGAGAGGAAGAACAAAGTAGGAGAAACGCCAAGAACTCCAAGATCAAGATCTACTAGGTTCCCCTCACTTAGAGAAGAGATAGATTGGTGGAATTGTAGATCTAGATCTCCTCTCACTTTTCCCTCAAAGATATGCAAGAATCATGGGAGGGATTTAGAGGTAGGCAAGCTTTTCCAAAGGTCAACAATGGAGGAGAGAGAGGAAAAACGAGCTCTAGAAGTTGGGGGTTGTTGGGGAAGAAGACCCCCTTAAATAGGACCCCCAAAATCCAACTGTTATGCCCAAAACACGCGAGCCCGGTCTTGGAGCCCGGCTAGGCCAGCCTAAACGGCTGGAGGCCGGCCTACCACACGAGGCACCCGGCCTGTGGCTGTGGCCCGGCCTAGGAGCCCGGCCAGGCCGGCCTAAAAAAACTACAAAAACACCCAACACGAAAACAAACATATCTTGATCATCCGGACTCCGTTTTCGATGTTCTTGGGCTCATTGAAATCGCAACGAAGAGCTTTACAAGATAATGCAGAGAAACATCATAGTCCATCATGTGAGGATAAAACGAAATGTAGAAAGGTAAACCTTCTCTATAAAAGAACAACCGGTAAATCCTCCAACATCAAAAACTCAACAAGATATTCATATGAAATCCATTTTTGATGAACTAGAGGTTGGTATGGAGATGAACACAAGCTCTAAATCCTCACATGGATAAAAACCAAATAAGAACCAAGAAAGGTGACATGCAAGTATGCAAAGGTTTGTGCTCTCCACAAAGATGCGATCAAGTTACTCACTTGAGAGCCCCTCTTGATAGTACGCCGTCTATCCTATAACCCGGTCTCCCACTACACCAGGAGACCGGTAAAGTAGAAACCCTATCAAGATCATACCTTTGCCTTCCGCATTCCACTTGAGCTAGATGATGGCGATCTTGATCTCTTCAAGTTGGAACATCTTTCTTGATCGTGCTTTGTCGCGTGTCGGTACGCGGACACCGGGGATGTTGGACACCCCTTATTTGTTCGGTAGGAGGGCGCGAGGTGCTCCGGAATCGGTCCCCGAGCTCAAGCATGAACACACAAGATTTTACCCAGGTTTGGGCCGCGTCGCCGCGTAACACCCTACGTCCTGCTTCTCTGGTTGGATTGTGGAGTTGATGATTTACAGTGAGAAGGCTACCAGCGCTCGCTAACCCCCGTGAGCTGTTGAGATACACACCGAGAGGTTCCAGAGGTGTAGCTCGTCCAGCCCCCGAGTACAAGTGGAGAACTATGAGCTGCTGCTAGTTATGGTGTGTCTCTACTCAACGACCTAGGGCCTCCTTTTATATGCCAAGGGGACACCACAAGTGGTCGTGCTGAGGGCGTGCCACCGAGGCGGGGCACGCGTCGCGTCCTGGCCCATGTGGCACTCGTCGGCCACCTCCGTGGCTGCGTCTCGCCGCGCTGTCCTTCATATCGTCTGCCCCGCCGGAACGGAGTTGACTGAGAGTGTTGTCTTGTTAAACGTCTGGCCGCTGCGCGGGGCTCAGGTGAAAGAGCATGGTGCCCCCATGTGTGGTTTTGGTAATTAATGACAATCCTTATGGTCTAATGTTTGCTTTGAGCATATTGCAAGTATGTCTTGAAGAATAGAATAACGTGGATATTCATGCTCATCTTCAAGACATCATCATTGATCAAGAAAGAAGAAAAGATACAAAGTTGATCAAGGCTAAGTGGAAAGGATGGATTCAAGTGATCAACACCGAGAATTATCTCCATACATTACTTGTCTTTACAAGTGATAATCTTATTTGTGGTAAAGTATATTTGATCATATCTACATTTGTGTTTGCTCTTAATTGCCTTATTTATTGCCAAGGATTAGTTTTGATCAAACTTTCTTTTGTCTTCCTTGACCTTTGGATCCTCTTGCTCTACTCATGTTGTTTTGTTTTCCTTAAAATAGGAAAAGCCGTGATCTCATTCTTGTGCATTTACATTCAAAGTCATACTTCTAAGATAATGCACTATTCTTGGGGGAGCTATCCTATTTTGAGTAGAACACCATCTTTTAAATTGGTATTGGATCTTATTGCTTTTCTTGAACATGATTAGTGTTTGAATAATATATTTGGAGTGTAATGATCCCATTTGTGTGCATTTTGCATTCCAATGTAAGATCATAAATAATGCACAAATCTTGGGGAGCTATCCTATATGCTTTACAACATTATTTGTCTTCAATTACTACTTGATCTATTTTAAATTGGTGTTTGAGCCCGATGACATGTCTCGTGGAAAGACAAACCTTTTTGTCTTGGTACTTTGTGCCATCATAGAAAGTGTAGAGGGTTTGGTCTATTCGTTGGAATCTTTCTCTCTCTGGGAGTTAGTTATCTCATTCCTTGATATATCTTTCATTTGGTATCTCTTGATTTGGTATCTTTCTCAATTTTGTGTTGTTTTGGGCTTTGATATAATTTGGACAACTTTCTTGCTTCTCACACTTTGGTGTGCCTTCTTGGTAATCTTGGTATTTTGTCCAAATTGTGTCTTCTTTTGGTTCTTGAAGGTCTTGACATGCATATTTACTTCATGTATAAATTATGACATGTTTACTTTCTTTGATCCAATATATCGGGTAAACTCCACCGAATCCTAAATCGGCTAAGATGTGCATGAAATTCAAATTCATATCCATATGCACATATTCATGTGGAGTTTGTCCTATGTATTGTAGTTTCCTAACTACTTCGGACCCAATATGTTTGGGGACCATTTTGTACTTGAATTGTGTTTTAGGTACTTCGGAGATGCATTGGATGCCTTGTCTCATTCATAAGGAAGGTGCTCTCACCATGTGCTTATTGAAGCTAAGCTATGATGATCGTGATTGCTAATCTTTTACATCACCAATGCCATCTTGGTAACAAGTATCTATCTCTTGCATACTTTTCTCGCATTCAACCTTGTGTAGGTTGCATCTTGGCTTGATTTCTTTTGTTCCTTGTGATACTTGTTTCCTTTCTCAAAGCATCCCAACTATCACTTTTCCCTTGTGGATATTTGTGATGCCTTTGATGCGTTTGTGTTGGAAGTCTATTTATATCCTTTAAGATAAATTTGAGCTATGTGCTATGCTTTTAAGCAAAGATCTTAATGGTGTATATATGACTTCCTCTTGGGTATCATGTTCTTCTCTTTAGTAACTTTTTTGTGTGTACATGTTTCTTTGTGGATGTATATCAATGATTGTTATCTACTTAGAAATCTATACACATGAGAAATGTTACATCGCAAATTGATATCCTATTTCCTTGGTGACCACCTCTTTTATGTTTTTTGGATCTTTTGGTGGCTCCGGAAAATATTTGCCCTATGAGTGCTTGCCCTATTTTATTGGATCTTGTGCACTCATTTTTGCCGGTTGTGTGTGTTGAAATGACATGCTTTGCCCCTTGCTTATCATTCCTTTGAGACTATGGTGATGCTCAATGCTCACCTATGATGTACTCTTATAAAAGGCTTTGCTATGTCACACACATCATTTGATTGAGCCTAAATCTTTTAAATGTTCTCGCATTTGGATATTTTGTCGGTCTTCTATTTGATGCTCAACCATATGATTGTTGCAAGTGTTATGCCTTGTTTTATATACATTCTCTCTTGCACATGTTTTGTGTTTCAAAGGATTATGGGGAGTGATGATTCCATCTTTGTGTATGTGGTACTCAAATACACAATTTCTAAATATTACATGATATTGGGGAGCTCCTCTATTTTCTCTCGAAACATCGTTTTGTTCAAATCATAAAATCTTTTGTTCAATTGGATTTGGGTTCTTTGATTGCTTGTTTCATTCGTTGATATCCTTTTCACCTTATCATCCTTTTGCAATCTTTGGATCCTCAATATAATTTGATCTCCCTCAATCTATTCGTCATTGAATATGTGCATTTGATTTCACTCATATCTTGAGAAATGCATACTTTATGGGGGAGCTCTTATTATATTGGCCTTCTAAAAATTTCACCCATTTCGGCAATGGATGCCAATGGGGGAGAAGTTTAGAGGGTTTAAGGGAATTTGGTCTTATGCTTTGGTTTCGTTCTTAAGCATTTGCCGTTTCATGCTCATGCATCCTTGCTTATTCCTTTGCATGGTTGCTTAATTCATTATATAAACCCTCGTAAAAGGGATTATCAAAATGGGGGAGATTGAAAGAGCATGGTGCCCCCATGTGTGGTTTTGGTAATTAATGACAATCCTTATGGTCTAATGTTTGCTTTGAGCATATTGCAAGTATGTCTTGAAGAATAGAATAACGTGGATATTCATGCTCATCTTCAAGACATCATCATTGATCAGGAAAGAAGAAAAGATACAAAGTTGATCAAGGCTAAGTGGAAAGGATGGATTCAAGTGATCAACACACAAAGCTACATGTTGTACCATGTGGGATCTTGTGATCCAATGGTATGGTAAGCAATTGTCTATATAGCTTTGTGAACTAACCCATATATATGTGTGTGGAGTATCTATGTGGGGTTAGGTATCTTCCCATGGGCGTGCATCAAAAGGAAGGTTCCATATAGCCCATGGTGGATGACGTCAAGCGGTGGTCGTCATCAAGATAATGGTCAAGTGAAGATGTGACTAAAAGTGGCTCTCCCATATTGTGTATGGGGGAGCATTTCACAAGTCTTCATTAAGCGGAGCGCAATCAAGAAAGGTGATCCAACTTGAGGTGATCAAGATCGTCTTCATCTAGCTCAAGTGAGTAAATGACACAAAACCACCACATTTGGGGTAAATGTGGCCAAACTGGGTCGTTTTACCCCACTTTTGGTAGTTTTTTTACACACGGGTGTCACAGTTTCCCCAAATGTGGTGGTTTTGTGTCATTTTCTCAGCTCAAGTGGATCGCGCAAGGCAAAGGTATGACTTTGATAGGGTTTCTATTTTACCGGTCTCATGGTGTTAGTAAGAGACCGGATTATAGGATAGATGCCACACTTTCAAGAGGGGCTCTCGAATGAGTAACTTGATCGTATCGTTCGGAGAGAGCTCAAACCTTTGCATACTTGGCATCATCTTTCTTGGTTCTTATTTGGATTTTATCTTTGTGAGGTTTTGTGCTTGTCGTGATCTTCATGACAAGCCCAAGTTCTTCGAAAACGGTTTTTGGTTTGAAAACTTGTTGCATTTTCGTGTTGGAAATATTATCGGTTTATCCGTGAGGAAAGTTCCACACCTTCCCATGTGTGTCAACTTAACTCTATTTATGGTTCTTAATAGTTCCACACCTTCCCATGTAGGCCTTCTCCTTGTCGTTACCTTTCCAACAAAATTGGTTTCACCTAATTTGGAGCTTCCATGCAAAAGATATTGCCGTTTCGGTGTTCGCCTTTTTGCTGTTTTACCTGACGGCGGTAGTACCGCTGGGACTAGCGGTAGTACCGCCAGCCGGTACCGCCGCGGGTACCGCCGTTTCGACGTTCAGAGCTTTCTTCCGGTACCGCCGGCGGTACCAACTGGTACCGGGGACGTGGGTTCGGAGAAGCTTTGGCCAGTCGTTGACTGGCCAGGAGGCTGCGTTGTAGAACCCAGCGGTAGTACTGCATATCCCAGCGGTACTACCGCTGGGCTCAAGAACTGCAGCCAACGGTTGGATTCGTGGGGAACCTTTTTAAGGGGTCTTCTTCCCCAATGGTTCCCCAACTCTTCTTGCAAGTTTTACCCTCCATTGTTGACCTCCAAAAGCTTGCTTTCTCTCAATCCCTCCAATGATTCTTGCTCATTCTTGAGGAAAACGAGAGAGGAGATCTAGATCTACTTCTCCACCAATCAATCTCTCCTCTAAGTGAGGGGAGCATATTGGATCTAGATCTTGGGATTCATTTGTTGTTTTCCTTGCTCTTCCTCCCATCTTCCTCCATAGCATTAGTTGCTTTGGTGGGATTTGAGAGTGAATTGCTTTGAGCACTTCTTGTGTTCTTGCCATTGCATTAGGTGCATCGGTTTGAGTTCTCCACGGTGATACGTGGAGGTGAAGTTTGAGAAGCTCATTACTCTTTGTGGTTCTCGTTGCCTCGTGGGTTAGTTGTAACCCTAGGAGGCCTTTGTGAGTTTTGAAGCTTTATCTTGTTGCTAAGCTCCGGGACATTGTTGGGAGTCTCCAACTCATTGTGGAGTTCCTCAACCTTGGTGTATCGGTTTGGTCAACGCCTTCAAGTCGACCTCATAGTGGAACGAGCCAATCCCTCACGGGTGAAGCTTACGGAGAATAGGGTGAGCACATCGGTGCTATTGGAGTGCCTAGGAGGCTCCACACCCCTCCAACGTAGACGTACTTCCATTGGGAAGGAACTACGGGAAACATCTCCTCATGTCCACTTTGCGGTTACTTCTATACCCAAACCCTTTACTTATGCATTTACCTTTGTGATAGCCATCGAGCTTGAAGTTATCTATATTGCTATCACATAGTTGTTAATCTTGCTTAGCATAAGTTGTTGGTGCACATAGGTGAACCTAGCTTGTTTAGGTTTTGTGCTTGATAAATTAAACGCTAGTTTTATTCCGCATTTATTCAAGCCTAAACCGTAATTATTTTAAAACGCCTATTCACCCCCCCTCTAGGCGACATCCTCGTTCTTTCATCAGGGCCTGCTCTGATGGGACCGCAACCTTGGCCTTGTCTGCGCGTCCTAACTCTCCTTCCTTGTGTGCGAAGCAACCCTTCCCGAGGATGGGGCGCAGAGCGCACCCGCCACGTGTCGGGCCCTTTTCGAGAGTAATGCCCTTCCCGGGCGGGCTCCTTGTCTTCTTCCTGCTGCCGGGGACCCCTCTGCCTTCCGCTCACCGAGGGGCGGGTTCCCACGCGCCAGGTGTCGTGGGTTTGTCACGTCAGATGTCATGGATGACTTCGTAGGTGTGGGATTTACGCGAGTCAATCGTCTCCGAGCTTGGGATTGCAGGAACAAGGACGAACACATATTTACCCAGGTTCGGCCCCTCAATGTGAGGTAAAGACCTACTTCCTGCCTACCCTAGATTGGTATTGATATGATATATGTGGTGTTACAATGGAGGCGATCCGATCTGGGAACTCGCCGTAAGAGCTAGGGTTTTAGGGCTTGATAGCTTGACCCTGTCTAAGTCCTGCGAGTCCTGTTTATATACACAGAGGCTCGCTAGGTTACAGAGTTCTACACGAAGCCGATTGTCTTCTTGTCTTCCAAGGCAAGTTTTACCACCGACCTTCTGGAGCCTTCCTTTGGCAGGCCGCGATCCTTGATCGGCCCATCTTTACATGGCCCAATAATAGCGTGATCATGAAGATGAAGTCGCCGTTTTGGCTTGAATAAGTCGCGGGTTAATTATTCCCCCGACATTAGCCCCCAAGTGTAGCCTGAACTTCATGGAATATCTTGATATGTTTTCTTGATCTTGAAAGGTTCCTTGGACGTTTAGGCTGCACTTTTTTTCTTTCTGGCTTGCACTTCCTTGCTCTGCGACTCATGATCACGTTGGACTGGCTTTTACTCGCACTTTTGGGGCGGCCTTGAAAATGCATCTGACTTCGTGAGCTTCTTACTCTGTCAAGGTTTGCCTGATAGCTTCAACACTTGATGATGACCAATCTTCAAATTTTTGATGACAATATGCTGTAGCCCCCAAGGATTGAGCTGATGTGATTTGACAATCATCTCAATTCTTCTCAGGAGGTTTTGAAGACCGTCACCTGTAGCTTGATATCATAGATAAGAAACAATTGTTAAGATATAAGCAATTGCAATTGGTGTTGCCGTACTATAAGCAGTACATTGACCTCTAGTTAGGCCTTTCTGAATCCATTAAGTGGGCACTCGCGCGACTCAGTATTTCCTAGGAACATGTGTGTTCAGGGTCGAGAGCGGCCATGATAGGCAATCAAGCTCGATTGACGCCACACCCCAGTACTTTGGACGCATAATGCAAGTTGCAATCCGACTTAAGGTAAGTTTGATAGTTGCCAGTAGGTTGGCTGTTTCAGGGTACAAAGCCCCCAAGAAACAAATGATATATAGCTATAAGCAGCTTTGTTTATGATGACACATAAGGTCGCGCCTTGGTGGCAACCGAGTGTTATACATAGGGTTGGGTCGCACGTAGGCGGCGATCCCAGTTTGAGACATACGGCCGCGCCTAGGTGGCGGCCGATTTCTGATACAGGTGTTGCAGGTCGCGCCTAGGTGGCGACCAATTTTGAAGCAAGAGCCCTTAGTGGCTAGGATGATACTCAGCTATAGGCAGCTGGAAAAGATGAAACTTAGCTCTGATTAGCTTTTTTATGTGTAGTAAGGTCGCAGTTGCGCGACGTTCCAAGGGCGAGGCGCTTCTAGACGATCCTCGAAATCATGGCGATCACTGCTTTCTTCTCTCACATCCAGCAGATAGTACGATCCATTGTTTAGTTTTTTGCTGATGATGTAGGGTCCTTCCCATGGAGAAGATAGCTTGTGCATTCCCTTATGGTCTTGCTTGAGTCGCAGCACTAGGTCTCCTTCTTGAAAGGTGCGGGTTCTGATGCGTCTGGCATGATAGCGTCGCAAGTCTTGCTGATACACCGCTGACCTTGATGCTGCCAAATCTCTGACCTCTTCTAATGTGTCCACAGAATCCTGCCGAGCTGCTTCATTATCTGCTTCGACATAGGCCGCAACTCTTGGTGAATCATGTATGATATCGCTGGGCATAACCGCTTCTGCTCCATAGACCATAAAATATGGTGTAAATCCTGTGGATCTGTTAGGGGTTGTTCTTAAACTCCATAGCACGGCTGGCAGTTCCTCCACCCAACATCCTGGAGATGCTTCAACCTTTTCAATAAGGCGCGGCTTAATCCATGGAGAATTTCCTGGTTAGCTCGCTCAGCTTGTCCATTGCTCTGTGGATGTGATACTGACGTGAGGTCCAGCCTTATCCCATTGTTCGCACAAAATATTTGTGTAGCTCCTTCAGAGGTGTTGCTCCGTTGTCTGTAATGATACTATGGGGATATCCAAAGCGGAATATGACCTTCTTCAAGAACTTGACTGCTGTTTCAGCTTCACAATCTCCCACGGGTTCTGCTTCTATCCACTTTGTGAATTTGTCCACCACGACCAGGAGGTGAGTTTTTCCCGTTGGGGACCGTCTGAAGGGCCCTACCATGTCAAAACCCCATACGGCGAAAGGCCATGTGATGGGTATTGTACGAAGTGCTTGAGCTGGCATATGATCTTGCCTGGCGTATCTTTGACATCCATCGCACACTCTGACAATCTGCTCAGCGTCTGCTAGCGCCGTTAACCAGAAGAAACCATGTCTGAACGCCTTTGCCACCAAAGATCTTGACGAAGCATGATGGCCACAATCGCCTGCGTGAATTTCGTGCAAGATTTTTCGTCCTTCTTCTGGTGATACGCATCTTTGGAATGTCCCCGCAACGCTGCGCTTGTATAGCTCATTGTTTATTATTGTGTAGGCCTTGGATCGCCGTGTTATTTGCGCGCCTCTACTTCATCCTCTGGTAGCACTCCGCGACTTAAATATGCCATGTATGGCTCTGTCCATGCTGGCTGTTCATGCAGGGCTGCGACTAAAGTTGAATCGTCCTCTGGCTCTGCGATGTCAATCTCTGCTGGAGGCTTAACTGATGGGTTATGCAACTCATCCAAGAAAACATTGGGCGGGACTGATTGCCTATTGGATCCAAGCCGAGACAAGGCATCTGCTGCTTCATTTTGTCGTCGATCAACATGTTCAACTTGGAAGCCAGTGAAGTGTCCAGCAACTCTGTCCACCTCTCTTCTGTATGCAGCCATGTTTGCATCCTTACTGTCCCATGTTCCAGAAACTTGTTGAGCTACCAAATCTGAGTCTCCAAAGCAACGGATGCGACTGACATTCATCTCCTTTGCTATACGGAGTCCGTGAAGCAATGCCTCATATTCTGCTACATTGTTTGTGCAATTGAAGTGTATTTGGAGCACGTATCTTAGCTTGTCTCCCTTGGGGGAAGTGAGTACAACTCCAGCCCCCGAGCCTTGTAGCTGTCTTGACCCATCGAAGTGCATGGTCCAGTATTTTGTTTCTGCCATGGTGGGAGCGACTTGAATTTCTGTCCAATCATTGATGAAATCTGCGAGAGCTTGCGACTTAATTGATGTGCGCGGCTCGTAACTTATATGGTGTGGACCCAACTCGATCGCCCACTTGGCTACTCTTCCTGTTGCTTCTCGGTTGCGGATGATGTCTGCCAGCGGTGCCGAGCTGACCACAGTTATTGGGTGTTCCTGGAAGTAGTGCTTCAGCTTGCGACTCGCCATGAACACTCCAAACACTAGCTTCTGCCACTGAGGGTAACGCTGCTTTGAAGCCGTGAGCACTTCACTTACGTAGTATACTGGCCTTTGGACTGGGTACTCCTTTCCTGGCTCTTGTCTCTCTACAACCATCACGGCGCTTACGGCACGAGAGTTTGCAGCTATGTACAACAGCATGGGCTCTTTATCCTTTGGAGCTGCCAGAACTGGAGCATTTGTCAACTGAATCTTCAGGGCTGTTAAAGCTTCGTCGGCTTCTGAGTCCCAAACGAAGGTATCTGACTTTTTCAGCAATCTGTATAAAGGCAGGGCTTTTTCTCCCAGTCTTGATATAAAGCGACTTAACGCCGCGACGCAACCGGTGTCGCTGTACATCCTTGATCTTTTCTGGTTTTTGGAGGTCCATTACAGCCTTTATCTTGTCAGGGTTGGCTTCAATGCCTCTTTCTGACACTATGAACCCCAATAGCTTCCCCGCTGGTACTCCAAAGACGCACTTCGTCGGGTTGAGCTTCATGTTATATCTTCTGAGATTTGTGAAGTTTCTTCCAAGTCACTGATGAGATCCTGGCTACTTGCGATTTAATGACAATCGTCCACATAGGCGTGAACGTTGCGACCTATCTGCTCATGCAAGCAACTTTGAATGCACCTCTGGTAAGTCGCACCTGCGTTCTTCAATCCAAAGGGCATGCTTACATAGCAAAAGGCCCCAAAGGGTGTGATGAAGGATGTCTTTTCCTGGTCCTCCTTCTTCATCTTGATTTGATGGTAGCCTGAATAGGCGTCTAGAAAGCATAACAACTCGCATCCGGCCGTTGAATCAATCACTTGGTCAATCCTTGGCAAGGCAAATGGGTCCTTTGGACAGGCTTTGTTGAGACTGGTGTAGTCAATGCACATTCGCCATGTGCCGTTCTTTTTCATAACTAGGACTGGGTTTGCCACCCACTCCGGGTGATATACTTCTGTGATGAATCCTGCGGCCAATAGGCGAGCTATTTCTTCCCCTATCGCTTTTCTCCTGTCGTCGTGGAAACGCCGCAGTGGTTGCTTTACTGGCTTGGCCAGGGGTTCACGTTAAGGCTGTGTTCTGCCAATTCCCTTGGTACCCCTGGCATATCTGATGGTTTCCATGCGAAGATGTCCTTGTTTTCCTGAAGGAAAGCGATGAGGCCCGCTCCTGTTCTTTTCCATGTGGCTCCGATGCTCGCCTGCTTGGATGAGTCGCCAGGAACAAGGTCTATCTGCTTGGTGTCTTGGGCCGCTTTGAATTTCATTGGTGGTTCGGCAGATGGCGTGGTAACTACGCTCATATCATTGGGATCCACCTGCGACTTATAACTCTTTAGCTCTTCAGCGGCACAAGCTGATTCTGCGAAGGCTGCATCTCCTCCTCGCACTCTATTGCTTTTTCTCTATCGCCGTGCACTGTGATGACCCCTCTTGGTCCTGGTATCTTCAGCTGTAGGTAAACGTAGCATGGCCTGGCCATAAACTTGGCGAAGGCTGTTCGTCCGAACAGGGCGTGATATGGGCTCTGGAATTTTACCACTTCGAAGCATATGAACTCGCTTCTGAAGTTTTCTTCCGTCCCAAAGGTTACTCCCAGGGTTATCTTTCCCACTGGCTGTGCTGACTTTCCTGGGACGATGCCGTGAAATACGGTCGTCGTGTGTTGCAGGCTGGAGTCCATGAGCCCCAAGCGCTTGAACGTATCGTAGTACATGATATTTATGCTGCTTCCCCGTCCATAAGCACTTTGGTTAGCTTGTATCCTGCTACATAAGGTGCCACAACTAGCGCCAGCTTCCCTGGTTCTCGCACTTGCGGCGGTGATCGTCGCGACTCCAAGTTACTGCATGTTCTGACCATTTTAGCCAATTGGGGGTTGCTGGTATCACAGCGTTTACTTGCTGGCTTCTGCGGCTAATTTCTCCTCCCTCTTGGAGGTGTTGATAACTATTGTATGGTACTGCCCCACCTGCCTGGGGTTACTCGCATTGTGCGGCCCGGCGCCTGAACCATGAGTCGCACCAGGGTTTCCTTCATGGTGGTTTCCCCTGTTGTGTTGGCTTTCTTCTTTCCACTTCTTGTAATAATTACATTGCGCCTTGGTATGGTCTGCTGGCGCCCGTCACCTCCCGTGTGAAGATCGCACGGCCGATTAAAAACTTCTTCCATGTTAATTGGACGAGAGCCGCTTCCTCGGCCTCTTCCTCGTTGGCCCCTGAAACCTCCACGTGTGTTGGCGACAAGCCCAGAGTTTCCTTCTTCACTCTTGCGCTTGTTTTGATTCGCGTTGTTGTGGCTAGTTTGTTGCTGTTGAGGCTTGCTGGTATTTTTCTTTCCTTCAACAGCGACCTTCTCCTCTTCTCCATCTGACGCATCTCGGGTCTTGTCCGAGCCAGCGTATTTGTTAGCCGCAGCCATTACCTCGCTGAGACTCTTGACCTTGCCCTTCATGCGACCTAACTTATGGATCAGTGGTTCGAACTTACAATTTTTCTCCATGACTAGGACAGCTGAGCTTGGAGGTATGTTGTCTGAGGAGTGTATAATTTCTGCCACCTCCTCATCCAGTGGCGACTTGACTCGCCTTCCTTCTGAACGCAACGCTCTAGATCTTCTATATTGCAGAGTCGCTTGCAGGTTCCTTGGAAGTTTTTGACGAAAGCGTCTTTCAACTCTTCCCAGGTATTTATGGAGTTGGGGGTAGATTTTGTAGCCATATGTGAGCCGCGCCCTCCAACATCATGTTGAGGTACCTTGCGCATATCTCTTCTGAAGCATTTAAAATACTCATCCCCATCTCGTAGTTGTTTAGCCAGGTGGTAGGATCCATGCTGGCGTTATAGTTTGCCACCTTGCGTGGTCCTTTGAAATCTTCAGGGAAAGGTTCCGATCTGATCTTCTCAGTGAAACATGCCGGACCTTGAGTCGCGAGGACAAAGCTGTGGATGTGCCCGTAGGGTTGTTAACTTCCACGAGCCGCGTCTGCATCGTTGGCATGATAGCCTGTGCTTCTGCGGCTTGTTCCTGCTGCCTCTGCGCGACCCTTGATATATCCTCTGGTGGCCTGCTTTGGACGCTTCTTTCTGCTGCAATCCCGCGGCCGGCCGGTACGGTGGGCTGCTGCCCTCGGCTTCTGCCCTGTTGGCCTGTTGTAGGACAGCAGTGCTCAACATCTGTATCGCACGCCGTGCTTCAGTGTTGATTGGGTCGTCGCCTGTTGGTACCATCTGTGTCAAGATATTAGCCGCAGCATACATGTTATCGACCGGGCTTTGGTAGTGGCCTTGTGGGGTGTGAAACCTCCTTGGTTGTTGCGATGGTAGTTGCTGGGCTTCGTGGACAATTGATGGTTCCAAAATCCTTGCGACTGGTTGGACTCCAGCAGCTGGAGTGGGTGGAAGTTCTATTGTTGGTTGAGTCGCGCGCGCTTGCGCCTGCGAGTCAACTTGTCTTGAGTCGCGGCGAGCGCGGCTATCCTTTGCCGTTCCTGTTGGATTCCTTGGTTCACCTGTTCGAGCCTGTAGCGCTCTGCTTCCATCCTCCGAACCTCGTACAGGAGCTCGGCCCTGGCGGCCTCAATTTCTGTCGCGGACAGCGGCGTTTGCGGCTGACACCGGGATAAGTAGCGGGTTGCCGGGGGGTGCCGATCTTTCGGCTTCTCCTGCAGTTCCTGACGTACTTGCACCTCCGGCCATGTAGACTCCAACTTGTGCCGCCTCTTGTTCTACCACTGGTGCGTAATCCCAGTAACTTTCCTCAAGAGCTGGTATGATGGACCCAAATTCTTGCGAGTCCATGCTCTCCAGGGACTCTTCTTCGTCACGGCGACTCCTTCTGCTGAGTCGCCTTCTTGGGCTGAGCTAACAGATCCGCCGCCAATGAAACCGACGAAGACGTTGATAGATCCAAACGGGATGATACGGCCGGTCTCCAGGTAATCAGCTTCTGGTCCCCAGCTTGAATCGTCAATGAGAGGCGTGCCATCGACCATGATGATGTGGCCAATGGCGAGATCTTCAGCTCCTTTCATCGATCCTGCGCGGAACGTGACGCTCTTGACCGCAGGCCCCACGGTGGGCGCCAACTGTCGTGGGTTTGTCACGTCAGATGTCATGGATGACTTCGTAGGTGTGGGATTTGCGCGAGTCAATCGTCTCCGAGCTTGGGATCGCAGGAACAAGGACGAACACAGATTTACCCAGGTTCGGCCCCTCAATGTGAGGTAAAGACCTACTTCCTGCCTACCCTAGATTGGTATTGATATGATATATGTGGTGTTACAATGGAGGCGATCCGATCTGGGAACTCGCCGTAAGAGCTAGGGTTTTAGGGCTTGATAGCTTGACCCTGTCTAAGTCCTGCGAGTCCTCTTTATATACACAGAGGCTCGCTAGGTTACAAGAGTTCTACACGAAGCCGATTGTCTTCTTGTCTTCCAAGGCAAGTTTTACCACCGACCTTCTGGAGCCTTCCTTTGGCAGGCCGCGATCCTTGATCGGCCCATCTTTACATGGCCCAATAATAGCGTGATCATGAAGATGAAGTCGCCGTTTTGGCCTTGAATAAGTCGCGGGTTAATCATTCCCCCGACACCAGGTTCCCGGGAGGCCCCTGTTCCCGGGACACCGACAGTAGCCCCCGGGCGCTCCAGGGCAACCTGGGTGGGCCCATGCCCTGGAGCGTCCCATTCATGGTGTGGGGGGCCCTATCAGCCATCCACCGCCTTCTTGCCGCGCGTGAGCCGGACACGTGGCGGTGTCTGTTGGCGACCTTGTCGAGAGGGAAAGAAAAGCCCCTGTCCTGTCCCCTCACTTCTGCCCCCAACGGGCGCGGTTGGCGAGTAATGGCGCGCCCTTGGGGGCGGTTCCGTTTTCGAGGCGGCCGTAATCGTGGACCGGTTGGCCTTAAAAACGGAACCGTCCGCCTTCCTCCTCCTGCAATTTTCTTCCAGTCTTGGCCCCTTCCTCTTCGCTTTCCATGGCTCCTCCCAAGCGACCCACTTTTATGGGTGGCTCGAGTGCCTCAGCCCCTAAGACCGCGCGCTCCCGTGCGTGGGAGGCACGGGACATGGCGCCTCCTTTCTTTTCTCCGCCCAGCTCGTCCATTCCTCCCACGCCCGACAACTGCGCCCTCCGCGACGCTTCGGGCATGGGAGGCCTCCCCTGGAGTGGCTCCGACGTGACACATGGCGAGTTGGATCTCCTTGCTGCCGTGGGTTTCATCCCCTGCGCCAGTTAGTCTTCATGGCAAGTCATGGAGGAGGGGGAAGAAGCCCCCCGCCCCGCTCCTACCGAGTGTGTGTTGTTCGCGTCTCATCTAGAGCGCGGGCTTTCTCCGTCGGTCCATCCCTTTCTTCGCTCACTTCTCCGCCTGTACGGGATACAGCTCCACCACCTTACGCCGGACTGTATTGCCCACATTTCTTGCTTCATCACTTGCTGCGAGGCCTTCCTCGGTGCCCATGCCCACCTGGGCTTCTGGTGCTCCCTTTTCACTCTGGAGGGCTGGATTTCCGGGGAGGGGGACGCTGAGCTAGAATGCGGAGCGGTGAGGGTCGTCTCGCGTCGCTCCGTCTATCCCGACCTTGCCCTCTTGGGAGCGTGCGGCGACTGGCACCGCTCGTTCTTCTACTACCCCTAGCTTCCCCCTTCATCGGGTGGCCCCGGTCTTCCCCCTTTGGCCTGAGGCTTGCCGGTTTCTCAGATGGGGTGGACTCGGAGCATGCATGGTGACCCAGCCGAGGTGCATGTTCTCACCGAGCGCCTAAAGGTTATTGTGGAGAGGGGCCTCTCCGGGCTGGACCTCTTGGTGACTTGGATGGCACGGAGAGTCCAGCCACTCCAGCTTCGTATCCACACGATCGGGGAGTGGTCCCCGGAAGGCGACTATACCCGGATCACGACGAGGGAGTTGCGGATCCACGAGCTGGAGGGCTGGGTTCGTTCCATATCTGCCCTTCCCGTCGGTTGCCCCTACAAGCCCGGCCTTCCTGCTTATGCTGCTCTTAACCCTCCTCCACTGGTAAGCTTCGGTTAGCCTCTGGGTCTGTTGCCTTGATCCCCTAACTGAGTGTTTCGTATCCTCCAGCTGCTCCTCCGGAGCTCCTTTTGGCTGGGCGATAGGTTTTTCGCACCGGGCTGATTTATCAGGGCCCCTTTCACATGTACCCTTCCCAGGATCTTCCAACCAGCGTCGCGATAACGGGGGTGCTAAGGAGCGAGCTGGTTGGGCTCCCTCGCCCCACCCAGCTAATGGGTTTGCTGGACAAGGCATTGGAGGTACTTCTTCCGATTCGTCCCTTCCTTTTCCTTCCCGCTGTCCGTCCCGTTAACTGCCCCCTTTCCTAACCGCAAGATGAAACGAAGGCTTCCTGGGGGACCATCGAGCTTCTGAGAACTGAGGTAGCCGCCCTGCGCTCCGCTCTCGACGCAGAGAAGGAGAAGTCTTCGCGACGGTTGGGGTCCCCGGTGTAGCTCTTGAGGGGGCTCTCCATGTAACTTCCCGGGCCCGCCTGTGGGTCCCGATTCACATAAAACTTCAGTGTGCCCGTGCCGTCCAATCGGCATTCTTTTTGTCTCCTTTTCTGTCGCGGTTGTATCACGGCAGATGCCATAGGATGGCTTAAGTTGGGGCCGATGGACGCTGGTGGAACCGGGGAGGGCTAGCGCGCTAAGGAGCGCACACGGAAAATACAAGCACACACACAATATACCCAGGTTCGGGGCCCTCGTGAGGAGGTAATACCCCTACTCCTGCCTGCCTCTCTCTATAGGTCGGTATCTCACAAGTACAATGGTGCTCCTTGAGCTGTATCTTTGCAGCTATGGCAGTGAGCTCTAAGGAAGAAGATGAAGCAAAGGGGGGAAATGTCTCTCTCTCTGGGCGTCGTCCCTCACGCAGGAGGGGGAGGGCCTCCTTTTATAGCTAGCTGGGTGCAACGGTCAGCTCCGTACCGGCACTGTGGCCACGCATGCCCGCGTCAGCCGTCGTACCTACACTGTAGCCACGCACTATGCACCGTCATGATTGTACCCTCTGCAGGAGGCACGACGTGGCTTGCCCATACCCTGTCCCATGTCTCTGCTCCCACGTACAGCCTTGGTCAGCGGCGTCCTTCTCCTATTCCCACGCCCGTCCTTGGTCAGCAGAGGTGAGCCCGGTCACCTCAAACATGCGCCATACTGCACGCCATGCTCCCGTGTCAGACGGGATGCGACAGCAGCGCTGACCTCCGTCCGACATAAGGTGCCTCATTTCTATAACCCGGCATGAATATGCCGGATTCCCTTTCCTGAATAGCCTCCCCTCCACATAAGAAAACACACAGGATACCGACATATATATGTCGGTCAGCATATCTCGGATCCCATATCTCGGTCAGTATAACTCGGTGAGTATATGTCGGTTCCCGCCAACATCATAACTCGGCCTCCTCTGGGCCCGGGTATGCCGGTTTTTTGTACCTCGGTCCAGACTTGGACACAGCTTATACCATATCATGACCCCCGACATTAGTCCCCGAAGCTGGTGCGGTCCTGCAGACTCGGATGAAGGGCCACACCAGGTTTACACAACCAAACCAATTTGACCAAAACATCCGACATAAATATGTCGGTCCAACTTCGACACCAAGAATCACACCTGCAACTGCTTTCGAGATCTTTCCTTGTGCCGGTTTCTCCGACATAAGACAACTGCTTTAACCTGATCAAATATCTGACATTCTTATGTCGGTTCATCTCAAGCTTCAAGGACCAAACTTCCCACAACCTTCGAGATCTGCTCTTGTGCCGGTCTCTCCGACACAAGAAGATTCCCACGATCTCTTCAAAGATCTCTCCATGGCACGTGGCAGCCACCCTCTGCGCGGCGCCTCGGTTCCGGTGCACAGACAGACGTGCCTCTGCGCGCACGCCACCCACGTCACGCGTTGTCACGTCCCCTGCGCACTTGAGTGCTTTTGACCGCAGCGCGGCTCCTCGATTTTCGCGCCATTTACTGCGCCACTAACCACGCCCTGGGCGGTTTCCACTATGCGGCCCACTATGTGGCCGATCGTGCGGCAGTTTTAACCGCAAACCGTGCAGATCGTGCGCAGTTAATCCACGCGGCGGTTACGGGGAACGTGCGCGGTAATATTGCTAACCGCACACACCCCACGCCCATAAATAGGGGAGCGGGGCAACCCTCATCATCTTCTTCGCCATTCTCTTCTTCTCTCTCGCTCCTCTGCGCCATCGCCGCCGCCGCGCAGAGCTCTCTACCACCGTACGACGCCGGAGCTCGCAAACCTCCGTCGACCCGAGCTCCACGCGCCGCCGCCGAGCCAACCTCGCCACCGGTATGCCCTTCTCTTTTCACTGCGCGCCGCCGCCGCAACTCCGGCGAGCGGTGCGCCCGCAATGCCTCCACGGCCATCTCTTCCGTTCTTGCATAGATTTATCTTAGATCTTCTCCGTAGATCCCTTTTTCTAGTTGTAGCTTAGATCCTCTTTGGTTCTTCCCCGTAGATCTTCATTCTAGGTTTCTTGCGCATATCTTCTGATTTCTCATAGATTCTTGCTTAGATCTTTCCCTTAGATTTTCTAGTTACTTTCCTGGCAGATTTCTTTCCTCCGCCGTGTAAATGTTGAAATGCTCACCGCCGGTGAACTTGCGCCCTTTTTTTGCAGATTTCATGGCCGGCACGGGTACCAGGTTTTCACTTCCTCGCCGCGCCGCCGAGATGTCGTCTAGCAGCGCCGCGGATCCCGCCGACGTTGCCGTCGAGGAAAGCGAGCGCGCCGGATGGGAAGGCTCGGATGTCTCCCAAGCCGAGATAGATTGGCTGATCCGGACCAAGCGAATCCCGGCACAAGTGATATGCCGGATTCCCGGCACAGTGGCCGAGCCGGATCTGCAAGCCAATGAACGCGTGGTCTTCGTCGCGCACTTCGAGTGCGGCTTCGGACTCCCGGTGAGCCCGTTCTTCCGAGCTTTCTTGGATCGGTTCCATCTTCAACCACGTCACCTTCCAGCCAATGCCATCACCAACCTCTCGGCATATGTTTCTTTCTCCGAGGGATATCTCGGTCTCTGGCCCACCGTTGAACTTTGGGCCAAGTATTTCCAACTCCGGAAGCAGAGTGTTCCAGATCCGGAGAACAAGAATTTCCCCAAGGAGATGACCCCGTGCAGAGCCGCTACAATTATACCTCGGAAAGCCTCCGTCTTTCCTCGGGTTCAGGGCCTGGAGTCATGCCGGAAGTGGCAGTGCACGTTCTTCTACGTGAAGAGCCCGGATAATGTCGATCTCTTGAACCTGCCGACATTCAGTATCGGTGCCCCCACGGAGCAATTTAATTGGCAGTTTAACCCGAAGGAGACAAACCTCGAGATCAACCAGATTCACAAGATCGTCAATCAGTTCCAGGGGGAGGGGCTGACAGGCGATGACCTCTTGAGAACTTTCATAAGCCGCCGAGTCTCCCCCCCCAAAACCGAGTTCACAAGATCTGCCACATGAGTGGCCGATACGACCCTACTCGGGTCAGCACTCATGAGCTAAGCAAGGCCGACGTTCGGAAACGCGTCAAGTCAATCGCCAGGACGCGGATGACAGAGGAATGGGAATGGGGTAAAAAACCTCATGATAGAACTCGACTTCCGGAGCAAGTAAGTAACTTGCAATTTATACCGACATATTTTGCCTTCCGAGACAACTCTTATGTCGGCACCATATTTTGCCCCTAGAATAATCCGGTTTTATTGCTTCTGATTTGCAGAGATTTGCACGGTAAAAGACTGAAGATGGAGCGGATCCCTCCGCCAAATGGGGCCAAGATCTTCGGACCCGGACGACGATGAGGATCATATGCCGAATCTGGCTGCTGGCGCCCCTGCCTCGGGTAAGCCTCGAGCCCGAGCCTCAATCAGAGATTGGTCAGATGACGATGATTGTGAAATTTTAGAGGCACTTGATGTTCGTCCCATCGCCTTTGCTCACCCACTATCCTCGGCACCAGCTAACCCGGGCGGCCCTGTTCCGAGTACACGCCCTGCTACCACGGGCACCCGAGGTGTGTCTCGCAAACGTGCCGGGACCGGTACCTCGGAAACCGGGACCTCAGCAGCCCCAGATCCTGCAGCGAAGAAACAGAAGCTGCAGGAAATCGGGACACAAGCCACGGAGCAAGAAGGTGCCACCAGTTACAGCAGGGTAAGATATCCTTCGCCGATATATGCTCGCTTCCCTTTCTTCCTTTAACTGAGATAATATTCCCCCGAGGTAACATCTTTTCCTGGTTTGATGCAGTGCCGCCCTTGAAGTCAGCCAGAGCGCATCCTCTGTGCGATCACCTATTCCGCCGCCAGCGGTTTCTCGGCCAACCGACACTGGAGCCGACATACCGCCGCCGACTTCTGATGCCGCGCCTGAAGGAGGCCAAGACGCCGCTGAAACCGAGGTCATGGACCCGGTTACCTCCAATACCGACACCTCGGCCCTTGACCGAGATGCTGATCTCGGTGCCCACCTCACGGACTCCGTGACGGAGCGGACCGAAACTCCGGTAGCACCGGATCAGCAGCAACAACAACACAACAACAGCAGCAGCAACAGCAACAACAGCAGCAGCAACAGCAACAGCCACCGCAGCAACCACAGCTACCCCCGACACCTTCCGCACCGGCATCCCAGAAACCAGCACCACCGCCAAAGCCGACACAGCCACGCCAACTGGCCACCAGGAAAGTGTCGGCCCCTCCGAGTACACAACTGGCGCTGACTCCGACCCAAGCTCTTTCTGCCTCGGTCTCCCGAGTCGTCGCAGCTCCTGGCTGCGTGTTTCCCCAGCTGCGAACTAAAAGCGGTAACAGCCTGGGCTCGGTGGAGCACTACAACATGGACTGGAATGCTGCCGACACCAGGGAGGTTTCTTCCCAGAACCCGGCGTCCCGGCATCCAGCTGGCCCGAGCGAGCTTGCGCAGTCCATGCACACGCTGCAGGTTGCGGTCCTCAAAGCTAGCAAGATTGCCGAGGTAAACCTTCCTCGGCTTAGCTCTTTTTTCTTTTATAATAGACAATAGATATATATTATCCCCAGTCCCCGAGATTCGGGTCGAGTGGTTGATGCTCGACCGAGTAAAGATCTCTCGGCGTGAATCTTCAAAAGTTCCGACATCCAGTCCCCGAGATTCAGGTCGAGTTTACTCGGCTTGAATTTTTATAATAACACTAACACTTTCTCTTTTCTCAGGACTGCACCAATACTTAGACCAAGGTGTTCCAGAAACTGGTTTTGGAGCACAAGAAACTCCGGAACGCCTACAAGCAACGGCAGGAGGGGTTGAAGAACCAGAACAATGCGCATAACGCTGCGCTCCAGAAGGAATGAGATGAAGTGTCTCGGCTCCAGAAGGAGCTTGAGCTGGTTCAGAACCAGAAGTCCGAGGTGGAGAAAGCTCTGAAGCAGCGGGAAGAAGATGCTTCGAAGCACAAGGAGCTCCTTGACCAGACCGAGGTCCGCGCCACCTCGGCTCAACAAGAACTGGATGCCCTCAAGGCTAAATGCAACCGCTGGTTGGCCGAGCTCACCCGGATCAACAGTGAGATGGACAGTAAGTTTCCTTTATCCTTTCTTCTCATTTCCTTTGCTCCTACCGACATTAGATATATGCCGGTATACGACTTAACTCGGTGATAGATTTTCTTTCTTCAGAACATTTCTCCCATTCCAAGGAGGCTGCAGCAAACGTTACCCGCAGGGCACGAGAAAAAAGGGCAGAATCTGGCCTGGTCTCGGAGGAATGGGACATTGAAGATCATCTGACGGCTCTGGATGCTCGCATATCTCCTCTGAGGTGCATTGGTACTGAGCTCCTTGAAGCTGGTACCCGGGTTTACCGGGTTCTATGGCCAGAGTCCGAGACTCCAGCTACCATCGCTGAGTTAGCCAAGTGCCTGCTGGCCGCCGAGAGAAGGCTCCGAGAGTGGAGATCTTCCTCAGCTCGTGCCGGTGCAGATCAAGCCCTGACGTTTGTGCTTTCTTGGTACGAGGCAATCAACCTCAATGCCCTGAAATCCCTGCGCTCCGACTCAAAATGGACGTTGGATCCAACATTGATCCAGAGTCGCAAGGAAGCTGCCACCTTCATGGCCACCTATGCTCAAACTCAAAGTCTCATTCCTGGTCCAATCTACTCCAACGACGAAGAAGATGACGTGGACGAGGAAGAGGACGATGACGAGGAAGAAGAGGTTGACGAGGAGATCGAGGCCGACACTCCCAACACTGCCACTGCGGCAGCAGCCGACATTGCCAAGCCGACAGCAGCCGACACATCTTCGGAAGCAGCATCCGACATCACCGGCAACCCGGCAACCGCCACGACGATCGATCCTGCGACCGAGACTGCTCCTGCGACCGGCACTGCTCCTACTGGCCCGAGCTCCTCCACCGCAGCTGTCTAGACTTATCACAAGTGGAATTGTTAAATCCTCGGAATGCCGGGTGCAGATGTATATATACTTTTAAGCTTTTACCAGTGCTACTTTAACTTGCTAGCTTCAACGAGACTGGCTTAATGCCGGATCACTTTGCACCAAGTCCCCGAGTTTACTTTCTTGTTTACTATACTTAGTAATGTTTGCTCTTGTCTACCATTTTGGCGTTCGACAGTCGAGTCACAAGATCAAATTTATAGCATACAGTACTCATAAATTTTGAGATAAGGTTTAGAGTCATCCGACACAAAGATAAAGAATAAAAACCGGGTTAGTAAACAGCATATACCGAATCATTTTTGGACCGAGTCCCCGAGTCTGTTTTCATGTTTACTATATTCCATAACCTCTGCTCTTGACTGCCATTTTGGCGTTCGTCAGTCGAGTCACAAGATCACAACAAGATAGCATACATTACTTGAACTTTGAGACAAGGTTTAAAACCATTCGGCATAGTGACAACACAGATAAAACATAGATAAAACACATGCATATAGACAAAGGCAGTCCCCGAGTTTCTTTTCGGAGTGCCAACATTTCATTCAAAGGAAACCGAGATACATACATTGCGCCCTTAAGAGTAGAAGGGACGGAGTAGAGCTACATTCCAGGGTCGTTTGGTTTCCTCTCCGGATTTGTCCATCTTGTTCTTCATCGCTACCTGTGCATCTATAAGATAATGTGCATCATTGTGCAGAGCCTTGCTTACAATGAACGGTCCCTCCCATGGAGGTGATAGCTTGTGCATGCCGGCTTTGCGCTGCACCAGCCTCAGCACCAAATCTCCTTCTCGAAAAACCCGAGGTTTTATCTTCCGGCTATGATAGCGGCGGAGATCTTGCTGATATATCGCTGACCGAGATAAGGCCAGCTCTCGTGCTTCTTCGAGCAAATCGACATCATCCTCTCGGGCTTCTTTTGCCTCGGTTTCTGTGTACAGAGTAACTCTTGGCGAGTCATACTGTATGTCGGTCGGCAGGACCGCTTCTGCTCCATAGACCAGAAAAAATGGCGTATAGCTGGTTGATCGATTCGGTGTGGTCCTAAGACCCCACAGTACTGCTGGTATCTCATCTATCCAACAACCCGGAGTTCGCATCAGTGGTTCCATCAACCGAGCTTTGATGCCGGATAGCACCAATGCATTTGCTCTTTCCACCTGCCCATTGGACTCCGGATGCGCCACCGATGCAATGTCAAGTCGGATTCTGCTTTCAGCACAGAATCGAGCAAAGGCTCCCACATCAAAGTTTGTGCCATTATCCGAGATAATGCTGTGTGGGTAACCATATCTCAAAATGATGTCTTTCAAGAAAGACACAGCTGTGTGACCGTCACATTTGCGGATTGGCTTCACCTCGATCCACTTGGTAAACTTGTCCACCATTACCAGCATATGAGTCATGTTACCTCGGGCTGGTCTGAATTCTCCCACCATATCCAGACACCAGACAGCAAAAGGCCAAGTGATGGGAATAGTCTTGAGTGCCGAGGCTGGCATGTGGATCTTGTGAGCAAATCTCTGACATCCTTGACACTTCCTCACGATATCTTCTGCCTGTTGCAAAGCTGTGGGCCAGTAGAACCCATGCCGGAATGCCTTAGCAACCAATGCTCTTGAGCAAGCATGATGACCACATTCTCCTTGATGAATTTCCAAGAGCATCTCTTGCCCTTCCTCCGGTTCAATGCAACGCTGCAGCACTGTGGTTGCACTTCTCTTGTACAACTCCATGTTGATGATGGTATATGCTTTGGATCTTCTTTGCACTCGCCTGGCCTCGACTTCATCACTTGGAAAACTCCCATCCATCATATAGGACATTATAGGCTGTGCCCATCCTGGTACAGGACGCACAGGAAATATCGGTTCATCCACCTCCATTGCCTCAACCGACATTGCATCCTCCGACATATACTGGTCAGTCCCCGAGTTCTGCCAAGCAGTCCCCGGGTTCTCCCAAATGCATTCGACATCGACGTCCATGGGAACAGCATCAGACTCCGGTTTCTTCGGGATAAAGATTGACTCGGACTCGGGCGATGGTTTGATTGATGGCTTCCTCAAATGCTCCAAGGATATGCCGGGTGGGATTGGATCCCGAGATGAACCTAGCTTGGACAGTACATCGGCGGCTTCGTTTTCTGCCCGAGGTATATGCTTGAACTCGCAACCTTCAAAGAACCCCGAGATCTTCTGGACATGAAACCGATATAACGCCATGTTGGCGTCTAAAGCATCCCAATTTCCCGAGACTTGCTGCACCACCAGATCCGAGTCTCCGAAGCATTCTATCCGGCGAATACCAATTTCCTTGGCCACATTGAGCCCATGAACAAGTGCCTCATACTCGGCCACATTGTTAGATGCCGCAAAATGAATCTGCAACACATACTCAGTTGATCCTGCTTAGGCGAGGTAAGGACTACCCCGGCACCTAAACCAATTTTCGTCCTGAACCATCAAAGTGCATTCTCCAGTAATTGGAGTCAGGCAATGGTGGCTCATATTGCATCTCGGCCCAATCCACAAAGAAATCAGGCAGTGCCTGAGATTTGATGGCATCTCTTCTTTCATAATGTGGCGTATAAGGAGCCAGCTCAATGGCCCATTTGGCTACTCGGCCACTTGCATCTTTGTTACCAATGATTTCCGAGATAGGAGCTTCACACACCACTGTGATTGGATGCTCTTGAAAGTAATGCTTTAATTTCTTGACCGCCATATAGACGCCATATGTCGTTTTCTGGTAGTGAGGATAATTTTGTTTGGACAACGAGATCACCTCGCTCAGATAATATACCGGCCTTTGCACGGTTTTGCCATCTTCTTCTCGCTCCACTACCACTACGACACTCACAACTCGGTTTGTGGCTGCAATGTAGAGCAACATCGGCTCTTTGGGTAATGGTGAGGCCAATATCGGCGCAGTTGCCAACATCTTTTTTAGCTCAGTGAACGCCGCATCCGCTTGCGGGGTCCACACAAATGTGTTACTTTTCTTCATTAGTTGGTATAAAGGCAATGCCATTTCTCCCAACCTACTAACAAACCGACTTAACGATGCCAATCAACCAGTGAACTTTTGCACATCCTTGAGGTTATTCGGCAACCTCATGCTCTCAATAGCACGGATTTTTGTCGGATTTACCTCGATACCTCGGCTCGACACGAGGAAACCGAGTAACTTGCCTGCCGGCACACCAAAGGTACATTTGTCCGGGTTAAGTTTTATCCGGAATCTCCTTAGATTCGCGAATGTTTCTCTGAGATCATCAATCAGAGTGGATTTCTCCTTAGTTTTGATGACGATGTCATCGACATACCTGCACATTTTTGCCTATTTGATCATGCAAGCATTTTTGCATACATCTTTGGTAAGTAGCACCAGCATTTCTCAAACCAAACGTCATGACACGATAGCAATAAGCCCCGTACGGGGTAATAAAAGCAGTTTTCATTTGATCAGCAGGGTTCAGCGGTATCTGGTGAAAACCAGAATATGCATCCACAAAGGATAACAGCTCACACCCGGCTGTGGAATCGATCACTTGATCGATCCGAGGCAGCGGGAATGGATCCTTAGGACATGCCTTGTTCAAGTTCGTGAAATCAATACACATGCGCCACACAATGGCCACGTTCGGGTCATCCTTTTTCTTTTCTACCAGGACCGGGTTAGACAACCAGTCCGGGTGCAGCACTTCCATGATGAAACCAGCAAGTAACCTGGCCAGTTCATCACCTATCACTTTCCTCCTGTCATCCGAGAGACGACGCATGGGTTGCTTCACCGGTTTCATATCTGGCCTGACAAATAATGAGTGCTCAGCCAACTCCCTCGGAACACCTGGCAGGTCCTGATTTGACCATGCAAAGATATCCTGATTCTCACGGAGGAAGTGACTGAGCTCGCCTTCCTATTTCTCCGTTAACCCGGTACCAATGATGACGTTGTGGTCCGGGAACGCCGGGTCAACGTTGATCTTCTTCGTCTCCTTCGGCACCTGGAATGCCGCACTCTGCTCCGGGTTACTCATACCCGGCATACCGAGTTGCGCGGACTGCGCCAACGCCACCACTTCATGGATCTTCTTCTTCTCTGCAGCAATGATTAATGACTCGGCCAGACACGAGCCAGCCGAGGCACACTGCAAGGAACGCTTGTAATCACCCGAGATGTTGATGATGCCATTAGGACCCGGCAGCTTCATCTTGAGGTAAGCCACATGGGTAGAAATCATGAACTTGGCCAGTGCCGGTCTACCAAGCAAAGCATGATATGGACTCTCAAGGTCCACCACCTCAAACTGGATGCTCTCAGTTCGGCAGTTCTTCCTGTTTCTCTTTCTGGTTCTGCATTTGCTGGGGCCACCTGAGTTATATCGATTGGTTGATTTTCTGGGGTTCTAAACAATACCGCTGGATTTATGACATTCTCTCCTTGGGCCAGCCGGCTCTGATGCCTCCTCCGGTGTGCCCTGGTCATCTCATTGAGACGATTTTCCTCATCCTCTATTTGCTTTCGCCTAACCTCCATATCTTGCCTCTCTGCCATTGTGTCCCTGCGCATCTGCTCCAAAGCCCGGCGTGCTGTATCCAATTCTATAGCTCTAGATGTCGCGTTTTCTGGGGTAACCAACCTTGTGAGTGCTGATGGATCTAGGACCAGGCCATTGTTAAACAAGGCCTGGGCACCAGTCGTGTTGTTTCTTTCTTGGCCCTGAGCCCGGTTATTGAGAAAACCGAAGCAGTTCCTGTAACGCGCCGTGTCTTCACTTTCCTCTGACACCGAAGCCGGGTCTCCATCAACTCTTTGACCCGCCAGCTCCAGTACCGGTGGCAATTGTTGCTGCTGTTGACCCGGAGTAAAAGCAGGTGGCACGACCGTTGACGGTGATGCTCCCACATTGGTCGAAGGGGCGGTGTAAACAGCCACCCTCCTAACCGGGCTTGGGCTGGACTCTTGCTCCTCTTCATCCTCTTCTTCTGCCCCATATCCAAACCGGCCTTCAAACAGGGGCAAGATCGATTCCGAATCTGCATGGTCCACCACATCACCCGGGATTTGAGCCGGGTTCCCCGATCGTTCCTCGTGTGCGTCCAGGGGCAGCTCATCTTCAGCCGTACCAACTGATTCCTCTCCATCAGATTGAACAATTGTGGCGGCTCCTGACACAGATTCATATTCTCCATCACTAGCAGATCTAGTTGCAATCATACCAACAAAAACGTTAAACTTGCCAATTGGAATAACATCACCTTATTCAAGTAGATCTGATTCCAGCCCCAAGCCAGAATCATCTACGATGGGCTCTCCTTGCGAGTTGATGGTGATCTTGCCGAAAACAAAATTCTCCACTCCTTGCATTGCTTCTCCCATGATGGTGACACCTTTGGACGCGATTCCCACAGACGGCGCCAACTGTCGTGGGGTAGATAACACGGCAGATGCTACTTTGGGGTAGCTTGAGATGATGGGCACGGCGGCTCTGGTATCTGGGAGATTGTTTAGCATTGCAGGGACAAAGGGTTTACCCAGGTTCGGCCTCTCCATTGGAGATAAAGACCTACTTCCTGCTCTCTTGTTATTGATCTCGATCTCGATAACCCGGCTACGACAACAGAGCCGAATCTCGATCTAGGTTACAAGGTTCGCTTGGTAGCGTATGTTTCTCTCTAGGATTCTCTCGCCTAAGCTTGGATCGTAAAGGTTCTCTCCTAACTAGGGCTCAGGGACCGGTTTATATAAATGACCGGGTCTCCTGGCGCTTTACAAGATAAATCCGGGTTCTACCCAGACTCGGAGTCCTACTCTAGCTCTTCTGGCCTTCATGTCCTCCAAGTCCTGAACCGCCTCTGGTCTTCTAGAACCTTTCCTTCCTGAACCGGGTTACCGCCAAACCTACTGGCCCAGCGACATAACCCGGCCCATGCTGATGGTTAGCTGGCCTGGCCGGGCCTCCTGCCTGGCGGGTCACGCTTCCCTCTTCATGAGCCTACCTGGTTATTATCCCCCCATCATTGCCCATAGGTGCACACGAGACACCCGGCACTATACCATGAAAGGTCGTAGAACTCGGCTGCAGCATGTTTGCCGAGATACCCATCTTCACCATGGTGTCTCGGTACATGATGTTGATGGCACTCCCATTGTCAATGAGAACTCGGGTGAACCTAACATTAATGGTGGGCCCAATGAATGTCGGATCCACCACCAGAGCATAACCTCCCGGGCTTGGCATGATTCGGGGATGGTCCTTCATACTCCAGCTGATCTCCTGATCAGACCAGTGCATATACTTCGGCACAGCCGGCATAACTGCGTTTACCTCGAGTGCACGCCGGTTCAAGCTCTGCTTGTCAGTTGGCTCGGTCACAAACACCACATAGCTCTGGTGAGCCTCTCTATAATCACCCTGACGATACTCACCCTGGCCACCGGGACCAGCATTGCCACTGTTGCCTCCGACATTTACTTGGTTGATAGGTTTCGAAGCTGGAGGCCTCTGTGCCGGTGCATTCACGGGAATTGCGTTTGCTCCGGTGAGCGGTAGTGCTTGCCTCTGTTGAGGATATGCCGTTGGAGGCCTCTGAGGTGCCCCCATCTGATTTCCTCCGGAACCACCCCCTTCCTTCAATGTCCGCTGATACCAGCTGCACTGCCAGGTTGAATGATTGGCCGGCCTGCGAGGATCATGCGTGTGATAGCTGCACGGCCCATCCAGCATTGCCTCATAGGTCAATGGCTTCTTCTGGTCACTCCACGGTCTCTTCCCTTCTTGATTTTGGCCCCAAGCAGGACCACTGGTCCTCTGACGCTGGCTAGCACCGGCATCTGGCTGGCTTTGCTCCACCGCCACAACTTGATTCGAACCGTACCGGTAATCCGGACGGTCATCTCTCCTTTTGATCCCGAAATCCTGGCGGTCACCACGCCTGGCTGGTCCTGGTCCACTGTTGACCGGGTTCCTTCTATTTGGTTCCACCGAGTTCAGCAAGGGCTGCATTGGATCACCCAGTGCATAACTATCCGCAATCCGGATTGTCTCGGCCAAGGTGGTCGGCATCTCCCTTTGCAACTTCTGCCAGAGCATGGAGTCGTGTCGGCACCCTTGAGCAAACCATGAAATGGCCTGCGCTTCAACAACTCCTTCACAGGAATTGCGGACAGTACTCCACTGGGTCAAGTAATCCCGGTCAGTCTCTTCATCCCTCTGCTTGCACATGGCAAGCTGCTGAGGACGATTCGGCCTCTTGTATGTGCTGGAGAAATTGCTAGTGAAGGCTTCTTCAAAGTCCAGCCAGCAGTCAACGCTGCCCTCTCGCAAGTTGTTCAGCCAGATCCGGGCTGGCCCCTCCAACATTTGTGGGATATACCTCACCGCCCATCGGCGGTTTCCTCCCGCGATATGCACTGCCGACACATAATCTGTCAGCCAGTCCTCTGGCTTGGTGCTGCCGTCATATGTCTTTGCGCCCCGGTTTAATTGAAAGTGCGACACCGGTGGCTCCCTCATGATTCGAGGTCCAAAGCAAGCAGGGCCAGGTGGGCCTTGCTCTTCAAGTATCTCGGACATGTAGATCCTGTCCAACTTGTAGCGTGCATCACTCGGAGACAACTGGCGATGTCCCAACCGAGATCCCAACGGACCCTCATATCTCGGATACCCGGCTTTCTCCATAGCCGAGTTACCATCATCATAACGATTAACCACTTGGTCATCACCTCGAGGCTGCTGAACATGCTCGGTATATTGCTGCTGCCGGGCAGGATTGCGTGTCGGATACCGAGGTGGATAGCCTCGGCCAGCCGAGTTAACTACTCCGGCATCTGGACGCCCGGACCGTGATTGCTTTTACCCCGGCCGGCACTGCCTCGCCCGGCAAACTGTTTTCCGGCATACGCCGGATCATATGTCTGTATCTGCTTGTTCTTACCGGAGTTTACACTCCGGTCCCGATCTCCACCGACATGCGGTGATGAAGCTTGCCCCTTAGATCCTCCACTGGCTGCCTTAGCCGAGTGAACAATCTGGGACTTGGCTCTTGCTGCCTCGGCAGCTCTAAGAGTCTTAGCAGGGGAACTATACTTCGGCTTTTCGACCGACAAGTGACTAGGAGTCTTACTGGAACTAGATCTACCATCTCTAGCAATCTCGGCATTGAGACCTTTACCCCTCTTACGCACATCCTCTATGCGACTAGGATGTGCAGCTACCGGGGTAAAACCATGTGCTTGGTTATACTCACGGAGGGTTCTCCCTCCTCTCCGGCGGCAGTTTCGCCGATCTGGTGGTCTTGGCGGCAGGATTGCCGATATCTCCTTTGCCGGTTTCTCCTTTACCGGCACCACCTGCAGAGCCGGTCATCATGACCTCTGCGCAGCTCCTGGGGCGAGCGCTACGCCGGCCGTGAGCCGCACAGACAGCAGGAGGATCCTCGGCTACAAGCACCTGCTCCGGGTACTTGCAGACGAACTCAGTGGCGACGTAGATCTCGAATGTCCCGAAGAGGACGAGGCGGCCATTGCTCGGAATCGGCCTGCTGCCGAAGCAGCCCGCGTTGTCGCTGATGAAGTTCAGCGTGCCGAGTCTGTGGACAAGGCCACTGACCACGCGCTCGCCGGAGGCGATGATGGAACCCGTCCGGATGAACACACCAGCCAGCGCCGCTGCGTGCCCCACGGTGGGCGCCAACTGTCGTGGTGGTATCACGGCAGATGCCATAGGATGGCTTAAGTTGGGGCCGATGGACGCTGGTGGAACCGGGGAGGGCTAGCGCGCTAAGGAGCGCACACGGAAAATACAAGCACACACACAATATACCCAGGTTCGGGGCCCTCGTGAGGACGTAATACCCCTACTCCTGCCTGCCTCTCTCTATAGGTCGGTATCTCACAAGTACAATGGTGCTCCTTGAGCTGTATCTTTGCAGCTATGGCAGTGAGCTCTAAGGAAAAAGATGAAGCAAAGGGGGGAAATGTCTCTCTCTCTGGGCGTCGTCCCTCACGCAGGAGGGGGAGGGCCTCCTTTTATAACTAGCTGGGTGCAACGGTCAGCTCCGTACCGGCACTGTGGCCACGCATGCCCGTGTCAGCCGTCGTACCGACACTGTAGCCACGCACTCTGCACCGTCATGATTGTACCCTCTGCAGGAGACACGACGTGGCTTGCCCATACCCTGTCCCATGTCTCTGCTCCCACGTACAACCTTGGTCAGCGGCGTCCTTCTCCTGTTCCCACGCCCGTCCTTGGTCAGCAGAGGTGAGCCCGGTCACCTCAAACATGCGCCATACCGCACGCCATGCTCCCGTGTCAGACGGGATGCGACAGCAGCGCTGACCTCCGTTCGACATAAGGTGCCTCATCTCTATAACCCGGCATGAATATGCCGGATTCCCTTTCCTGAATAGCCTCCCTGCACATAAGAAAACACACAGGATACCGACATATATATGTCGGTCAGCATATCTCGGATCCCATATCTCGGTCAGTATAACTCGGTGAGTATATGTCGGTTCCCGCCAACATCATAACTCGGCCTCCTCTGGGCCCGGGTATGCCAGTTTTTTGTACCTCGGTCCAGACTTGGACATAGCTTATACCATATCATGACCCTACCCGGGGGTAGCCCCCCAACATTTTCTCTTTTTCTTTGCATGGGCCTCGGGGAGGCCGCACGCTGGTGGTTGTCCCCGCCGCACGATGGCTCGGCGAACCCTGACCTAGCCGCGTTGTGCCGCGGGGACCCTTGTTCCCGGGGGCATGCTTGTTATGGCACGGTGAACCAAGACCTTGCCGATAAGCTCACCTCTAGGGCTCCATTTCCGGATGCAAGTTGGTATGACATGGCGTACTCCGACCTTGCCGACCTGCGCGCCACTAGGGCTTCTATCCCCGAGTCCAAGTTGTGGTGGCACGGTGAACTCCGACCTTGCCGAACGATTGCTCTTACCACTAGGGTTCCGTTGCCGGATACGAGTCTCGATGGGCATGGCGAACCCCGACCTTTCTGACACACTCGTCCCTAAGGTCGTCTTTTCGGATACAGGTTTTTTGCGGCTCGGCGAACCTTGACCTAGCCGAATGTCCTGCCCTACGCAAGGTAGGGTTTCCAGTTGAGGGGTACTCGGGGGTGCGTGGGATCGTAGCGTGCGGGGCACCCTTTCTTCCCCCTGCCCTACATTCCGGGGAACGGAGTTGACTCGAGCTTGTTTATGACCTGGCGAACCCAGACCTGGTCGACAGCTCAGCCCTACGCATGATAGGGCCTTTTGAATGGGGTACTCCGGGGGCGCGCGGATCGCGTGGTCCGGACGCCCCCATCTTTCGCCCGAGTTGACTTAAGAGGGAGGGACGTCGGTCAGGGGCGCCTCCAGCGCGGGCGTCCCTCCTCCCAAGGTGTCTTCAGTTAGGCTAGGCGTGGGCCTACCGTCTCCTTCTTGGGGAAGCGGTGGAGGAGGCAAGGATAGTAGCCCCTCCCCGTGCTTCCCTTGCTCGCCGAGGTCCATCTCGGTCATCTCGACGGGGCTCCCTTGGGCGGCCAGGCCGTGGCCGGCCGCCTCCCTTTCCTCTTTCCCCTCGATGGCCAAGACGTCAATAGTGTTGGTTATTCCTTGGCTGCCCGGCCCGGCGAGCCTCGGCGGGAGAGTCTTGTTCGGGATTGTCGTGGGTGAGGAGTTTGATCTTCGAGGGGCAGGGTGCCCCCAAGTGTTGGTGAAGAGAAATCCTGGCCATGCCAATCACCAGTTCATCCGGGCGTCCTCCCCCTGGAGTTTCCGTGGCCGGAACTGTCTCCCAGCTTTGCAGCGAGAGGGCGGTTCCTCCACCGCTTCCTCAGGGCAAGATGAGGAGCGGTCACGGCACCCCCGTGAGTCATAGCTTGTTGGTGAAGGCGAGGGTCATCCCGCTGACACTCGCGGCTCCGTGTTTTCCCTGGCGAACATTGGTCGGGCCCAGGATGACCCCCCTCAGGACCATGGCCCCCACAGGGGGCCAGCCTCCAGGCCCGCCCATGACCTCCTGGATCTCGCCTTTCCGTCCCCCGTCCGTCGCCTGTTCTGGGCGCTGGCCCGCGGTGTGCCCACGGGGTAAGGGTGCTGCTCCCCGGGTGTCGACGCATGTCCCGCCGTCTTCCCCTTCCTTCCTCTGCAGGGCGAGTCGCCGGCCGCGATCGCTCGAGTCCTTTTCCCTGGCAGGCCGACTCGGGCAATCCCGGACGCGATGCCCCGGCTCCCCGCAGGTGAAGCAGCCCCCGGTTGTGAGACTGGTGTCGCGCCGCATGCCGCTTCCTCCGGGAGGCAGTGATGCTACGCACGGAGTTACAGTCTCGCGCGTCGTGGGAGTCAACCGCATGGATCGGGCACCACGCCTCCGGCGCCACCACCAGACTTGCGCCTTAGGTGGCGGGGCTTGGCGGGTGACCCCGTTTCCGCGGGTTCCTCTGCGGTGAGACCGCTGCCCCACCGAGGGTTGCGCCTGCCGCGAGCTCCGGGGCCCTTCGCCCTTCTTCCATCTTGGCACACCTGTCGGCCAGGGCGTACAGCTCCTCTAGGCTCCCGACGTCGCGGCTGCCTCCAACATGCGGATGTCGCGCACATTCCGACGGAACGCCTGAATGGCAACGGCCTCCGGCACACTCGGGCAGAAACTCAAAGCATGGTGGAATCGGTGCGTGTAGTGCCGGAGCATCTCCCCTGGTTCTTGGACGATGACATGGAGGCCTCTGTCATCAAGGCCCGGAGGTCGGCTGGCCCTAAGGAAGCCGACGACGTGGGGGATTCCGAGGCGAAGCACGGGCGCTCCCCTACCTGGCGCGCCAGATGTCGCGTGTCGGTACGCGGACACCGGGGATGTTGGACACCCCTTATTTGTTCAGTAGGAGGGCGCGAGGTGCTCCGGAATCGGTCCCCGAGCTCAAGCACGAACACACAAGATTTTACCCAGGTTTGGGCCGCGTCGCCGCGTAACACCCTACGTCCTGCTTGTCTGGTTGGATTGTGGAGTTGATGATTTACAGTGAGAAGGCTAACAGCGCTCGCTAACCCCCGTGAGCTGTTGAGATACACACCGAGAGGTTCTCGAGGTGTAGCTCGTCCAGCCCCCGAGTACAAGTGGAGAACTATGAGCTGCTGCTAGTAATGGTGTGTCTCTACTCAACGACCTAGGGCCTCCTTTTATATGCCAAGGGGACACCACAAGTGGTCGTGCTGAGGACGTGCCACCGAGGCGGGGCACGCGTCGCGCCCTGGCCCAGGTGGCACTCGCCCGCCACCTCCGTGGCTGCGTCTCGCCGCGCTGTCCTTCATGTCGTCTGCCCCGCCGGAACAGAGTTGACTGAGAGTGTTGTCTTGTCAAACGTCTGGCCGCTACGCGGGGCTCAGGGCCTGCTCTGATGGGACCGCAGCCTTGGCCTTGTCTGCGCGTCCTAACTCTCCTTCCTTGCGTGCGAAGCAACCCTTCCCGAGGCTGGGGCGCAGAGCGCGCCCACCACGTGTCGGGCCCTTTCCGAGAGTAATGCCCTTCCCGGGCGGGCTCCTTGTCTTCTTCCTGCTGCCGGGGACACCTCTGCCTTCCGCTTGCCGAGGGCGGGTTCCCACGCGCCAGGTTCCCGGGAGGCCCCTGTCCCCGGGACACCGACATGCTTGCTAGCACATTGCTTGATGAAGACTTCTCCAACTGCTCCCCCATACTCCATTATGGGAGAGCCTCGCTTAGCTCCATCTTCATGTATCCATTGCAAGCTTCAATCAAATGATATCTTCCGAGATGATTCATATTGAGCTTGTACTTCATATCTTCTAAATATATATGATGGCTTAGAGATGAACATGAATGTTCACTTAATCTTCTTTTCCAAGCCACACTTTACCATGTAAGCTTCTAGAGTTCAACACATGAACTCCAATATTTTCCTATGGACAAGATCTACAAGAATATCTCAATGCAAACATTAGTCCATAAGGATTGTCATTAATTACCAAAACCACACATGGGAACACCAAGCACTTTCAGATATTGCATCCCCGTGACCTAGTCACATGCTTGCAAGCTCATTGATGTAATCTCACCGAGTGGGCCTAGAGTATCTATCCAGCTATGCGGATTGGCAAATCCCGCTCTTGATCCCTCGCCTCAACTACTTCCTTCCGATACCCGAGAGGGACATCTTTATTATCACACTATGTAAGATATGACGTTTGATGGAATCAAAGTATCTTTCAGAAACAACAATTAAAGTTGATCTCACGGTCGAATGCGTAATGACTATGTGCTACAAATATTGGGTGTGTCCATCACATCATTCTCCTAATGATTGACTCCATTGTCAACTGACATAAATGTCACATGATCGGGAAACCTCTATCATCAGTCGCACAACGGACTAGTAAAGAGGATACTAGGGACCTGGTTGTTTACATATCACACGTGCATTAATGTTTCCGCTAAATACAATTATAGCATGGTATAAAACGTATTATGAACAAATGAGATATGACAAATAAAACATCTTTATTAATTGCCACTAGGGCATATCTCCTTCAAGAAGTACATGAAGTTGCCCCGCATGAGAGTTTTGTTCACGAAGTTGCATTTCGTCAAAACCGAATCATGAAGTTGCAACAAGTGTGTGCTTTGGTCATCCGTTAGTTTGCTAACATGGTTGGTCGTCTTTTTGAGAACTTCCCTCAAAAGTATTGTTTCTTCTCATATGTTCTCGAGCCTCCTAATTTTTCTTCCACGAGGGTCGGCTGCGGCAACATCCACCCGGTTGTATAGGACGGATCCCAACAAGAAGATGGTCTCGTATATAGTACGGTGAGGATCGTCGACGCGATGAACCAGGTTCGCATTGCGTTGATGCCCTTCCCGTAGGTGGTCAAGTTGCAACAATTAAGGTTGTGGCAATAAAAGCATGGTAAGTATGAAAACAATTCTGCAAGTTGGGCGTCTAGACAAAGCTTGGCCCAGATCGTTTTGTGGTGGTCGTGCTCCCGGTACCACTGCAGTCACGAGCAGCACAACAGTTCCCTATATAGTAAAGCATAGATCCTCACTTGGTATGACAGAGTCAAAGATACATTATCTAATTAAGGTCCCATGGGATGGGGATGGGGGCAATTGCCCCCTCCCCTACAATAAGATGTAACAATCATTTAACATAAATTTGATTAACAAGGGTATGGAAGAATCAGTGGCCTGAAAAAAGTTAAAAAGCTAAATTTATTCAACATGAAATGGTTGTGTATTTGAAAAATTAAATATCCTCAGGGCTTAGAAATATATTTGATTGATGTTGCTTGCAGGATGGCATAAACTATCATAATTATAGCTAGTGGGTTTTTCTTACGAGAAAACTGGATGAAATATTGCACAATACTCTGACACTGCAATATTTGTTAAGGATTACACCGTGACATGAAAAGTTTACTCGAAATAGACTACGATAAATACAAAACCAATACAAACATTTGTATCAACATGCATGCATCGTTTCTTTCCACATGTGGGCTTACATAGTAAAAAAAGAAATAAAGAAATAATACTAGGAAACATCAATACCAAAAAGAAACGTGTGGAGCATCTTTTCATTTATTAGCATGCATGCATCTTTTCATTTTTTACATGTGGGCTGAGAAAATAAAAAAATAGTTTCAAGGAAAAAAGAAACAACAGAAACTAAATATGACATTAATCATCATGCGTGCACCTTTACTACCTTGTATGTGTAGAGTAGTTTTTTTTTAGCTATAAAGTGGTCGTATCCACCGCCCAAATAGATACAAAGAGTTGGCCCAGTTTATAAGGGAAACCGGGTCCAAAAATCATACAAGCTGTACAAAAGAATGACACAAACGAAGCGACCCGCCGCCCACACGACCCAAGTCGACAAACGCCACAACACACACCACCTGCTCCGGGGCCGCCGCCCCAGCGTAACAACCAGATCGACCTTCGCATTGCCCGAAAGTGATCCAGTCATGGTCGACGAACCCTCTGCCCACGCAGTCTTCATCCAGGTTGCCACCAAAACCACCTGTTCCGGGGCCGCCGCCCCGGTGTAGCAACCAGATGGACCTTCGCATTGCCCAAAGACGATCCAGTCGGGTCGACGAACCCTCTGCCCAAACAGTCTTCATCCAGGTCGCCACCCAAACCCACACTAAACAACGGTTCTGCCTCTTAGAACCGTCGTAGCGTGGGAGATCGAGGCTGCCTCTTAAAACCACACATGGGAACACCATGCACTTTCAATCTCCCCCATTTTGGTAATTGATGACAATCCCTTTTACGAGGGTTTATATAATGAATAAAGCAACCATGCAACGCAATAAGCAAGGATGCAAGAACAAGAAAGGCAAATGCTTAAGAACAAACTAGCATAAAACCAAATTCCCTTAAACCCTCTAAACTTCTCCTCCATTGGCATCGATTGCCGAAATGGGAGGAAAAATGTAGACGGCCAATATAGAAAGAGCTCCCCCATAGTGTGTGCATTTCTCATAATAGAAGTGACATCAAATGCACATATCCAATGATGAACAGTTGGGGGGAGATCAAACTATATTGAGGATCCAAAGATTGCAAAAGGAAATCAAATTGAAAGATACTTCGACAAAAGAAGTAACCAATCAAAGGATCTGAAAAACCAATTGAACATAAGAAGATATTATGATAAGATCAACCAAGTGTTCTATTAATCAAGAGGGAACTCCCCAAGGCACGTGCACAATAAGGATTTGTATTTCAATATAGTGTGCACAAAATGGAATCCTCACTCCCTCCTAGATAATTTTGAACACAAACAAGTGCAAGAGAGCAAAAAAGGAAATAAGTCAATACAACTTGCAATAAACAAATGTTGAGCAACAAGATCAAGGAGCGACAAATAAAGACTTGCTCAACCGAAAGAGATGGGTGTGATATAGAAAGACATTTTAGGAGACTAATGCAAGGATGAGCGAGCATCAACATAGTCTTTCAAAAAAAGAGGCACATAGTGCATATCATGTCTTTCACATACACCCAACCCAAAGAAGATATGGCAAATAGGTCCACAAGCTTATTAAGATGCAAACGTATACCAAATGAAAGGCAAAGCTTGTGGAGTCTAGAAACCACCAAGGAATCAAACAAGGAATAAAAGGTGGTCACTAAAGAATTGGAATACCAATTAAAGATGTAACTACTCTCATGTGTATAAATTTTTAAGTAGACACCAATCATGAAGATATAAGTCCACAAAGAAACATGCACACACAAAATAGGTACAAAGTTAGAGAACATGATATCCAAGAGGAAGTCATAAATACACCAATAAGATCTTTGCTTAAAAGCATAGCACAAAGCTCAATTTTATCTTAAAGGGATATATATGAACTTCCAACACATACTCATCATAGCATCAAAAATATCCACAAGGGATAAGGTTATAAATGGGATGCTCCGAGAAAGATAACAAGTATCGCAAAAGGCAAATGATTTTGAAAAATCATCAATATTGCATATGCGAGACATAGAGTAGAAAGTGCTAGATTAACATATTTGGGATTGGTGAATCATGAAAATGATTATATATATTCCCCTTGATATGTAAACATCCCGGCTTACTCACTGTCGGGGGGCTACCCCCGGGTAGGGTCATGATATGGTATAAGCAATGTCCAAGAGTGGACCGAGGTACAAAAAACCGACATACCCGGGCCCAGAGGAGGCCGAGTTATGATGTTGGCGGGAACCGACATATACTCACCGAGTTGTACTGACCGAGATATGGGATCCGAGATATGGGATCCGAGACATGCTGACCGACATATATATGTCGGTATCCTGTGTGTTTTCTTATGTGCATGGGAGGCTATTCAGGAAAGGGAATCCGGCATATCCATGCCGAGTTATAGAGATGAGGCACCTTGTGTCGGATTTGAAGTCTATGCATGTCCCATCCCGTCTGACACGGGAGCGTGGCGTGCAGTATGGCGCGGGTACGAGATGACCGGTCACGCACGTCGCTGACCACGGGCGTACGTGGGAGCAGGAGTACCAGACATGGCGGGTCACATCCATCGCTGACCACGGGTGTACGTGGGAACAGAGACATGGGACAGGGTATGGGCAAGCCACGTCGTGTCTCTTGCAGAGGGTACAATCATGAAGGTGCAGAGTGCGTGGCTACAGTGTCGGTACGACGGCAGACGCGGGCGTGCGTGGCCACAGTGCCGGTACGGAGCTGACCGTTGCACCCAGCTAGCTATAAAAGGAGGCCCACCCCCTCCTGCGTGAGGGACGGCCGGAGACGACGCCCAGAGAGAGAGACATTTCCCCCCTTAGCTTCATCTTCTTCCTTAGAGCTCATTGCCACAGCTGCAAAGATACAGCTCAAGGAGCACCATTGTACTTGTGAGATACCGACATATAGAGAGACGCAGGCAGGAGTAGGGGTATTACCTCCTCACGAGGGCCCCGAACCTGGGTATATTGTGTGTGTGCTTCTTGTTCCGTGTGCGCTCCTTAGCGCACTAGCCCTCCCCGGTTCCACCAGCGTCCATCGGCCCCAACTTAAGCCATCCTATGGTATCTTCCGTGATACCACCACGACAGTTGGCGCCCACACCGTGGGGCCAGCAGTGGCGCTGGCTGGTGTATTCATCCGGACGGGTTCCATCATCGCCTCCGGCGAGCGCGTGGTCAGTGGCCTTGTCCACAGACTCGGCACGCTGAACTTCATCAGCGACAACGCGGGCTGCTTCGGTAGCAGGCCGATTCCGAGGAACGGCTGCCTCGTCCTCTTCGGGACGTTCGAGATCTACGTCGCCACTGAGTTTGTCTGCAAGTACCCGGAGCAGGTGCTTGTGGCTGAGGATCCTCCTGCTGTCTGTGCGGCTCGCGGCCGGCGTATCACTCGCCCCGGGAGCTGCGCAGAGGTCATGATGACCGGCTCCTCGGGTGGTGCCGGTAAAGGAGAAACCGACAAAGGAGATGCCGGCAAACCTGCCGCCAAGACCACCAGATCGGCGAAATTGCCACTGGAGAGGAGGGGAACCTCCGCGACCAGGCCGGTACATCCGTGGTACCGGTCAGGCCGGCTCCTCTCGAGGAGATAATCGAGAAGCTGGCTGCCGGTAGCTGCCGGTACAGATGCTGCCCAAGTGGAGGCAGAGTTGGAGTCGCGTCGTCAGAGCCTACATCAGGAGGCTCTCGCGATGGCCGAGGTGAGGAGAGAGTTCGGGATAACTCTCCGTGAGTATAACCAAGCACATGGTTTTACCCCGGTAGCTGCTCACCCTAGTCGCATAGAGGATGTGCGTAAGAGGGGTAAAGGCCTCAATGCCGAGATTGCTAGAGATGGTAGATCTAGTTCCAGTAAGACTCCTAGTCACATGTCGGTCGAAAAGCCGAAGTATAGTTCCCCTGCTAAGACTCTTAGTGCTGCCGAGGCAGCAAGAGCCGAGTTGTCCGGCTTATCCAGAGAAGCTCTCCGTAGGCAGCAAGACCGAGTTAATGAGTTGATAGCTGTGGCTACCCGGCAGAATGAGGCCTATCTTAAGGCTAACACAGTTGCAGGTGGGTCCCAGATTGTTCATTCGGCTAAGGCAGCCAGTGGAGGATCTAAGGGGCAAGCTTCATCACCGCATGTCGGTGGAGATCGGACCGGAGTGTAAACTCCGGTAAAAACAAGCAGATACAGACCTATGATCCGGCATATGCCGGAAAGCAGTTAGCCGGGCAGGCAGTGCCGGCCGGGGTAAAAGCAATCCCGGTCCGGGCAATCCAGATGCCGAAACAGTTAACTCGGCTGGCCGAGGTTATCCACCTCGGTATCCGACGCGAAATCCCGCCCGGCAGCAGCAATATACGAGCATGTTCAGCAGCCACGAGGTGATGACCAAGTGGTTAATCGTTATGATGATGGTAACTCGGCTATGGAGAAGCCGGTATCCGAGATATGAGGGTCCGCTGGGATCTCGGTTGGGACATCGCCAGTTGTCTCCGAATGATGCACCTTACAAGTTGGACAGGATCTACATGTCCGAGATACTTGAAGAGCAAGGCCCACCTGGCCCTGCTTGCTTTGGACCTCGAATCATGAGGGAGCCACCGGTGTCGCACTTTCAATTGAACCAGGGCGCAAAGACATATGACGGCAGCACCAAGCCGGAGGACTGGCTGACAGATTATGTGTCGGCAGTGCATATCGCGGGAGGAAACCGCCGATGGGCGGTGAGGTATATCCCGCAAATGTTGGAGGGCCAGCCCGGATCTGGCTGAACAACTTGCGAGAGGGCAGTGTTGACTGCTGGCTGGACTTTGAAGAAGCCTTCGTTAGCAATTTCTCCAGCACATACAAGAGGCCGAATCGTCCTCAGCAGCTTGCCATGTGCAAGCAGAGGGATGAAGAAACTGACCGGGATTACTTGACCCGGTGGAGTACTGTCGCAATTCCTGTGAAGGAGTTGTTGAAGCGCAGGCCATTTCATGGTTTGCTCAAGGGTGCCGACACGGCTCCATGCTCTGGCAGAAGTTGCAAAGGGAGATGCCGGCCACCTTGGCCGAGACAATCCGGATTGCGGATAGCTATGCACTGGGTGATCCGATGCAGCCCTGCTAACTCGGTGGAACCGAGTAGAAGGTATCCGGTCAACAGTGGACCCGGACCAGCCAACCGAGGTGCCGCGGGGATTTCGGAAACAAAAGGAGAGATGACCGTCCGGATTACCGGTACGGTTCGAATCAAGTTGCGGCAGTGGAGCAAAGCCAGCCAGATGCCGGCGCTAGCCAGCGTCAGAGGACCAGTGGCCCTGCTTGGGGCCAAAATCAAGAAGGGAAGAGACCGTGGAGTGACCGAAGAAGCCATTGACCTATGAGGCAATGCTGGATGGGCCGTGCAGCTATCACACGCATGATCCTCGCAGGCCGGCCAATCATTCAACCCGGCAGTGCAGCTGGTATCAGCGCACATTGAAGGAAGGGGGAGGCTCCGGAGGAAATCAGATGGGGGCACCTCAGAGGCCTCCAGCGGCATATCCTCAACAGAGGCAAGCACTACCGCTCACCGGAGCAAACGCAATTCCCGTGAATGCACCGCACAGAGGCCTCCAGCTCCGAGACCTGTCAACCAAGTAAATGTCGGAGGCAACAGTGGCAATGCTGGTCCCGGTGGCCAGGGTGAGTATCGTCAGGGTGATTATAGAGAGGCTCACCAGAGCTATGTGGTGTTTGTGACCGAGCCAACTGACAAGCAGAGCTTGAACCGGCGTGCACTCGAGGTAAACGCAGTTATGCCGGCTGTGCCGAAGTATATGCACTGGTCTGATCAGGAGATCAGCTGGAGTATGAAGGACCATCCCCGGATCATGCCAAGCCCGGGAGGTTATGCTCTGGTGGTGGATCCGACATTCATTGGGCCCACCATTAATGTCAGGTTCACCCGAGTTCTCATTGACAATGGGAGTGCCATCAACATCATGTACCGAGACACCATGGTGAAGATGGGTATCTCGGCAAACATGCTGCAGCCGAGTTCTACGACCTTTCATGGTATAGTGCCGGGTGTCTCGTGTGCACCTATGGGCAAGATTTGGGTCGATGTGTTGTTTGGCACCAAGGACAACTGCCGAACTGAGAGCATCCAGTTTGAGGTGGTGGACCTCGAGAGTCCATATCATGCTTTGCTTGGCAGACCGGCACTGGCCAAGTTCATGATTTCTACCCATGTGGCTTACCTCAAGATGAAGCTGCCGGGTCCTAATGGCATCATCACCATCTCGGGTGATTACAAGCGTTCCTTGCAGTGTGCCTCGGCTGGCTCGTGTCTGGCCGAGTCATTAATCATTGCTGCAGAGAAGAAGAAGATCCATGAAGTGGTGGCGTTGGCGCAGTCCGCGCAACTCGGTATGCCGGGTATGAGTAACCCGGAGCAGAATGCGGCATTCCAGGTGCCGAAGGAGACGAAGAAGATCAACGTTGACCCGGCGTTCCCGGACCACAACGTCATCATTGGTACCGGGTTAACGGAGAAATAGGAAGGCGAGCTCAGTCACTTCCTCCGTGAGAATCGGGATATCTTTGCATGGTCAAATCAGGACCTGCCAGGTGTTCCGAGGGAGTTGGCTGAGCACTCATTATTTGTCAGGCCAGATATGAAACCGGTGAAGCAACCATGCGTCGTCTCTCGGATGACAGGAGGAAAGTGATAGGTGATGAACTGGCCAGGTTACTTGCGGCTGGTTTCATCATGGAAGTGCTGCACCCGGACTGGTTGTCTAACCCGGTCCTGGTGGAAAAGAAAAAGGATGACCCGAACGTGGCCATTGTGTGGCGCATGTGTATTGATTTCACAAACTTGAACAAGGCATGTCCTAAGGATCCATTCCCGCTGCCTCGGATTGATCAAGTGATCGATTCCACAGCCGGGTGTGAGCTGTTATCCTTTGTAGATGCATATTCTGGTTTTCACCAGATACCGCTGAACCCTGCTGATCAAATGAAAACTGCTTTTATTACCCCGTACGGGGCTTATTGCTATCGTGTCATGACATTTGGTTTGAGAAATGCTGGTGCTACTTACCAAAGATGTATGCAAAAATGCTTGCATGATCAAATAGGCAAAAATGTGCAGGTGTATGTCGATGACATTGTCATCAAAACTAAGGAGAAATCCACTCTGATTGATGATCTCAGAGAAACATTCGCGAATCTAAGGAGATTCCGGATAAAACTTAACCCGGACAAATGTACCTTTGGTGTGCCGGCAGGCAAGTTACTCGGTTTCCTCGTGTCGAGCCGAGGTATCGAGGTAAATCCGACAAAAATCCGTGCTATTGAGAGCATGAGGTTGCCGAATAACTCAAGGATGTGCAAAAGTTCACTGGTTGCTTGGCATCGTTAAGTCGGTTTGTTAGTAGGTTGGGAGAAAAGGCATTGCCTTTATACCAACTAATGAAGAAAAGTAACACATTTGTGTGGACCCCGCAAGCGGATGCGGCGTTCACTGAGCTAAAAAAGATGTTGGCAACTGCGCCGATATTGGCCTCACCATTACCCAAAGAGCCGATGTTGCTCTACATTGCAGCCACAAACCGGGTTGTGAGTGTCGTAGTAGTAGTGGAGCGAGAAGAAGATGGCAAAACCGTGCAAAGGCCGGTATATTACCTGAGCGAGGTGATCTCGTTATCCAAACAAAATTATCCTCACTACCAGAAAATGACATATGGCGTCTATATGGCGGTCAAGAAATTAAAGCATTACTTTCAAGAGCATCCAATCACAGTGGTGTGTGAAGCTCCTATCTCGGAAATCATTGGTAACAAAGATGCAAGTGGCCGAGTAGCCAAATGGGCCATTGAGCTGGCTCCTTATACGCCACATTATGAAAGAAGAGATGCCATCAAATCTCAGGCACTGCCTGATTTCTTTGTGGATTGGGCCGAGATGCAATATGAGCCACCATTGCCTGACTCCAATTACTGGAGAATGCACTTTGATGGTTCCAGGACGAAAATTGGTTTAGGTGCCGGGGTAGTCCTTACCTCGCCTAAGCAGGATCAACTGAGATATGTGTTGCAGATTCATTTTGCGGCATCTAACAATGTGGCCGAGTATGAGGCACTTGTTCATGGGCTCAATGTGGCCAAGGAAATTGGTATTCGCCGGATAGAATGCTTCGGAGACTCGGATCTGGTGGTGCAGCAAGTCTCGGGAAATTGGGATGCTTTAGACGCCAACATGGCGTTATATCGGTTTCATGTCCAGAAGATCTCGGGGTTCTTTGAAGGTTGCGAGTACAAGCATATACCTCGGGCAGAAAACGAAGCCGCCGATGTACTGTCCAAGCTAGGTTCATCTCGGGATCCAATCCCACCCGGCATATCCTTGGAGCATTTGAGGAAGCCATCAATCAAACCATCGCCCGAGTCCGAGTCAATCTTTATCCCGAAGAAACCGGAGTCTGATGCTGTTCCCATGGACGTCGATGTCGGATGCATTTGGGAGAACCCGGGGACTGCTTGGCAGAACTCGGGGACTGACCAGTATATGTCGGAGGATGCAATGTCGGTTGAGGCAATGGAGGTGGATGAACCGATATTTCCTGTGCGTCCTGTACCAGGATGGGCACAGCCTATAATGTCCTATATGATGGATGGGAGTTTGCCAAGTGATGAAGCCGAGGCCAGGCGAGTGCAAAGAAGATCCAAAGCATATACCATCATCAACATGGAGTTGTACAAGAGAAGTGCAACCACAGTGCTGCAGCGTTGCATTGAACCGGAGGAAGGGCAAGAGATGCTCTTGGAAATTCATCAAGGAGAATGTGGTCATCATGCTTGCTCAAGAGCATTGGTTGCTAAGGCATTCCGGCATGGGTTCTACTGGCCCACAGCTTTGCAACAGGCAGAAGATATCGTGAGGAAGTGTCAAGGATGTCAGAGATTTGCTCACAAGATCCACATGCCAGCCTCGGCACTCAAACTATTCCCATCACTTGGCCTTTTGCTGTCTGGTGTCTGGATATGGTGGGAGAATTCAGACCAGCCCGAGGTAACATGACTCATATGCTGGTAATGGTGGACAAGTTTACCAAGTGGATCGAGGTGAAGCCAATCCGCAAATGTGACGGTCACACAGCTGTGTCTTTCTTGAAAGACATCATTTTGAGATATGGTTACCCACACAGCATTATCTCGGATAATGGCACAAACTTTGCTGTGGGAGCCTTTGCTCGGTTCTGTGCTGAAAGCAGAATCCGACTTGACATTGCATCGGTGGCGCATCCGGAGTCCAATGGGCAGGTGGAAAGAGCAAATGCATTGGTGCTATCCGGCATCAAAGCTCGGTTGATGGAACCACTGATGCGAACTCCGGGTTGTTGGATAGATGAGATACCAGCAGTACTGTGGGGTCTTAGGACCACACCGAATCGATCAACCGGCTATACGCCATTTTTTCTGGTCTATGGAGCAGAAGCGGTCCTGCCGACCGACATACAGTATGACTCGCCAAGAGTTACTCTGTACACAGAAACCGAGGCAAAAGAAGCCCGAGAGGATGATGTCGATTTGCTCGAAGAAGCACGAGAGCTGGCCTTATCTCGGTCAGCGATATATCAGCAAGATCTGCCGCTATCATAGCCGGAAGATAAAACCTCGGGTTTTTCGAGAAGGAGATTTGGTGCTTAGGCTGGTGCAGCGCAAAGCCGGCATGCACAAGCTATCACCTCCATGGGAGGGACCGTTCATTGTAAGCAAGGCTCTGCACAATGATGCATATTATCTTATAGATGCACAGGTAGCAATGAAGAACAAGATGGACAAATCCGGAGAGGAAACCAAACGACCCTGGAATGTAGCTCTACTCCGTCCCTTCTACTCTTAAGGGCGCAATGTATGTATCTCGGTTTCCTTTGAATGAAATGTTGGCACTCCGAAAAGAAACTCGGGGACTGCCTTTGTCTATATGCATGTGTTTTATCTATGTTTTATCTGTGTTGTCCCTATACCGAATGGTTTTAAACCTTGCCTCAAAGTTCAAGTAATGTATGCTATTTGTTGTGATCTTGTGACTCGACTGACGAACGCCAAAATGGCAGTCAAGAGCAGAGGTTATGGTATATAGTAAACATGAAAACAAACTCGGGGACTCGGTCCAAAAATGATTCGGTATATGTTGTTTACTAACCCGGTTTTTTCATTCCTTATCTTTGTGTCGGATGACTCTAAACCTTACCTCAAAATTTACAAGTATTGTATGCTATAATTTTGATCTTGTGACTCGACTGTCGAACGCCTGAATGGTAGACAAGAGCAAAGATTACTAAGTATAGTAGAACAAGAAAGTAAACTCGGGGACTCGGTGAAAGGTGATCCGGCATCAAGCCTGTCTAGTTGAAACTAGCATGATAGAGTAGTACTGATAAAAATTTAAAGAGTATATATACATTTGCACCCGGCATTCCGGGGATTTAATGGTTCAGCTTGTGATAAGTTTAGGCAGCTGCCTCGGAGGAGCTCGGAGCAGTAGGAGCGGTGCGAGTTTCAGGAGCATCTCGGTCGCTGGCTCGACCGAGGTGTTCGTTGCCGGGTTCTCAGAGATGTCGGTCGCGGTCGGCTCAGCAGTGTCGGCTGCTCCGGCAGTAGCAGTGTCGGGAGCTTCGACCTCGATCTCCTCATCAACGTCATCTTCCTCGTCATCACCCTCTTCATCACCTCGTCATCTTCTTCATCCTCCGAGTAGGCTGGACCAGGAAGGAAATTTCGAGTGGGAGCATAGCTGGCCATGAAGGAGGCTGCCTCCTTGCGGCTCTCGATCAGTGTCGGATCTGAAGTCCATTTTGAGCCTTGGCGCAGGGACCGCACTGCATCAAGCTTGATTGACTCGTACCAAGAGAGCACGAAAGTCAAAGCTTGGTCTGCGCCGGCACGTGCTGAGGAAGATCTCCACTCTCGGAGTCTTGCCTCCGCGCCCAGCAGGCACTGGGATAACTCGGCAACGGTGACTGGAGGCGTGCACCCCGGCCATAGAACCCGTAAACCCGGATACCAGCTTCGAGGAGCTCGGTGCCAATGAGCTTCAGAGGAGAGATTCGAGCGTTAAGAGCAGTCAGATGGTCTTCAATGTCCCATTCCTCCGGGATCGGGCCAGTTCTTGCCCTCTGTTCCCGCGCCTTGTTGGTAGTATTGGTAGCAGCGGCCTTGGAATGGGCAAAGTGCTCTGAAGAAGAAAGAAAAGCTACCACCAAGTTCAGTCATATACCGGCATAAATCTAATGTCGGTAGAGGCAAAAGAAATGAAGAGAAAAGATAAAGGAAACTTACTGTCCATTTCATTGTTGATCCGGGTGAGCTCCTTCAACCAGCCGTCACATTTAGCCTTGAGGGCATCTAGCTCTTCTTGAGCCGAGGTGACGCGACCCTCGGTCTGGGTGAGGAGCTCTTTATGCTTCTGAGCGTCCTCTTCCCGCTGTTTCTTCTCCGCAGCAGCAACTTTCTCTGTCTCGGCTTTCTATTCTGCTCTTCAAGCTCCTTCTGGAGCCGAGACACTTCATCTTTCTCCTTTTTGAGCGCAGCGTTGTGCGCGTCGTCGCGTTTCTTCATCACTCCTGCAGCTGCTTGTGGGAATTCCTGAGTTTCCTGTGCTCCAAGAGCAGCTTCTTGAACACCTCAGTCCGGGTGTTGGTGCAATCCTGAAAAAAGAAAAATGTCGGAAAATTGTGAGATTTCACGCCGAATAAGCTTGACATGAGTCTCGGGGACTGCATGTCGAACATTGTGAGATTTCACGCCGAGTAAGCTTGACATGAGTCTCGGGGACTGCATGTCGGAAATTTGTGAAGATTCATGCCGAGTAAACTCGACATAAATCTCGGGGACTGGATATCGAAGTCTTTCGAGGTGGACTGGATGTTGAATTTTTTGGGAAGATTCGCGCCAAGTGCTCTTTACTCGGTCGAGCTTCAATCACTCGACCCGAATCTTGGGGACTGGGGATAATATATCTATGTTCTATTGAGAAAGAGAAAAGGACTGAGTTGAGGAAGGTTTACCTTGTGATCTTGCTGACATTGAGAACGGCAACCTGCAGCGCATGAATGGACTGCGCGACGTGGCTTGGGCCAACCGGTTAGGGGAGGAAACCTCGCTGGTGTCAGCGGCGTTCCAATCCATGTTGTAGTGCTCCACCGAGCCCAAGCTGTTGCCGCTTTGAGTGCGCAGACGGGGGAACTCCGAAATAGCTGTGCCGGCTTTGGAGACTCTGGCAACTAGTTGCTGGTAGCTCGAGGAGTGGGTTGGAGTCACCACCAGTTGCTTATCCGGAATAAGCGGCAATTTTCCAGTGGCCAATTGGCTCGGCAGCGGATAGGGCGATGGGCATGGCAGTGCCGGATTTGGCACTGAGGCTGGCTTCTGGGATGCCGGTGTGGGAGATGTAGGTGGTGACGATGGCTGCTGCTCTTGCTGTGGCTGCTGTTGCTGTTGATCTTGCTGCTGCTGATGTTGCTGTTGATCTTGCTGCTGTTGCTGTTATTGCTGCTGCTGTTGCTGTTGTTGCTGATCCGGCACATTCGGAGTGTCGGCTCGCTCCGACGCGGAGTCCTTGTGGCCGGAGCCAAGGTCAACATCTCGGTCAGGGGTCGAGGTCTCGGTGTTGAGGGAAGCCGGGTCCATGACCTCGGTTTCTGGGGCGTCTTGGCCTCCTCCAAGTGCGGCATCAGAAGCCGGCAGCAGTATGACGGCTGGGGTGGTGTGTACCCCGGAGTCAGTTGACCGAGGTTCGCTGTAGTCGGAAGGGGTGAGCGCATGGAGGATGCGCTCTGATTAACCTCAAGGGCATCACTGCATTGAAACAAGAAAAAATGTTATCTCGGGAAAGATTATCCCGGGAAAAGGAAGAAAGGGAAACAAGCATATATCGGCAAAGAGTATCTTACCCTTGAGTAACTGGCGGTGTCCTCTTGACCCGTGGCGCCTTAACCGATGCTTTCTTCTGCCGCTTCGCTTTCGGCGCTGCTGGCTTCGAGGATGTGGAGGCCCCGGTATTCAAGGTACCGGTCTCTGCACGCTTGCGAGATCCGCCTTGTTTGCCCGTAGTAGCAGGGCGTGTACTCGGAACAGGGCCGCCCGGGTTAGCTGGTGCCGAGGATAGTGGGTGAGCAAAGGCGATGGGACGAACATCAAGTGCCTCTAAAATTTCGCAATCATCGTCATCGTCATCTGACCAATCTCGGATTGAGGCTCGGGCTCGAGGCTTACCCGAGGTAGGGGCGCCAGCAGCCGGAATCGGCATGTGATCCTCATCGTCCGGGTCATCAACCTCGGTGACGGCCGGGGCAGGTAGATCTTTGCCCCATTTGGTGGAGGGATCCGCTCCATCTTCAGTCTTTTGCCGAGCAAACCTCTGCAAGTCAGAAGCAATAAAACCGGGTTATTTTAGGAGCCAAGTATGCAGCCGACATAAGAGTTGTCTCGGCGGGAAAATATATGTCGGTCTAAATTGCAAGTTACTTACTTGCTCCGGAAGCCGAGTTCTATCATGAGGTTTTATACCCCATTCCCATTCGACATCCATCGTCATTCGGGCAATTGCCTTGACGCGTCTTCTGACCTCGGGTTTGGTCAGCTCGTGGGTGCTGATCCGAGTTGGATCGTATTGGCCACTCATGTGGCAAATCTTGTGAACCCGGGCTTGGAGGGGGGAGACTCGGCGGCTGATAAAGGTCCTCAAGAGATCATCGCCCGTTATACCTTCCCCCACAAGCTGGTTGACGTTCTTATGAATCTGGTTGATTTCGAGATTCGTCTCCTTCGGGTTGAACTGTCAGTTAAATTGCTCCGTGGGGGCACCGATATTGAATGTCGGCAGGTTCAAGAGATCGACATTGTCCGGGCTCTTCACGTAGAAGAACATGCGCTGCCACTTCCGGCATGACTCCAGGCCTTGAACCCGAGGAAAGATGGAGGCTTTCCGAGGTATAATTGTGGCAGCTCCGCAAGGAGTCATTTCTTTGCGAAGGGTCTTATCCGGATTCGGGACACTCTGCTTCCGGAGTTGGAAGTACTTGGCCCAAAGCTCAACGGTGGGCCAGAGTCCGAGGTATCCCTCGGAGAAAGAAATGCACGCCGAGAGGGTGGTGATGGCGTTCGCTGGGAGATGGTGGGGTTGAAGATGAAATTTGTTGAGGAAAGCCCGGAAGAATGGGCTCGCCGGGAGTCCGAAGCCGCGCTCGAAGTGCACGACGAAGACCACGCGTTCATTGGCTTGTAGATCCGGCTCGGCCTCTGTGCCGGGAATCCGGCATATCACTTGTGCCGGGATTCGCTTGGTCCAGATCAGCCAATCTATCTCGGCTTGGGAGACATCCGACTCCGAGCCTTCCCATCCGGCGCGCTCGCTTTCCTCGACGGCAACGTCGGCGGGATCCGCGGCGCTACTAGCCGACATCTCGGTGGTGCGGCGAGGAAGTGAGAATTTGGTGCCCGTGCCGGCCGTAAAATCTGCAAAAAAGGGCGCAAGTTCACCGGCGGTGAGCATTTCAACATTTGCACGGCGGAGGAAAGAAATCTACCTAGAAAGTAACTAGAAAATCTAAGGGAAAGATCTAAACAAGAATCTATGAGAAACAAGAAGATATGCGCAAGAAACCTAGAATGAAGATCTACAGAAAGGATCTAAAGAAAATCTACGGAAGAACTGCGGAAGAAACTGAATCCTAGCCGCGGAAGGTACTGTGGATGAGCAACTCACCGTAGGTGCTGCGGCGGCGCGAGGCGAGGAATGCGAGATGCGCCGGCGGAGAGCTTGGCTCGGCGGCGGCGTGAGGAACTCCGGTCGGCGAGGGCTCGCGGGGTCCGGCGTCGTGCGGTGGCGGAGTGCTCTGCGCGGAGCGCTCTGCGCGGTGGCGGCGAGGAAGAAGAAGGAGAATGAGAGAAGAGGAGAAAAGGGTTGCCCCGCTCCCCTATTTATGGGTGTGGGAGGTGTGCGGTTAGCGAATTTACCGCGCACGATCCCGTAACCGCTGCGCGGATTAACTGCGCACGATCTGCGCGGTTAGCGGTGAAAACGACTGCACGTTCGTCCACATCGTGGGCCACAGAATGGCAACCGCCCGCGGCGCGGTTCGTGGCGCAGTAATTGGCGCGAAAATCGAGGAATGGTGCGGTTAGGCGCGGGCGGTGCGGTCAAAGCACTTGAGTGCGCGTGGGACGCGACAGCCCGTGGGGCACGAGTGACGTGCGCGGCATGCGCGCAGAGATTCGTCTGTCTGTGCACCGGAACCGAGGCGCCGCGCAGAGGGTGGCTGCCACGTGCCATGGTGAGATCTTTGAAGAGATCGTGGGAATCTTTTTGTGTCGGAGAGACCGGCACAAGAGCAGATCTCGAAAGTTGTGGGAAGTTTGGTCCTTGAAGCTTGAGTTGAACCGACATAAGAATGTCAGATATTTGATCAGGTTAAAGCTGTTGTCTTATGTCGGAAAAACCGGCACAAGGGAAGATCTCAAAAGCAGTTGCAGGTGTGATTCTTGGTGTTAGAGTTGGACCGACATATATATGTCGGATATTTTGGTCAAGCTGGTTTGGTTGTAAACCTGGTGTGGCCCTTCATCCGAGGCTTCGGGGACTAATGTCGGGGGGCTACCCCCGGGTAGGGTCATGATATGGTATAAGCAATGTCCAAGAGTGGACCGAGGTACAAAAAACCGACATACCCGGGCCCAGAGGAGGCCGAGTTATGATGTTGGCAGGAACCGACATATACTCACCGAGTTATACTGACCGAGATATGGGATCCGAGACATGCTGACCGACATATATATGTCGGTATCCTGTGTGTTTTCTTATGTGTAGGGGAGGCTATTCAGGAAAGGGAATCCGACATATCCATGCCGATTTATAGAGATGAGGCACCTTGTGTCGGATTGGAAGTCAATGCATGTCACATCCCGTCTGACACGGGAGCGTGGCGTGCAGTATGGCGCGGGTACGAGATGATATGTCACGCACGTCGCTGACCACGGGCGTACGTGGGAGCAGGAGTACCAGGCATGGCGGGTCACATCCATCGCTGACCACGGGCGTACGTGGGAACAGAGACATGGGACAGGGTATGGGCAAGCCACGTCGTGTCTCCTGCAGAGGGTACAATCATGATGGTGCAGAGTGCATGGCTACAGTGTCGGTACGACGGCCGACGCGGGCGTGCGTGGCCACAGTGCCGGTACGGAGCTGACCGTTGCACCCAGCTAGCTATAAAAGGAGGCCCACCCCCTCCTGCGTGAGGGACGGCCGGAGACGACGCCCAGAGAGAGAGACATTTCCCCCCTTAGCTTCATCTTCTTCCTTAGAGCTCATTGCCACAGCTGCAAAGATACAGCTCAAGGAGCACCATTGTACTTGTGAGATACCGACATATAGAGAGAGGCAGGCAGGAGTAGGGGTATTACCTCCTCACGAGGGCCCCGAACCTGGGTATATTGTGTGTGTGCTTGTATGTTCCGTGTGCGCTCCTTAGTGCGCTAGCCCTCCCCGGTTCCACCAGCGTCCATCGGCCCCAACTTAAGCCATCCTATGGCATCTGCCGTGATACCACCACGACACTCACATTTGCAATAAAGATGTTTTGCAAGAACCAAATGAATTGTAACAAAGGAGATTCATGTCATGAAACAACCTACACAAGGTTGAAAGCTAGAAAAGTATGCATGAGGTAGATACTTGTTACCGAGATAGCATTGGGTGATGTAGAAGATAAGAGTTTATGATCATTATAGCTTGCCTTCAATAAGCACATGGTGATAACACTTTCCTTGTAAATGAGACAAGCTTCCAATGCACCTCCGATGTACTTAACACAAATTCAAGTACAACATGGTACCCAAACTCATTGGGTCCAAAGTAGTTAGAGCAATTACAATACATAGGATAAACTCCACATAAATATGTGCATATTGATATGAAATTGAATTTCATGCACACCTTAGCCATTTAGGATTTGATGGAGTTTATCCATATATTGGATCAACGAAAGTAAGCATGTCATAAGATATACATATAGTAAATATGCATGCACAAGACTTTCAAGAACCAAATGAGATATAATTTGGACAAAACACCAATTAAACCAAGAAAGCACACACAAGTGTGACAAGAAAAAGAATCGTCCAAATTATATCAAAGACCCAAATCAACACATGATTGAAGATACCACTTTGAAAAGATACCAAATGATGAAAATATCATCAAGGAATAAACCAAACCATCTACACTTTTCATGATGGCACAAAGTACCAAGACGAAAAATGTTTGTCTTCCAAAGATACACGTCATCGGGATCAAATACCAAATGAAGACAACTAATGTTCAAAAGCATATAGGATTGCTCCCCCAAGATTTGTGCATTATTTATGATCTTGCATTTGAATACAAAATGCACACAAATGGGATCATCACTCTCCATACATATTATTCAAACACTAGTCATGTTCAAGGAAAGCAATAAGATACAAAACCAATTTTAAAGAATGTTGTTCTACTCAATGTAGGATTGCTTCCCAAGAATAGTGCATTATCTAGAAGTATGACTTTGAATGTAAATGCACAAGAATGGGATCATTGCTTTCCTAACTCAAGAAGGCATAAAACAAAATTTGAGTAGAGCAACAAGGATCCAAAAGATACAAGGAAGACAAGAGAGAGTTAGATCAAAACAAATCCTTGGCAATAAAATAAGGTAATTCAAAGCAAGAACCAATATGAAGATGGTCTACACAATCCACCACAATTATGAGTATCACTTATCATGGACAAGGAGTATATAGAGATATTTCTCGGTGGTATGTAGAAATGATATTCAAGACCAACTTCACAGCAAATAAGCATATGGCAAAGGATAGGAATTAAAAGCCATGCTTAGATAGATAGATATTCTTGATAGCTTCAATATTCACACAATCATGCAAAGCAACTACAAAGAGTAGCTTGAAGCAATTGGTTTCCCAAAAAGATATATGCGAACATATTTGGGGGAAACCATACCAAGAAAGTCCATCACAAACAAGATCCAAAAGTGAGACAAAAAGCATTTAAGTAAATATGGAACTTGTTTGAGGAACATGTCACATAGGAACAAAATATCAATTCTAGGTGGCAAAACCTCACATGTTCACATTTTCTAGGCTTGTAATATGCACATAGCTTATTACTCCCCCATAATGTGATAATCCATTTCTTTTAAACAAGAGGCAAACAAACCAACTAGAGATAATTAATGGACATTATAGAATTTGAATTTCTCATGAGCATGACATACCACATAGAGAATAGATAATATTGATATATCATCACTAAGTGGTATTCCTCATGTACACACATTTTTAGGATTGTGAAGTGCACGAAGCATATCACTCTCCCAAAACAGGATAGTCCATTAATCTCTCAAAGAGAGCCAACAAGATAGGATATCAAATAAAAGCAATAAAGCTCAACACAAGTAAATGGTGTGCAAACCAACATACACATTCTTGATTACTCAAGATAAGTAAGTAGAGAGCAGAACACATACCAACTCTAGCAAGGTATAAAACCTAACACATGCAAGGGTGCAAGCAACTTTCAATGTATATATGATTTAAATAAAAGTTACCGCAAGGAGGAACATTGGATATGAGATAGAACAATATAATCCAAATGACTTGGCTTGAGAGAATATAATTGATGAAGGTCCCTTAATTCTTCATGATGTAGCCAAGTCTCCAATGCCCTCCAACAACACCTATTGATCAAGTTTTAGCTTGTTGGTCCCCAACCAAGTTGGGTCCTAAGAGGTTAGTCACAATAGGCTTGGCAACCCAAATGGTTCTTTTCTTGACACCACTTTGAGTACCAACATATTTGGAAAACACATTGCCAACCTTATCCTTTCGAAGAGAATAAACATTATCAATTATAATGGGCTTGGATAAGGTACCATTAGTGCATGAAGAAGCAAAGTGGCCCTTCTCACGGCATATGTAGCAACATTGGCTTCCTCCTTTCTTCTTAGTTGAAATCTCGACTTGAGGAGGGGTAGCTTGATTCTTCTTGGGAAGTGGCCGTTCTTCAACTTGAGGCACTTGAGTTTTAGCTTGAGGCCTCTTCCCTTGTTGCTTCTCACTAAGAGACTTCTTCTTTAAAGGGCAAGATCTAACATGGTGCCCTTCAACTTTGCACTTGAAGCAAACAATCTTGGCTGAATCTTTAACTTGTTCTTGGCCCTTTTTCTTCTTGTTGTACTTCGACTTATTCTTGATATTGGAGTTGAATCCAAGTCCACTCTTGTCATTGGGCGTCTTTGAACACTCAACATATTGTCAAGTGTAAACTTCTCATCATGACGCTTTTCCAAATCTTTCTTCAAAGAAGTGTTTTGGGCCTTGAGCTCATTTAATCCCTCTACAAGGTTAGTCTCAACACAAACACTAGAGGAAGTAGATGCTTCATTGTTAGAGCAACAAGGCAAGAAAAGTAATTCATCACAAGATTTAGCAATAGTATGTGATGTAGAATTACTAGGACTGGCACATTGCAATATAGCATTTTTAGTAGAGATTGTGCTAGTGACCACATGAGGCTCACAAGATGTTACCTTTGACATAGTAGCCTCATGAGCTAACTTTAGCTTAGCATGAGATGCTAGAAAATTCTCATTAGAGCTAGAGAGCTTTTCATGACTTTCTTTCAATTTCCTATACTTGCTAGTTAGCAACTCAAGTTGAGCTCTTAGCTCAACATTCTCCTTCAAAATAGATGCTTCATGAGAAGTGGAGTTAGTAGCACAAGCATCATTATCATTAGCAATGGAGGAAGACAACTTGGCAAGCTCATCATTTTTAGATAGTTGAGTTTGGAGTTGATCATGAGACTTGCTAAGGAGAGAGTGTTCACTTTCCAAAGCCTTATGAGCTTTGTGAAGTCTCTCTATATCCTCAATTAGTCTAGCATTGCCAACACCAAATTCAACCTTTTCCTTTTTAAGCACTTTATATTTAGCAATAGCATGATCTCTTTCCTTAATGATTTTAGCAATAATAAAATCATTTGTTTCATCAAGAGATTCAAGTTTCTCCTCAAGAGACACTCGAAGCTCTTGCTATTCCTCAAGGGCATTCTCTCAATTTTACATTTCTCATTAAATTGAGTTTCCAACAACTCAATAGTAAGCTTGCGGTGAACAAAGGTACTCATGATTTCTAAGAAGTTATCACGAGCAATTTTATTCTTTGAAAGCGCATGAAGAACTATTTTACCCATCTCATGAATGGAAGCATCGTTATCATTTTCTTCATCATCATTATCATGAGATATATTGGGATTCGAAGTAGGAGATACCTTTGAATCCTTAGCCATAAGACAAAAGTGAGTAGTGGACAAAGATGATGAAGAATTACTTGAACATGAATGGAAGCATCGTTATCATTTTCTTCATCATCATTATCATGAGATATATTGGGATTCGAAGTAGGAGATACCTTTGAATCCTTAGCCATAAGAAAAAAGTGAGTAGTGGACAAAGATGATGAAGAATTACTTGAAGCACCATTGAGGTCCATGTCTTGTTCCAACAAATGTTGGGATTCCTCTACATTGTTAGCCATACAAGTGCTAGAGAATATGGAAGCATTATTTTCATGACAACAAGACATAGAGAGCATATTGATACGTCTCAAACGTATCTATAATTTCTGATGTTCCATGTTGATATTATACCAATTGTTACATGTTTTATATACTTCATAGCGTTTTTATGCATTTTCTGGGACTAACCTATTAACAAGATGCCACAGTGCCAGTTCCTGTTTTCTGCTGTTTTTGTATTCCAGAAAAGCTAGTCTGGAAATATTCTCGGAATTGGACGAAACTTGGAAAGAACCTCCTATTTTCCAACACGAAGACGGAGTCCAAAGGAGAGACGGAGGGGAGCCACGTGGCAGCCACACCATGGGGCCGCGCGGCCCCCCCTGCCGTGCCGTGGGGTGGTGTGGGGCCCACGCCCTTTCGCCTATTTATTCCTCCCAACACGAAAACCCTAAATACCCGAGCCATTATCCACGAAAAGTTCCAGAGACGCCGCCGCCATCAACCCTAGCTCGGGAGGGTTCAGAAGCTCTTCCCGGCACCCTGCCGGAGAGGGGAATCATCACCGGAGGGCTCTACATCATCATGCCTGCCTCCGGAGTGATGCGTGAGTAGTTCATCCTTGGACTACGGGTCCATGGCAGTAGCTAGATGGTTGTCTCTCCACTTTATGCTATCATGTTTAGATCTTGTGAGCTGCCTATCATGATCAAGATCATCTTATTGTAATGCTACATGTTGTGTTTGCTGGGATCCGATGAATATTGAATACTATGTCAAGTTGATTATCAATCTATCTTATATGTTATTTATGATCTTGCATGCTTTCCGTTACTAGTAGATGCTTTGGCCAAGTAGATGCTTGTAACTCCAAGAGTGAGTATTTATGCTAGATAGTGGGTTCATGCCTCCGGTAATCTGGGAGAGTGACAACAACTTCTATGATTGTGGATGTGTTGTTGCCACTAGGGATAAAATAACCGATGCTTAGCTTAAGGGTGCGCCGTTAGGTCTAATGCATTTGTTTACATTACGCACATTACTTAATGCAATTATCCGTTGCTTGCAACTTAATACCAACGGGGAACTCGGATGACAACATGGCGGTGGATTATTAGTCATAGATGCTGTTGGATAACGGTCTATGTATTTTGTCGTAATGCCCACATGAATATCATAGTAATCATCATGTCATATATATGCATTGTCATGCGCTTAATATTTTGTCAATTGCCCAGCTATAATTTGTTCGCCCAGCATGTTAGTTATCTTTTATGGAGAGACACCACTAGTGAACTGTGGACCCGGTCCATTCTTTTACACTGATAATACAACCAACTGCAAACATTGTTCCTTTTCATTCTCTGCAATTTACTACTGTTTTCCACACCATACGTTTAATCCTTTGTTTTCAGCAAGCCGGTGAGATTGACAACCTCACTGTTTCGTTGGGGCAAAGTAGTTTGATTGTGTTGTGTGCAGATTCCACGTCGGCGCCGGATTCCCTGGTGTTGCGCCGTGCCATATTCCGCCACCAACAACCTTCAGAAGTGATTTCTTGCTCCTACTGGTTCGATTAAACCTTGGTTTCATACTGAGCGAAACTGCTGCTACACTGCTTCATACCTTCCTCTTGGGGTCTCCCAACGAACGTGTGGTCCACGCATCAAGCATATTTTCTGGCGCCGTTGCCGGGGAGCAAGAGGATTTATGCAAGGGGAGTCTCACGCTTCCAATCTCTTTACTTTGTTTTTGTCTTGCTTAGTATCATGTCTAGTTCTTTACTTGCTATCAATGGTTACTTTCTTTGAAACTAGTCCTATGGCTGAAAACAAAATGTGAGAGCTCTATGAAATTTATCTTGAGTTAGGACATGAGTGTTTGAAGAGAAAATTAAAAAACCTATGGAAATTTGTTTGCATGATGGTAGCAATGTTATTACATAAATTCTTTGAACACCATTATTGCTAATGCTATGAAAGACTTTAAGCTTGGGGAGACGGTTTTGATGAAAATATATTTTTAGTCCCCCGGGTATTGAGGATAAAATTTATGATGATTATAATGATGGATGTGCTAGTTTTACTCCCACTATTACTAATGAAATTTATTATGCTTGTGTGGAGAGTAATGATACTTTTATGCATGTGGATCATGATAAGAATGCTTTATGTGATAGCTATATTGTTGAGTCTATTCATGATGCTACTGAAAATTATTTTGAGAGAGGAAAATATGGTTATAGAAATCTTCATGTTATTAAATTTCCTCTCTTTATGATGAAAGTTTTGAGCTTTCTCTGTGTTGCTTTTATATGCTGGTTGCTTTAAGACCTAATGGTCATTATGAGAGAGGGAGACACGGTTTCATATATCTCAATAATATTAAGTCTCCTCTCTTTATGTTGAAAGTTTTGAAGTTGCACTTGTTTTGCCTTCCTATGCTAGTCACTTTGTATTTGTTTTCTTACAGGCTCCTATGCATAGGAAGAGTGTTAGATTTAAACATGTTTTATATTCTTCTTGATGCTCTCTTTTATGCTCTCTTTTATGTTTCAACTCTTATCCTTATGTGAGCATCATAAAAATTACTATGCCTAGCTAAAAGGCGTTAAAGAAAAGCGCTTATGGGAGACAACCCATTATTTTATTTCTGCAATTTTTCTTTTCTTTTTGAGTCAAGGAGTTGTTTACTTCTGTAACAATTCCTTTGTATCTTTATTTTATCGCATTGTTGTGCCAAGTATTGCCTCTAATAGGAAGATGATGCTAGATTTGGATTTCTGCGCAGGAACAGATTTCTGCTGTTCACCGTTTTACTTCTGTAAAATCACAGAAAAATTATTTAAATCTGCAAATTTTTGTGCGTGATCCTCAGATATGTACGCATCTTTCGTTAGTTTAAAGTTTTTCGATCTGAGCAACGTAAGTGCCTCGAAAAAATTCGTCTTTGCGGACTGTTCTGTTTAGACAGATTCTGTCTTTTATTTTTCGCATTCTCTCTTTTACTAGTGTTGAGTGGAATTCTTTTTTAGGGTGAAGAGCTTCACATAACATCAGTGGCAGTAGTTAATGTTAAAAGTAACGGTCATGTTTGTGTCCTTATAGAACATGTGAGTTTTTGATTGTGCACTAACCCTCTAATGAGAATTACTTTGAGTTTGGTGTGGCGGAAGTTTTCAAGGGTCAAGAGAGAAGGATGATATAATGTGATCAAGAAGAGTGAAGAGCTTAAGCTTGGGGATGCTCCCATGGATCACCCCAGCATATTTCAAGAAGACTCAAGCGTCTAAGCTTGGGGATGCCCAAGGCATCCCCTTCTTCATCAGCAACTTATCAGGTCATCTCTAGTGAAACTATATTTTAATTCTTTCACATCATATGTGCTTTACTTGGAGCGTCTGTGTGCTTTTATTTTCAGTATTTTATTTTTCTTATGGTCAACTTGATTGGACCCAGCATTCTTGATTGGGAGAGAGACACGCTCCGCTTTTTCATATGAATACTCCTATTCTTCACTTATACTTGTTGAGTATTCTTATCTAGCTATTGCTATGCTTTTAGCTCCTGTTTTGCATGCATCTCTTATTCAGAGCTGTTAGTTCTTTTAAAGAAAGTACTCTCTTGCTTCACTTATAATTGTTTGGAGAGTTTATGTTGAAATAAATTGATTGGTGTTTGGTTGGAACAGAAAATGTTGCATGTGGTAGATGGTATAATGGAAAAAGCTTACATATTCTTGTAGATCACTGTATTGGATAATTTGATACTTGTCAATTGTTTTGAGTTATCAAGTAGTTCATGTTTAAGCTTTTGTATCATGTAGTTAAAACCTATTAATGAAGAACTACCGTAAAGCTCGTTGAAATTTGGTTTGCATGATTGGTATCTCTAAGGTCTAGATATTTTCTAGTAAAAGGGTTTGGTTAACAAGGAAGACAGTGTAGAGTCTTATAATGCTTGCAATATGTTTTCATATAAGTCTTGCTGTGTCGGTTGATATCCTGTGTTTGCTTCAAATAACCTTGCTAGCCTAAACTCTGTACTGAGAGGGAATGCTTCTCGTGCATCCAAAACCTTGAGCCAAAATCCATGCCATCTGTGTCCACCATAACTACCTATATGTGGTATTTCCTTGCCATTCCAAGTAAATTTTTCATGTGCTACCTTTAAACTATTCAAACTTTATTACTCCTATTTTGTGTCAATGTTTACCAAGCTCATGAGGACGGGGTGGATGTCTTTATGTCAACTGTCAAACAGACTTTACCACCGGACTAGCGGCATATACATCCGCTTATCCATTAATTTTGCAAAAAGAGCTGGCAAATGGGGTGCCCAGTCCCAATTAATTACAACTTTAACCGCTTAATTCTCTTCACATTTTTGCCCTGATTTATCAGTCAAGCAATGACAAACAGTGAAATATCTGCATGTGTAAACAAAAGAGAAAGAGGGATGATCTGCCTTGCTGGTAGAAATAACGTCCTTCATGGGAGCCGCTCTTAAAAGTCTGGTTGGCAGGGGTCATATTGTACTTTCCATTTTCTGATTCGTTGACAATTAACAAACACCTCTCAAAACTTATTTTTACTCTCTATATGATTTCAAAAACTTAAAAAGCTCTAGCACATGATTTAATCCCTGCTTCCCTCTGCGAAGGGCCTTTCTTTTACTTTTATGTTGAGTCAGTTTTCCTACTTCTTTCTATCTTAGAAGCAAACACTAGTGTCAACTTTGGTGCAACAATTTTTATATGCTTGTATATTGCACTTATTATATTGCTTTGTGTTGACAAATATCCATGAGATATATATGTTGAAAGTTGAAAGCAATTGCTGAAGCTTAAATCTTCCTTTGTGTTGGTTAAATACCTTTTACTTAGAATCTATTGCTTTATGAGTTAACTCTTATGCAAAACTCTTTGATGCTTGTCTCGAAAGTACTATTCATGAAAAGTTTTTGCTTATATGATTCAGTTGTTTGCTCATTATCTACTTGCTAGCAAACTATAGACCATTGACCTGGATCACTTCATTCATAACATGTGCTTTACAATACTATTTGATCAAGATTATGATTGTAGCATGTCACCTCAGAAATTATTTTGTTTTTATCGTTTTACCTACTCGAGGACGAGTAGAACTAAGCTTGGGGATGCTTGATACGTCTCAAACGTATCTATAATTTCTGATGTTCCATGTTGATATTATACCAATTGTTACATGTTTTATATACACTTCATAGCATTTTTATGCATTTTCTGGGACTAACCTATTAACAAGATGCCACAGTGCCAGTTCCTGTTTTCTGCTGTTTTTGTATTCCAGAAAAGCTAGTCTGGAAATATTCTCGGAATTGGACGAAACTTGGACAGAACCTCCTATTTTTCCAACACGAAGACGGAGTCCAAAGGAGAGACGGAGGGGAGCCACGTGGCAGCCACACCATGGGGCCGCGGCCCCCCTGCCCGCCGTGGGGTGGTGTGGGGCCCACGTGGCTCTCAGCCGCCGCCCTTTCGCCTATTTATTCCTCCGACGCGAAAACCCTAAATACCCGAGCCATTATCCACGAAAAGTTCCAGAGACGCCGCCGCCGTCAACCCTAGCTCGGGAGGGTTCAGAAGCTCTTCCCGGCACCCTGCCGGAGAGGGGAATCATCACCGGAGGGCTCTACATCACCATGCCTGCCTCCGGAGTGATGCGTGAGTAGTTCATCCTTGGACTACGGGTCCATGGCAGTAGCTAGATGGTTGTCTCTCCACTTTATGCTATCATGTTTAGATCTTGTGAGCTGCCTATCATGATCAAGATCATCTTATTGTAATGCTACATGTTGTGTTTGCTGGGATCCGATGAATATTGAATACTATGTCAAGTTGATTATCAATCTATCTTATATGTTATTTATGATCTTGCATGCTTTCCGTTACTAGTAGATGCTTTGGCCAAGTAGATGCTTGTAACTCCAAGAGTGAGTATTTATGCTAGATAGTGGGTTCATGCCTCCGGTAATCTGGGAGAGTGACAATAACTTCTAAGATTGTGGATGTGCTGTTGCCACTAGGGATAAAATAACCGATGCTTAGCTTAAGGGTGCGCCGTTAGGTCTAATGCATTTGTTTACATTACGCACATTACTTAATGCAATTATCCGTTGCTTGCAACTTAATACCAACGGGGAACTCGGATGACAACCTGGCGGTGGATTATTAGTCATAGACGCTGTTGGATAACGGTCTATGTATTTTGTCGTAATGCCCACATGAATATCATAGTAATCATCATGTCATATATATGCATTGTCATGCGCTCAATATTTTGTCAATTGCCCAGCTGTAATTTGTTCACCCAGCATGTTAGTTATCTTTTATGGAGAGACACCACTAGTGAACTGTGGACCCCGGTCCATTCTTTTACACTGATAATACAACCAACTGCAAACATTGTTCCTTTTCATTCTCTGCAATTTACTACTGTTTTCCACACCATACGTTTAATCCTTTGTTTTCAGCAAGCCGGTGAGATTGACAACCTCACTGTTTCGTTGGGGCAAAGTAGTTTGATTGTGTTGTGTGCAGATTCCACGTCGGCGCCGGATTCCCTGGTGTTGCGCCGTGCCATATTCCGCCACCAACAACCTTCAGAAGTGATTTCTTGCTCCTACTGGTTCGATTAAACCTTGGTTTCATACTGAGGGAAACTGCTGCTACACTGCTTCATACCTTCCTCTTGGGGTCTCCCAACGAACGTGTGATCCACGTAATCACATATCATCATGTGATTTAGTTAAGCAACTATTACATTATATGCAAGGACTATCAACACTAGCATTTAAGACATTTGGAGTGCTAGAAGTGTTTAAGTCCAACAATAAAGAGCCGCTACCCATGGTGGTAGCTACACACCCTAGTTTGACCAACCCGTATACGTCACGAAAAAAAAGAGAATACTCAAGGGGGTGGGGGGATCTCAATATTATAGTTGATAGGATTATCCAAAAGTATTTTAATTTTTTTTCAAAGTTATGATTATTTTTTTAAAGTCAACGGGAAAAGGTCAACAAAAGTCAACCCTAAAAAATGACGATGAAAAAATATTTTTTTCAAAATTCTGAAACCAGTTTTGTACACCAACAATCCGTTCTCTACAAGAATATCAATCCAAAACAGGTATATACGGCTTACATAGTCGTATAACGCCATGGTGTGTAGCTACCACCGTGGGTAGCAAATCGCCTCTCATTACTCACCATCAACAAAGCAATTTCCCTCACCATCAACAAAGATGAAGTATAGTCCATAGAATATTCACCATCAACAAAGCAATTTCTATCAACACTCACCATATCATTACCTTGTGACAAATCACATGTTGGTGAAGTGGAAGAAGTTGTGAACTCACCACGGCCGGAGGTGGAGGGAGAACAATCATTCTCAATAATGTTGGACACTTCATATATAACTTGAAGTTTTGTCCATAACTCACGAGCATTCCAAAAAGGCATGATTGAAGCAAGAACTACATCGCTCAAAACACAAATAAGACCATTAGATACTTGAGTATCGAGATGAGAGTTTTCCTCATCCTCTAAAGATAATTCTTGAGAATCCTTTGGAGGAGAAAAACCCACATCTACAATCCTCTTAATATAATTTGGACCCATGTCCCTAAAAAGATTAAGCATCCAAATTTTCCAAACATCATAATTTGTGCCATCGAATATAAAGGTGGGATCGTGCACTAATTCTCTAAACGACATCTTTACTCTCTAAGCGGTAAAGCCCAAAAACAGAGCCGAGGCTCTGATACCAATTGAAAGGACAAGGATGTCGCCTAGAGGGGGGTGAATAGGCGATTAAAACTTTTCCGGTTTAGGCTTGATAATTGCGAAATAAAACTAGGTGTTTAAAATAACAAGCCAACAACCTAAATACTAGGCTTACCTATGTGCACCAACAACTTATGCTAAGCAAGACAAGCAACAAGGTGATAGCAATATAGAATAATTCAAGCACGAAGACTATCACAAAGTAGGGAAAATATCCGCTACACATGGTGGTAGCTACACACCATGCCATTATACGCCGATATAAGCCGTATATACCTGTTTTAGCTTGATATTCTGGTAGAGAACGGATTTTTGGTGTACAAAACTGGTTTCGGAATTTCAAAAAAAATATTTTTTGGTTGACTTTCAACTCTAAAAAAAGTCAACCAAAAAATATTTTTTTTGAAATTCCGAAACCAGTTTTGTACACCAAAAATCCGTTCTCTACCAGAATATCAAGCTAAAACAGGTATATATGGCTTACATCGCCGTATAATGCTATGGTGTGTAGCTACCACAAAGTAAAGTGCATAAGTAAAGAGCTCGGGTATAGAAATAACCGAGGCACGCGGAGACGAGGAGGTATTCCCGAGTTCCTCCTTTTTAGGGGAGTACGTCTCGTTGGAGAGGCGTGAGCCACCACAACAGGTCGGTCTCAACGCCATAAAGGCTTCACCTTCTTCTCCGATGAACCGCACCACAAAAGGTTTGATTCACCTTCCACTATCGGAATCCTTCAAGGCGGAATCCGGAGCCTTTACAACAACAACCCGGGCACAACCCACAACTGGATTGGGGGCTCCCGGATGGCTACAAGTGACCACAAAAGGTCTCAAGCACCACAATGGCGTCTAGGGTCCAAAGACCCAAGAGTAACAAGCTCACAAACTTTCAACTTCCACGAATCCTCGTGGAGAGCACAAACCGATGCACAAAGCAATGGCAAGAGCACAAGTGCTCAAATCCTACACTTTCAAATTCCAACACAGCAACAAATGTTAATGGGGGAATAAGAGAGGAAGAACAAAGTAGGAGAAACACCGAGAACTCCAAGATCAAGATCTACTAGGTTCCCCTCACTTAGAGGAGAGATGGATTGATGGAATTGTAGATCTAGATCTCCTCTCACTTCTCCCTCAATGATATGCAAGAATCATGGGAGCGATTGAGAGGTAGGCAAGCTTTTCCAAAGGTCAACAATAGAGGAGAGAGAGAGGAAAAATGAGCTCTAGAAGTTGGGGGTCGTTGGGGAAGAAGACCCCCATAAATAGGACCCCAAAATCCAACAGTTATGCCCAAAACACGCGAGCCGGCCTTGGAGCCCGGCCAGGCCGGCCTACCACCCGAGGGACCCGGCCTGTGGCTGTGGCCCGGCCTAGGAGCCCGGTCAGGCCGGCCTAAAAAAACTGCAAAAACACCCAACACGAAAACGAACATATCTTGATCATCCGGACTTCGTTTTCGATGTTCTTGGGCTCATTGGAATCGCAACGAAGAGCTTTACAAGATAATGCAGAGCAACATCATAGTCCATCATGTCAGGATAAAACCAAATGTAGAAAGGTAAACCATCTCTATAAAAGAACAACCGGTAAATCCTCCAACATCAAAAACTCAACAAGATATTCATATGAAATCCGTTTTTGATGAACTAGAGCTTGGTACGGAGATGAACACAAGCTCTAAATCCTCACATGGATAAAAGCCAAATAAGAACCAAGACAGATGATATGCAAGTATGCAAAGGTTTGAACTCTCCACAAAGATGCGATCGAGTTACTCACTTCAGAGCCCTCTTGATAGTACGCCGTCTATCATATAACCCGGTCTCCCACTACACCAGGAGACCGGTAAAATAGAAACTCTATCAAGATCATACCTTTGCCTTGCGCATTCCACTTGAGCTAGATGATGACGATCTTGATCTCTTCAAGTTGGAACATCTTTCTTGATCGTGCTTGCTAGCACATTGCTTGATGAAGACTTCTCCAAATGCTCCCCCATACTCCATTATGGGAGAGCCTCGCTTAGCTCCGTCTTCATGAATCCATTGCAAGATTCAATCAAATGATATCTTTCGAGATGATTCATATTGAGCTTATACTTCATATCTTCTAAATATATATGATGGCTTAGAGATGAACATGAATGTTCACTTAATCTTCTTTTCCAAGCCACACTTTACCATGTAAGCTTCTAGAGTTCAACACATGAACTCCAATATTTTCCTATGGACAAGATCTACAAGAATATCTCAATGCAAACATTAGTCCATAAGGATTGTCATTAATTACCAAAACCACACATGGGAACACCAAGCACTTTCAGATATTGCATCCCCGTGACCTAGTCACATGCTTGCAAGCTCATTGATGTAATCTCACCGAGTGGGCCCAGAGTATCTATCCAGCTATGCGGATTGGCAAATCCCGCTCTTGATCCCTCGCCTCAACTACTTCCTTCCGATACCCGAGAGGGACATCTTTATTATCACACTATGTAAGATATGACGTTTGATGGAATCAAAGTATCTTTCAGAAACAACAATTAAAGTTGATCTCACGGTCGAATGCGTAATGACTATGTGCTACAAATATTGGGTGTGTCCATCACATCATTCTCCTAATGATTGACTCCATTGTCAACTGACATAAATGTCACATGATCGGGAAACCTCGATCATCAGTCGCACAACGGACTAGTAAAGAGGATACTAGGGACCTGGTTGTTTACATATCACACGTGCATTAATGTTTCCGCTAAATACAATTATAGCATGGTATAAAACGTATTATGAACAAATGAGATATGACAAATAAAACATCTTTATTAATTGCCACTAGGGCATATCTCCTTCAAGAAGTACATGAAGTTGCCCCGCATGAGAGTTTTGTTCACGAAGTTGCATTTCGTCAAAACCGAATCATGAAGTTGCAACAAGTGTGTGCTTTGGTCATCCGTTAGTTTGCTAACATGGTTGGTCGTCTTTTTGAGAACTTCCCTCAAAAGTATTGTTTCTTCTCATATGTTCTCGAGCCTCCTAATTTTTCTTCCACGAGGGTCGGCTGCGGCAACATCCACCCGGTTGTATAGGACGAATCCCAACAAGAAGATGGTCTCGTATATAGTACGGTGAGGATCGTCGACGCGATGAACCAGGTTCGCATTGCGATGATGCCCTTCCCGTAGGTGGTCAAGTTGCAACAATTAAGGTTGTGGCAATAAAAGCATGGTAAGTATGAAAACAATTCTGCAAGTTGGGCGTCTAGACAAAGCTTGGCCCAGATCGTTTTGTGGTGGTCGTGCTCCCGGTACCACTGCAGTCACGAGCAGCACAACAGTTCCCTATATAGTAAAGCATAGATCCTCACTTGGTATGACAGAGTCAAAGATACATTATCTAATTAAGGTCCCATGGGATGGGGATGGGGGCAATTGCCCCCTCCCCCTACAATAAGATGTAACAATCATTTAACATAAATTTGATTAACAAGGGTATGGAAGAATCAGTGGCCTGAAAAAAGTTAAAAAGCTAAATTTATTCAACATGAAATGGTTGTGTATTTGAAAAATTAAATATCCTCAGGGCTTAGAAATATATTTGATTGATGTTGCTTGCAGGATGGCATAAACTATCATAATTACAGCTAGTGGGTTTTTCTTACGAGAAAACTGGATGAAATATTGCACAATACTCTGACACTGCAATATTTGTTAAGGATTACACCGTGACATGAAAAGTTTACTCGAAATAGACTACGATAAATACAAAACCAATACAAACATTTGTATCAACATGCATGCATCGTTTCTTTCCACATGTGGGCTTACATAGTAAAAAAAGAAATAAATAAATAATACTAGGAAACATCAATACCAAAAAGAAACGTGTGGAGCATCTTTCATTTATTAGCATGCATGCATCTTTTCATTTTTTACATGTGGGCTGAGAAAATAAAAAAATAGTTTCAAGGAAAAAAGAAACAACAGAAACTAAATATGACATTAATCATCATGCGTGCACCTTTACTACCTTGTATGTGTAGAGTAGTTTTTTTTTAGCTATAAAGTGGTCGTATCCACCGCCCAAATAGATACAAAGAGTTGGCCCAGTTTATAAGGGAAACCGGGTCCAAAAATCATACAAGCTGTACAAAAGAATGACACAAACGAAGCGACCCGCCGCCCACACGACCCAAGTCGACAAACGCCACAACACACACCACCTGCTCCGGGGCCGCCGCCCCAGCGTAACAATCAGATCGACCTTCGCATTGCCCGAAAGTGATCCAGTCATGGTCGACGAACCCTCTGCCCACGCAGTCTTCATCCAGGTTGCCACCAAAACCACCTGTTCCGGGGCCGCCGCCCCGGTGTAGCAACCAGATGGACCTTCGCATTGCCCAAAGACGATCCAGTCGGGTCGACGAACCCTCTGCCCAAGCAGTCTTCATCCAGGTCGCCACCCAAACCCACACTAAACAACGGTTCTGCCTCTTAGAACCGTCGTAGCGTGGGAGATCGAGGCCGCCGCCTCGACGCACCACCACCTTCCGGAGCCGCCGCCCCGACATCCACCACCCACGACCACACGCCATTCTGCACATCCGTCGCGAAACCGTTGCACCGCGCTGGCCAAGGGCTCCAAAGCGGCGCCTCCAACAAGGTAGTGACGAGACCGTCACCGCCGCCCGCTCACGAAGGAGCAAAGGTTTTCACCCGGAGAACTTGGAACCACCACGCGTTAGACGAGGTCGAAAAGCTCCACGACGACGCAATCAAGAAAGGGAACGACGCCCGAGGGCGCCGCCATCGTCGGCACTGACCGAAGTCCATGCGAGCTTTCGCCCGGAGTTCAACCCGACCGCAAAGCTTCGGGAGCAACAGGATGGCATCCAGGCCATGTCGTCAACCACCGAGCTCCACCGCATGCCGCAGCAGCCGCGGCACCACCTTCCACGGCCGCTGCCATGGCCATGCCCGCTTCAGCCGCTCCGCCGGAGTAGCCACTGTCCGGGGCCGCCGCCCCGGCTTGCCCCCGTGGCTGGCCCCCGCCAGGCCATCCACCTCCATCCGCTTCTGCAGCACACCCGCAGCTGCGCACCAAAGGCGGCTGCCCCGGTGAACGCACTGCATCGCCACGGACGAGCACCAACATCCCCGCGGGACGAACCCGGCCAGATGCGGCCCGCCCCTCGCGGGCCACGCAAGCTGCGGCGCCCCACCTGCTTCCCGCTCCGCTCCTCGTCTGCGCCTCTTCGTCTAGCTCCCCCCCCCCCCCCGCACGGCCCGCCAGGCCCAGATCGGGCCCGCGGGCCACGAGCACCGCAGGACGAGGACCTTCCGCTCCGATGACGCCCACGCGCCGCACCTCCGCCAGAAGACCTCGCCCATCACCAGCACCACCCGAGCCCGCCGGCTCGGCTTCCCCGGCCCCGACCGCCGCCGCCCCCGCGCCGGTCTTCCACCTCTCGAGACGCGAGCACCATCCCCCCGACCACCCTTTTGGCAGCGGGGGGCGCCGCCACCGTCGCGGCCGAAGCCGGCGACGGCAGCGGCAGGAGGACGCCGGACGGAAGAGGGTGTGGCGGCGCGAGTTTTCTCCCCTGGCGCCGCCGGGGGGAGCGACGCGAGGGGTGTGTTGTTTTTTTGTGTAGAGTAGTTTAATCTGTATCTTATCAATTCTAGGGCAGTTTGGTTTTGGGAAGCAAGATTTTATTTTTGAAATAAAAAACAGGAGAGCGAATGTAGTCACCACTCCCGGCCCAGTCTCCCGAATGAAAATTAGCTCCCATCTCTGCGCCATTTTCTTTGACGGCCGTGGAGCATGTTGCGCGTGCAGTGGAGACTGGAGACCAGCGAATGAACAGCTGCGCAACATCACCCGCGATTCCGCGCGCACGCACGCGTCATTGTCGCTCTCGCTACCTAGCTTGCTCGCGTGGCACCAATGGCCGCTCCATCACACAACAATCCAATATATCTTCCCCTCCCTCGCAATCAGATTCCAGCGCTCGTATCTAGCTAGTACTACGTGATTATTCAGTAGTACTGCCTCGTGCTGCTACGTGCTACAGAAGATCGATCAAGGCATCTCTCCTCTCCTCTCCTCTGCAGCAGCGACCTCGTCAGTCGTCACTCGTCAAGTCGTCATCTTCATCTTCACAATCGGCATTTTCCTTTTCTGTCTCTACCCGGTGTCCCGGTGTGTGTGAGTAGCGGGGAAGTTTCGTGGAACAACGCCGGCGCAATTTTAAATTCCGCGGTCGAGCGGACCAGGAGAAAAGATGTTTTTTTTTCCTTCTAGGGGACGGTAGACAATGGCTGGCGGGGACTCTGGTGGTCGTACGTGGTGATCGAGTTAAGTTAATCCGAGCGCGTCGCGGTACGGCCTTCTTGATTCAGGAATCGCATCGCGTTTCCGTGGCTTGTCATTCAAAGAGGATTTGGACCGCATGGCTGGGACATGGGAGTTGAGATTTTTTGGGTGCGGATCTCCGGCCTCTGCATTAAAATGATGCACACAACCACCGCAATTATTAAATTATTCAGAATCACGAAGTTTACAATTTATGGATCACTTAATGTGAATACAAAAATCAACCACATAAAAAAAAGTTTTATCCATCTAGTCTCTTATGATGTCGTCACCCACTCCGGCAGAAGATAGCCCGTACGACCATTATCATTCGAGTACAAGCGAAATCCATGAGACCACGCCGCTCCATAGGGAGAAGAAATGACCACATGTGGATCCAGTAAGCCGTCTTGTTCATAACCTGCAGATAATGAGGAGATGTTGCCTTGTTAAATATAATGTCATTTCTGCAGTTCCAAATAGCCCATAAACAGCCGCAATGCCTATCCTAATAAGCTCTTTGGACTTCCTATCCACCCCATTTAGCCAATTTCCAAATAGATTCGGTATACTAGAAGGAGGTGAATGTTGAAGGTAAAATGTATCATTCGCCAAATATCACACACAAAAGGACAAGATATAAACAGGCGTTCGAGAGACTCATCTGCATCACAGAAAACACATTTCTTACACCCAATCCATTTTCTTTTAATTAGGTTGTCCTTAGTCAAAAGCTCCTTCCTGTGCAAAAACCACGGAAAAATACATATCTTTAAAGGGACTTTAAGTTTCCACAAGTAGTTTCGCAAATACCGTGTATGACCATTCATTAATTCCGCGTAGTAAGATTTAACCAAAAAACTCCCATTGCTGTTAAGGTCCAGTTAAACCTATCTGGCTCATCTGTAATCTGAACTCGCATCAACCATTCAACAAGATGAAACCAAAGTTCTCTATTATTTTCTACCAAATTCCTTCTAATGTGTAGATTGATAGGATTGCTTCTGAAAACAGACACAACTGTAAGATGTTTATCGGATGCAATAGCATATAAGGATGGGTATTCACTCGCAAGTGAGGTATTACCCATCCAAATGTCCTCCCAAAATCGAGTTTGTTGGCCATCACCAATACTAAACGACCCCAGCTTTAAGAAATCATTTTTAACTCTCATCAACCCCTTCCAAAAAGGTGAATCAGTAGGTTTCATTTGAACTTGAGACAGGTTCTTGTCCCCTAAATACTTATTCGTTAACAGCTCATTCCACACTCCTTCTTCCGTAAGTAATTTAAATAGCCATTTACTCAAAAGGCATTTATTTTTTATCTCAAGCACTTCAATACCGAGCCCCCTTGTCCTTTGGTCTACACACAATATTCCATCTAGTGAGTCTATATTTTCTCTTCTGCTGGTTACTTTGCGAAAAAAATCTTGACCGATAAAAATCTAATCTTTTACGTACCCCCTTAGGTATTTCAAAGAAAGACAATAAGAACATCGGTAGACTGGTCAAATCCGAATTGATAAGCACAAGACGATCTCCGTATGATAGCATCTTAGCTACCTAAGATCCTAACTTCCCTTCGAAGCGATCTTCTACCCGTTTCCATTCTTTATTGAGGAGCTTCCTATAATGAATAGGAATGCCTAAATATTTGAATGGGAGGGAACCTAATTCACACCCAAAAAAATTTCGGTACTGATCTCGCTCCTCCACCGCTTTTCCAAAACAATATAACTCACTCTTATGAAAATTGATTTTCAAACCCGAAAGTTGCTCAAAGAATGCCAATATTAATTTCATGTTCACCGCTTTCGCAACATCGTGCCCTAGAAATAATATTGTGTCATCCGCATACTGGAGAATCGAAACACCACCCTCAACCAGGTGCGGTATTAACCCCCCCACCTGACCATCTTCTTTAGCTCTCACAATTATAATGGCCAGCATATCAGCTACAAGGTTAAACAACAAAGGTGACAACAGATCTCCTTGTCGTAGGCCCTTTAGTGTATGAAAATAGTGTCCAATATCATCATTAACCCTTATACCTACACTCCCTCCTTGAACAAACCTTGCTATCCATTCACACCACATCGGATCAAATCCCTTCATTCGGAGAACTTGTTGTAAGAAGGACCATTTTACCTTGTCATAAGCCTTTTCAAAGTCAATTTTAAAAAGCACCCCATTGAGTTTCTTCCTATGCATCTCATGAATTGTCTCATGTAATACTACCACCCCTTCCAAAATATTTCTCCCTGGGATGAAGGCTGTTTGATTTGGACTCACAACTCTACTCGCAATCGAGGTTACCCTATTAGTACCTACTTCTGTGAAAATCTTGAAACTGGCATTAAGGAGGCAAATATCTGTGAGTCCTCTATTTTTCTTCTAATCCCTACATTTTCCGGACGTACACCACCGAGCTGTTTAAGATCAGGTTTTGAATTCGTAAAAGACACCGGCTCACTTGTTCCGTATTTTCATTTCTCAAGGGGAGCAATATGTCCCAGTGATTGACACGTCGTTGGTCGGCGTATTTATGCAATAACCACCGCAGCTTCGTGTTAGTTGAAAGAGTACACGTCATTTAAATAACATTTGAATTTGATGATTTGTTCCAAAGGCGAGCATCTGTTCTTTTTCAGTAAGTAAATGATGCCCTGCCAGATCTGAAAATGAAACCGCCAGATTGTTCAGAGTGCGATAATTTGCGCATTTTTAATAACACACTCATGTAAAAATAGTGTTCGAAGTTGCATGTTAAGGGTGCGTATTTTTAATAACACACTCGTCTGTTTGGCTTTTACAAAAAAATACTGTAATATTTGAGAAAATGCACCAATTTCGAAGTATATAAAAAAGAGGTTTGGAACTTTTTTTTCTTTTCAAAACTGAAGTATTTCTTATCTAGACATGAAAATACTGCAGTTTTCTAACACTGTTTTTAGAAACATTGGCTGCGAAACATAGCCCAATGTTTTCTACGCGGGGAGTAAGTGTGTTAGCATACGATACCAAGTTTACATGTACTGGTTGTGTTGTTACACGACAATAACTACATTGTGTATGGAACAACTATTTAGCTTGATCATCGTTTTTTTTGCCTGGTTCGAGGGCAATATACTCGTGTGATGTTTGACAAAAAGCATTCATTTTTCCCTATTTCTCTATATACGGGAATAAATTAGTATAATAAAATAAACATATATTATTTTAACATTCTCACAAAACGAAAAATCCTATAATTCATGTTTCTCTGCCTTTTCAACGAAAAAGCTAGAATCAATTTGTATTTATGGTTTACACACAAATATCAGCTAGACCAAGCTAACAAGTTTGGTTATCCCAGATTTCCTCTTTTTCTAGCCGTCTGGAGTGAAGATTGCCCAAAAAATGGCAAGGTGCATTCTTAGATTGGTGTCAATATTTATGGAGCTTCAAATGCAATGTCATCGAAATATCTTTGCCTACTTACTATCAATATAAGGAGTATAAAGTCTACAACACGTATCACGTATGATAACAATTAGAGATTTCACCATTTATACCATGTATAACAAACGAAACAATATAAATGAAATCATATTATTTCAGATCAACAAAAAAATGCAAGAAAAAAATACGAGAACACATAGGTTACCTCTGTTGATCATTACCATGACATGCTCACCATTAATTTGTTGGGTAGTTTTACAAAAATTGGTATTTTTCATTATTTATTTACCTTTGATTTTTATTCCATCAACATGTCTGGAGGTGTTAAAACTGACACATCAATACTTGTTATGTCTTATACCATGACATGAAAAGTTCAATCAAATAAGAATACAACACTATGAAACTAAATTTGTCATTTATTAACATGCCTGCATCTTTTAGAAAAAGATCAACCACTATAATATTATATGGATACATATAAAAATATATTTATGATGTATTTGAAGGTATTGAATTGGTATTGTTGATGCTAATGATTTTTTTCTTAAATTTGGTCAAACTTTATTATGTTTAAGTTAAAAAGAACTGATAGGTCTTACTTTCGTGAATGGATGGAGTATACGAATTTATAATAAAACAAGACCAAAGTTAGTCTACGTAATAAAAATTACTCGCGTCATCTGTAGAAAATAATCGGAGTATTATGCCTTTTCTTCTTGTGTAAGAAAGGCACCGCGAGAAAAAACAGGGGAGGAATTAACGGAAGCATGCCAACGAAATATAGTCACCACTCCCGAATGAAAATTAGGTCCCATCTCTGTGCCATTGCCTTGCTGGCCCTGACCCCCCTTTCTCGCCTTGGTTGCCTTGTTCGTCTTCTCTCTTTCTTGCTAGTGCTTTTCTCTCGCTTATGCCGAGGAGGAGTGGAGGAGGGGAGATAGAGAGATTCCTGATCTGTTCGTCGATCGAGCCTGCCTGCAAGATTTGGCAGCGCGGGTGAGGGAAACGGGGAAAGACAACGGAAAAGCGCATCTTATTTTAGTCTTCCCGGATCAGCTTCTCGGTTGCTTCTTCTGGATCCCGGATAGAGAGAGAGAGGAGCCCACCGGTTCCACCAAAATCAATCTTCCGCGTGCTCCAGATCGATTGGTTTCCAGATCCAAGGCCGCCCCTTTCCGTTCTCGAGATCGCACGAATCCGGGGGCGAAGTTCTGCAGGACAGTAGCCAATCCAAGAAAAGGTGACTTCTTTTTTTCTTGTTTGGTCCCTCGTCTTCCAATGCGAGTAGAGTCTCCCCCTTCGATCACGCAGCTTCTGCCGTGGATGATCGTTATTGATCTTGGTGTTTCTGTTGGTTGATTTCGATTGCAGATTTCGAGAGGAGACGATAAAAGGGAGGTTATTTGGGGAAGAGACGAATAGATATGATGGCTTTTGTGACGGAGCGGGCTGTCGGGAGGTGGAGATGAGGGATGCTATCGGCTGCGATGGATTACTTGAGATCTTGCTGGGGCCCGGCGTCGTCGCCGGATGGGCGCCCCCGCAAGGGGGTGGATGCGGCCGGCCGGCAGGACGGGCTGCTGTGGTACAAGGACGCGGGACAGCTCGTCGCCGGCGAGTTCTCGATGGCCGTGGTCCAGGCCAATAACCTGCTGGAGGACCACAGTCAGGTGGAATCCGGGCCGCTGAGCACCACGGATCCTAACTTGCAGGGAACCTTCGTTGGCGTCTATGATGGGCACGGAGGTCCGGAGACGGCACGCTACATCAATGACCACATGTTCAACCATCTGAGAGGTAAGACCTCAACTTGTTGATGCGGCTCTCATGTTTTATAATTTATACCAAATGCCAATCTAGCCCATAGGGTATTTGCCTAATTGTTATGACCTGCAAGTGTGCTTGAGTTGATGCTGATTGCAAGGGTCTGTTTGGATGTAAAGTACCGGTTTATTATGCCCGGGGTATACAATACCACAGTTTAGAATACTCAACCTTTTACAGCATTGCTAAAACTATTGGGCTTACATTCAAAATTTGGAATCGAATATATGTATAAGTCAGAATCATGAAAGATTTATGAAGAACACAGGCCGGATAATGGAAGATTTCATAACAATATATGTGCTAAAATTGCAAAGGAATGCATGCCGTCAACAACGCACATACATTCAGTCCACTGCCTGTCCTACGCTGTCTCAGATCTCCCACACTCTTCCTCTCCCACCATGCCCACGCCTGCCATACAGTTTCCACCGCTGCACATCACAGCCTGACTACCTACACGTAAGCCACGCCGCCACGACGACACCAATCAATGGAAAAAAATTAGGAGAGTTTAAGCAAGTAAAGAACACATATTTTCTTCTCCGCTAGCTTCTCCTTTTTGTCAATGTTTTCCGACATACCATCGACGGAGCTGACAAGTGGCGTCATAACAGTCGGATTAGCGAGATTAGCGAGTGAGACGAAGGAGCTTTTTCTTGTGTTTCTCGGTTTTGAAAAAAGAGATTGCGGGTTCTTTTTACTAATACTGCAAAACGAACCATAAGTCTTTTTGCCATTGAACTAGATATTCATTTTATGCCTGCATTGCAGGGATATAGTTGTACTTGCTGTACTACTGAAAACAAACAAGCTCTATCTAAATTTCGTTTCCTTAAGACCAGTGGCCTAGTTTACACTAGTTTCAGTCCCTAATTGATTTATTTTATTTCAAAAAGAATGGAAGCATATCATTGCACTTAAAAGTATTACAAATGATAATATGCAAAAAAAGTTATGACTGTAAACAAACATCTCATTGCATGTTTTAACTTTCAACTACATGTCAATCTCTTTGTTCCCTTGCATGATGACCTTCATTTTCAGGATTTGCATCTGAGCAAAAGTGCATGTCAGTGGAAGTGATTCGAAAGGCTTTCCGAGCAACCGAGGAGGGATTTTTCTCTGTAGTTAGTAGTCAATGGTCAATGAGGCCTCAATTAGCGGCGGTAGGCTCTTGCTGTCTAGTTGGTGTGATTTGTGCTGGAACTCTCTATATTGCAAATCTTGGGGACTCGCGTGCTATTCTTGGGAGACTTGTCAAGGGAACTGGAGAGGTTCTGGCAATGCAACTCTCAGCGGAACATAATGCATCCTTTGAGGAGGTTAGGAGAGAGATGCAGGCAATGCATCCTGATGATCCCCACATTGTGGTCCTAAAGCACAATGTTTGGCGAGTGAAGGGTATTATACAGGTATAAATATCCAGAGTTCAGAAATTGTTGTCAGCATGTGATCAAGTAGCTTAATTTTATAGTCTTCAGACATTAGGCTTAACTTCTTGTTCTAATAATAACTACACTTTACATGCTGTGCTCAGGTGCTTTTATTAGAATTGTTGCTGCATTTTTTGCATTACGCTTTTTTTTTCAGTTAACACCACTATTAGGTGTATTCTTGTATTTCATGTGTAGACAATTTTATGATAAAGTAAGAATATTTGTGTTGTTATGAGCCAGACAGATGTGATATTCATCCGTTGGATACATTTCTTAATGCCGATCTCCCAGACGAAATATTATTCATACATTTATTTCTTACACAGATGTGGGTGTGCTTATCAAGTATAATATCTACATGGGCATTTCGTAGACGAATCACGTTGCTCTGCTATTTGTCTCTGTCTTCGCAAATGGCATGAGAATTGCTTCTTCCATGCATCTCACATAGTATGATAATTTGTTGCAGATAACAAGATCCATTGGAGATGTATATCTAAAGAGACCAGAGTTCAACAGGGAACCTTTGCATAGCAAGTTTCGGCTTCCAGAAACTTTCCGGCGACCACTTCTTAGTTCTGACCCAGCAATTACTGTACACCAAATACAGTTAACTGATCAGTTCATCATTTTTGCATCTGATGGACTCTGGGAGCATCTTAGTAATCAGAAAGCAGTTGAGCTAGTCCACAGTAGCCCTCGCAATGTATGTCTTCTTCCTATGTTTAGCTTGTTTTACTTTGTTCTTTGAAAGCTAAGTGCTAGTTCATGCTATTGCTTGTCCGACCAGAAGTACCTATTTCTGCTTTTGCAGTAATGTCATTGTGCTTTGATTGATGTTTCTGTCGAGGTAAGTGGTCATGATTAGTTCAGAAAATAGAGAACATCATATCTGAACGTCTTTAGAACTCGTTCTAAGTTTCTTTAAGATGTAATAGAAGTTCTGCAAGAACATAGACATATATGTTATGATATGAAGGTACCTTAGATTGTTCAATGTCACAATGGTTGCTACTGAATTAAATGGCATCAAGTTCTCAAGTTTGTAGCAGTTTCTCAATGTTTGATTTTTCGGTATTTATATTTGTATGTAGCAAAATGTAGTTCGAGAAGACAACGATGTGGTTTAGTTATTAGAAATTTGTGTTTCTCCGGTCTATTGGATTGGATCATGTTCTGGCTAATCTGGCAGGTTCTATTTTTAATTCTATATGGCTAAGCCGATTTAATGTCACTTCTATGGAACCCCTAGTCGTTGAATTGAATGTTATATGTTTAACTTCAACTGTTCCTAATACAATTATACCTAGTTGCTCACTTATTGATATCTTTTTTAAGTGAATAATCTGTAGATCTCTTCAACATCTGCATTCTACATGGTGAACAGTGTGAATGTGCTACTTTACAACTGATTTGTTTATATTTCTCCCACCGTCTTGAAATATGGGCAGTTGGTACCTCATAGCAGTCACTATAGATCCGCCTCAATAGAACCCAGCTTCATTATGTTTAATCCTATATACTCTTTATTCATTTGGTTGAACAAATATTGTTTTCTTGTTTTGTTAATGTATTTTAACTTATATGAATCAGGGGATTGCTCGAAAGCTAGTGAAGACTGCAATGCAGGAAGCAGCAAAGAAGAGGGAGATGCGGTATTCGGATCTCAAGAAAATTGACCGCGGGGTAAGGCGCCACTTCCATGATGACATAACCGTCGTCGTGGTATTTTTCGATTCGAATTCCATAGCCATGGACAACTGGAGCAGACCAACAGTATCTCTCAGAGGCGGCGGGGTTACCCTCCCTGCAAATTCCCTTGCTCCATTATCGGTTCCTAGCTCTTTCTGAAAACTGTACTTGAGTCAAGAAGACACGGAGTCAAAAAGAAGACAAGAAAACAGCAGCCACGATCAACTGTAGCTGTTTCCTCTGCATTCTCTCAAAAAGAACTTTTAGATTCAAACCTGGTTACTAGTGTACTGATAGCAAGGTATAAGATTAGATTATTCTTAGTGTACATTCTCTGGATCATCTTGTGATAATAGTTCATCGCATCACCACTTCATTTTGTTTAGCTCCTTACAGAGTGCTGTTTCTCTTCGCCACCTCAAGTCCAATCTAGGACATGTAGCAGGTTGCTCTCATGATGCTTAATCTGCTGATCTTTGATCAACACGGTCATGTAGCAGGTTGCTTTCATGATGCTTAATCTGCTGATCTTTGATCAACACGGTCTTCAACATTATTCTTTTGACATGATGAAACAGATGTCATGTGATCTTGTAGTTATCTTCAAAGGCTCCTGCAAGGACTCCCATTGAACGGAACACACACAACTGTTTCGATTCCAGGGAAAGCCATGTGTAATGGCATGCCTTGCTAAGCTGCGTATAAAAATAACTACAGAGTCGTGGGAGTATTTTAGGTTATAGCGAACACGATTTCTTTGAGACACTGGCACCAATTTTCTGTTGGCCACAGCAGCAACATCTAATGCAATTGATGAAAAAGCAGATTGTCCATAACATACTCTCAGCAAGCAGCTGTATACTTTATGGCAATAAAAAATCACAGCATAATACTATTATCTAAAACTCTGAAACATAAACACATCAGAGTTTTCTCCCTAATCCCATGGTGCTCCTGTGTCCTTGAGTGCTTGCTAAGTGACGTGCCTTACCACCTTCACAACGGCGAGCTCTCTCACCATCTTATGAATTGGCTCCACTCCGTCTTCAAGGACCGAGCAACTTCTTCCACCAGGCGTACCCTAACAAAACGATGGAGATCACAAAGCAGCCTGACGAGGTACCTCCAACAAACGGCCAAAAGAAGCTGCCATCCGTGTCATAAAGATAACATGGTATGTTCATCGCAAATGCCCCAGCTATGAGGGTATTGATAGCGATGCCAAAGGATGCGATGGTCAGTGTAAGCTGAAGCTGAATGAGTTCATTGCGCTGGTTGTCGAGTTGAATGTTGACGTAGTCTTCTGTGTCATCAATATACTCTCGAACCTGTGCATTTCCAAATGAGAAATTAATGTCCACATCAAGGCGAATATGAAATAAGAAACCAAGCAACTCAACTAAAATATGACCAGATATGCTCTCGAAATAGGCTTGCGCCCCGCTATATTAATATAGCAACCACACCATACAAGCATGAGACCATTGCTGAGGCAAACAACACAATCTAGCCCAAGAGAAAAACAAGAGAAAAAGGAAAGAAACTAAAGCCAACAACGCCAGATCGACGAAGACCCGCAACCGCTGCGCTCACCCACCGGAGAATTCCCACCACACCCCTAAGCCACCAAGAGGTCATGTACCAAGCAACACCTTCAAGAAGGAAAACGACGACGACGACGCTGCTGCACTGATGCTAGGATTTCTCCCGGTACACGGAGGGAAGTGGGAATGGGTATACCCGACGCCCTTCAACAAGGACGGCGGCGCCCATAGACGTCGCCGCGCCGGTGTCGGCAAGAGCCGACATGGATTTCTCCCAACCCCCAACAACCACAACCCCGGACACACCGTTGGCTCCACCAAGCTCGCCGTCCACCAACATGCGCCACCACGGTCATGAGGCCCTCATCGACGTCTCACCATGGCAAATGCCGCGAGGCCGATCGGACCAAGAAGAAACATCCGAAGACATGGGACGACAGTACCGCAGTGGGAGGGAACAACCTCCACCGCCAATGGCAGTAGCAGACCGGACGCAGCAGCGGGAGCACACCAGGCCAACCTGCCCGGCCGGGCCCAAAATGGGCCCGTGAAGCTCTTGCCGCTGCGCTGCAGCAGACCCGGCGCCGTAGCCACCATCCCCATCCCGAGTTTCTTCTCAGTCCAATCGGAGGCGTCACGTCGGAGTTCGAGCCAGCCCGCCCTGACCCAGATCGGGCCCAAAGGGCCCAGATCTGGGCTTATAGGGCACTGCTGGCCAAGCTTCGCACCAGCCGCCACCGCCGCCAAGAGGCTGCGCCGTCGCCTTGCCGCCACCCTGCCTGCGCCGGAGCGCCGCCGGCCAGTCCGCACCGCCGCCAGAACGCCGCCTCCCGAGCCGAGCATCCTTTCCGCGGGTAGAGAAGAAGGCCGCCGCCGCCGGCCGCGCACGGCACCGCGCGGGCAACGCCCGGCAGCGCCGGCGAGAGGGAAGGGAGGGAGGGAGGACCCTGGCCGGGGCAGAGAGAGAAGGCCGCCCGGTCGCCTCGCTCGGGAGGCGACGCGGGGGCACGCGGAGGTTTTTTTTCTACTCCGCCCCGAACCTCAAGCCACCAGATATGCTCTTGATAATGAAACAATTCACAATATGATAATTTGCTACTCAACTGACACCTGTTTTCTGCAGAACAAATGACAATTTATCTGTGCATGAAACGCTTAGCAACGAAACAACAACTAAACTCTACATGACGACTATGAACCAAATAAGTACAATATCAAGAATTAAGCAAACCACATTGTTAAATAGCTGAAGAGAACAATAACAAGGCTATGTTAAAAATCGGACTAACCGATAAAATTCTGTTGCGAATCCCATCCAGTTGCATGAAGTAGGCCTCAAGCAACATCTCTAGGTCTTCCACGTCATTATCCAAATACATACTGGTAGCAATGCTCACGCTACGCCGAAAACTAGAGTTCAGCCTGTGCAGACTTGTTCCTGCAGGAACAATGCTATTGGAAGCAGCAGATGTCATTATAGCCTCAACCTGCTGATTCTGTGCTTGCTTCCGTGTTAGATACAGATGTGCCATGTCTTCATTATCATCTAGAAGATGTTCTATCTCATCTCTGACCTAAAAAGACACGACAGCAAAAATAATAGCTTCAGAAGAAGACCCAGTTTAGAGCAGCGTGTGGGTTCTCATCAGTCATCAAGGTTCTCAAAAGTAAGACAGAAATACCCAGCAGCCATACAATGTAAGCAATAAGATCGAGAAGCTTAACAAGAATAGAAGGGAAACAAAACTTAACGACAAGAACCGAAATTCTCAGCTGTTTATGACATCTGTTTGTTCTAACTATAAATTGTCGATCTAACAATTCAATCAGAAGTGGAATTAAATAAATTCATCTTCACTAATCCCAAGTAACACGGTGTATGACCCTTCCATAAATGATAAAGGTTAGAGGTGACGATGGTTTAAGTTAAATCTGCATATATTTGGTACACATGCTGTGAGTAAACCATTAGTTATAACCTAGATCCTAATTGCGCTTAGAACAATCATGCGGTTGATTCAACTAGTATTGTCTTGGTAACTAAATTCAAGGGTTGGAGAAGAGCACAAATGACATAGCAGCACTACAACTTTTGATCTGTAAATCAAGGTGCAAATGATAACAAACAGTATTTAGGCCACTGAAGGTTTAGACTGCAGAGAGATCAAGGAACTTTGCGAATATATGTTTCTCTCTAACGATACCTTCTGAACACGGGCAAGCAAACGGGTAAGGTCACTCTTGAGGCTCCGCACGCGCTCCAGGTTCCGCTGGCTCACATTCTTGGTCAGCTCATCGAGTACAGGAATAGCATGCCTCTCAAGATCAGCCACACTTAAGTCCAAAGTGGAGCAGAGAGCCTCAAGCCCGACCTCCAGCACCTGGAACTCGAATGGCAACTCATGCTCTGCCCCAGTCGCCTCGTTGATACAGGGCACTCGATTCCCAGGAGAGCCATCCTGCTTTTCCCCATGGCCGTCACCACCATTCCCACCGACCAGGCTCCTGAGAGGGAGAGATGCTGCCTCAATTGGTCGACGAAAGGGAGCACCTCGTGCGCGAGAGGGTCCAACAGGAGGACCTCCTCGGCAGTAACGATCGCCCTGATGAACTCTAGGTTGATCACCATCGCCTTCTCTCTAGCTGCGCAATTAGTCTTTGTACATCAGTACTACACCAAAGCCGCGACCCTAATTAATGGCGATCGGTACCAAAATTGGCGTGCGCTCACCGAGGATGCTTGAGGAGTGGGAGAAGATGGGGCCGAGTATGCGGAGGTCGCGCGGGGGCACGCCTGCCCGCTGGATGATGGAGGCCTTGTCGAGCTCCAGGATCTCGGAGGACCCCCACCGGTCAAGCCGCATCCACAGGCGCGCGCCGGCCTTCTTCTTCCCGACCTTTCCGGACCCGGCGACCGCGGCAGCACCGCCGCCACCACCACCGGAAGCGGCAACAGCAAGGGAAGGCGGAGGCGTGGTGGTCTGCGCTGCGGGGGGTGGAGAGGTCGGGTAGGGGGGAGGCGGCGAGGCGGGCTTGGGGAGAGAAGGGAGGCGGCGAGCGGAGCGTGTGCGCTTGGAGGTGGACGAGGTGGAGGCCGCTGAGGCGAAGAAGGGCAGCTTCCTGCCACCGGATCGCCTCCCCATGGCGGCGGCGGCGGCTGATCGAGGTCGTTGGGAGGCGTGGTGTGGCACGGGAAGACGGGGGCTGGGACGCGTGTTGCAGTTCCGGAGTGGGCTGGGCTGGGACTACATCGGGCGTTGGTATTCGCGTTCGGCGCGAACCGTTATTTTTACCCGCCACCAGCCTGATTCCTAGCGGTTAACCGTTTCCGTTTTCTGTTCCAGGTTGAAGGAGTTGACTCTCCGGTGACCCTTCACTACTTGGATGTTCCCCTCTCGAACTAGACTTCCACCTCATTATCTATATCTATACTACTATTAAAAGAGCAAACTTCGCCGGATACATTAAATATTACGCGTCCGATTTTTGATCAACGGATGAGATTGTTTGGTCCGTGTTGAGTTAGTCCGTGTTGAGTTAGCGAAACGTTATTTTTCTTTTTTGCCTGAGTCCCCAAACCCCAACCCGATGTTTCCCGATGGATTGCAGAACGCCGCCCACGTCAAAAGAAAAAAAAGATTGCAGAACGCCGCCGCGGTGTTGCTGCTGCCTCCTCCGCCGTCCTCCTTGACGCCGGCTGCAGCAGGGCAGGACCGACCTGAAGCGCATCCAGTGGGCGAGGGCGACCTCCCTCGGCTTCGCCGCTATGCACGCCCGCACCGCGTAGCCTGCACACGCTCCCGGCGCCGCCGCCCTCGGCTGCGAATTTCGGCGACCTAGCCTCCGCATGTGAGCACACCATCACATGGGAGGAGAGCATACGGACGACGAGTCGGGCTTCGCGCCGGAACTCGAGCCGGCCCCCCTCCTCCGCCGTTGCCTGGCCTGGCCCCGACCTCCTGCCCCTCACCTCTGTCAGGTCCAGCGCGCTGCCGAGCCCGAGTTCGTCAGTCAGGCCATGCACAAATGTCCCCGCTGGTACATGCTCCTCCTATATGCACAAATTACTGGCAAGCATCCCAATCCCCGCTGGTACATGCTCATCTCTCTTTTAATTTTTTTTTCAGATCTGGCTGTTCTTATCGTTTTTGAAAACATTGGTTATTCAGATAGGAGGAGCTGAACCGGTTTCGAGACTAGCAGCATCGGCCCATATCTCTATTCATTTTCTTGTCAGGTTTGGCTGTTCTTATTGTGGTGTATGAAGTATTTGTGTGCTGTCTGTTAGTTTGTCTCAAGATGCAGAACAGCAGAAGAACTGAGAGATTGGAGTTTGATAATATTCAGCGGTCGATCATCATGTTGACATGGATACTCAATTCGTAAGTGTTCTCTGTGATCGTGAGATTTCCTAATTATTTATTCTGCAACCCGTCGCACCGATGAGAAGCTGATTCAAAGCTCCGCGGGTCGCCGTGTACAGAGGAGTGGAGGAGGTCACGGGGACGGACTACCCTGCTGATGACTATTTTGGGAGGCCTTGACGGAGGAAGAAGATACAGCTGCTGCTGTTTTTTTTCTGCTTCCTTGGATTCGAAAGAAATTCCTAGGGAGAGTGAGAGATAGAGAGTGGCACGGTAAATGTGAGGTAGAATTAGTACTCTGAATAATCATTCCAGACTCCCACGGCCAGCCATAGTTGAGGCAAATCTTCAGTTTTTGTTCGACCTGGAGCCTCTCATTGCTCTAATTCAGTGTTTGTTCGACCTGGAGGTATATTGTTCGTGGATTTTGCCAGCTGAAAACGAGCTGGTAAGAGCAGATGGCTCGATCGGTTATAAGCTGCGCTTAGTCTGTTTCCCTTTCAGCTGAAATACATTAATGTTTTGTTTAATGCGATTTAGAAAGATATATCATTCTTGTTAGAATTTAAATGTGTTTTACGATTCTCCAGTACTAGGTAGTGCATGTTAATTAATCTGCTCATATTTTTTCATGTGTAATATCTACCGTTTCATTTCGTCTTTCACCAAAAGGATTAGGTCACTAATCTCTTAATTATCAGTATTTCTTATTTTCTTTGCTGATCTGGAGGATGTATATTTGTTTAAATTAGTGTTTCTAGGCTTTCTAGGCCTCCAATGGTTTCGTGCAAGAAAGTAGAGAAGGAGATATGGACGGCTGGAATTAATAGACTGATTTGTTTGTGAACTTCATCCAAACCAAGCATAATAACTACGAATTTCCGGCCGCTGCCCACTAGATTCTAACGGGAACGGTGTCTTTCACACTAACCACTTTCAAATGCAAGTCTGGTTTTCTTGGGTGACAATAACCCGACATGGAGTCCAACGTCGGGTACACTTGTAAATTGTTTCACGTGCGTTGCACGTACATGTCAACTAGTTCTATAAAAGAAGTCATGTGGTCGAACTCATATAAAATTATACTCGCTCTGATCCATATTATTATCGATGAATCAGATGTATCTAACATTAAAACATGTTTAACTACATTCAACTTAGCGACAAGTCCAGAGGACTTGGCTGTAATTTTTCCCTTTTACTGGATCTTTCTGTAAGAACGGGATTTTAATATCAGCTCCTTTTCCCCACAAAAAAAAAACTTAGCGACAATTAATATGAATTGAAGAGAGTAACATAATATCTACCAAGCGGCATCCTAGACTAGTGACTAGAGGTGAATCACGCCTCCTTGGGGAAAACACATCGTTGCACTGAACCAAAGTATGGTCGTCCGCCCTCTCGCTCCGGACCTGGAGTACTGATCCTGCCAACGAACAACGCGAGAACTGGGACATGTGACAACTAAGCCAGGGGGTATATGGTAAGAAATAGCTGAAATCGCCGCACTCCAGAACAAAAGGAACTTCGACACATGATCTGAGCATGTCAAGAAGACGACACAGTGTGACCGGAAGGTATGCGAGCTCCTCAACGACGCTCCCAACAGGGTGAAACGCAACGCACCGCCACCAACGAGACTGAAGATACGATCAAGGATTTCAACCGGAACTTGGTGGTGGGAGGAGGACCACAACGATGCCCTCAAGAGGAACACAATACCTACATACATCGCCACCGCTGGCGCTAGAATGCTAGGATTTCGCTCGGAGTCTCACCCGTGCCACACCAAGATACCACAGTCCCGAGAGCGGGCCCTCTATCACCAAAACAATTCTCCATATCATGATTTGGGAGCCATCCGACGCTGGGTTGTTCTCCTCGCATGGAATGTATGGAGATTGATAATTTAAGGTCTTTTAGATGGTCTAAACATGTGCAAGAGTCCACCGTTAAGTCTCCCATCTGGCCTTTATCAAGAGAAAGAGAAAACCACCAGAAAAGAAAATAAGAGGAAGTTGAATGAAGAATCTTGTCATCAAGAAAATTGTGTTACCAAAGGTTGTGAAGTTCAAATTCACCATCTTGTCTCCTTTAAATTGTGATTTCACCCTGTTTGTTTAATTATTCCAATCCCCAACTAACTATTGTGCTCTAAATCTTGTTGTTATCATCCAAGATAGTGAAACTTTATGTATAGGAGACTCTAGTGCTCAAGTTTGGTTCCATTTTTACCATGTGTCGCTAGACAAGTATTGAGGTAAGTACTCGTTTGCACACCCCCAGCCATCATATTTATTGTTAATTTAGATAATCCAAAATTTGGAGCTACGTACAACAAATAACCCTAAAAGTGGTGGTTTCAGCAGAAAACCCTGGTGGTGTTATGGAAAAAGCCTCACCAAAATAGTGGTGGATTGTGCAATTGGACGAAATTGATGACAAGCAAAGGCAAAGCAAGGACTACCCGCCATTTACCAACAGTCAATCTGAGCCCTACACGTGGCTCTGAGGGCTAGCATCGCGTGGCAGCGGTAACACTAGAGCAGCGAAACACCAGACGACAGGAAGAGAAGAGGATAACCTCGCCGCCGGCACCGATGATTCCTCCGCCCGCCACCGTGCTCTGCCTCCCAATACTCTCCATCCCAGCCACTCCCTCCCACCGCGGCTCGCTCCACACCGCCGTATCATTTGCCATGTCGTCACCGGGGAGAAAATGGCGCCTGTCCCAGCTCCGATCTTCGCTGCCTCCCGAAGGTGCTTCCGCCTCGGCAAGTAGCTGCAACGTACTCGGTTTCGATCCACGCCTCTGATGCGAATACTTTGTCCCAGGAGCCCCGGCGGAGCTGGTGGGAGAGGACTCTAAATTCGTGCCTCTGAACGCCGAGGACCCCATGTACGGACCGCCGGTGAGTCGCCGCCGGGCGACGCCTTCGCTGCATATACTTAGCTTCTGTTACTACTCCTGGTGATAGATGGTGTTTATTTTTGGGATGATCTCACTGCTCACTGAACTGTGCCCCTTTTTCAGGCAATATTGCTCATTGGATTCGAGAAAGGCGAGACGGGCAAGGTATTTGCTGCACAGGATTGTTTGAACCCGGATTATACTTGCATGCAGATATTGACTGATAGAACGTCAGTTCTCATGTAATCTGTGTGAGTTTTCGTGATTCGTGCAGATTGAGGAGTTCCTGAAAGAGCTCGACGGTGATTTTCTCAAGGTAACTGGCATCTGCCAATTTATCCAGAAAAAGTGAATAGAGATTCAACAAATAGGAGTATTTACTAGGATCGGGAAAGGAATCTAGAAAAAGACACTGAAATCTAGACTTCCAAAGCATACTCTTATTCTGAAATAATCATGTCAGATGAATTTACTTTGATTTTTTAGCATTTCTTGAAACAGAATCCTTAAAATTCAGCAATCTTGTTCCGTGTGTCAGGTGATTCATTGTACAGAAGAAATGACGAAACAAACTTTGTGGGATGCCATGCAAACTGAGCAGCCTAATGTACAAGCTATCAAGGTAATGTCGTTTGCAAACAGTCTTTACTGAGCTCTGAGCATACAGACCAGATACCACTCTGTCTCTTATGCTGAAATTATGGGCTTGCAAAACACCTATCAGTCTATTGTTTCCTAGCCTTAAATTTGGATGCCGGCCTCTAGTTAACATGCGTGTTACATTCTCAGATAGCAAAATCACCACAAAGAATATGCATCTTTTCGGGTCTGACTGATGAGGAGATGATGATGTTCATCAACGCCTTCCCGGAAACAGGTAATTTTCAAGTCTAATGTCATACGAAGTTATGAAACTATAGGAGAATGTAGCTTCTTTCCACACAAAACAAATGATTATGTGACTAGATAAATCCAATTTTCGATGCTTCGTCTCAGGTCGCCTCTCATTAGACTGACGGTCTGTTACTTATTTTTCAGGGTTGGAACAAGCCGCTTTCGCAGCACTTGTTCCCAACAGCGCAGAGAAACTTCTTGGTGAGGTGATCGAGGAAATCATGGGCGACCACGAGATGCTGGTTTGTTGCTTCTGACTGCTGGCGCAACCTTCGTGTTTTCTTCTTTTGTCTGTACTACCTGGACACAGAATGAGTTTTTCATTTACTGCCTGCAGACGGGAAAGAAGTCATCATGAAGATCTCAAAGTAGCACTTACCGGCAGATGCAATTCAGGCTGCATTGAACTAATCCTCAAATAATGATCTCTGAAATCGCCAACTCCATGTGATCCATCGGGTAAATGTTAATCCCCTTCAAATGTCTCTCTTCTGGTAAATGCCATTCTCTAGAGAAGTTGAGCAGCTTCTTACTTCTACCATGTACTGCTCCATACACAGAGCTGCATAGTTAGTTCAGTGTAAGTTTGAAAGTCAGATGAACTTTACTGAGGCCGACTTTTCTTGATGTAACGATGTTAGTAGTAAGATCATTCTTCTTTTCGGAAGCACTTTCAAATCTTCCACTGTTTTCTTCAGATATTATTGGAATAGGGTACAGTATCTATCAGCGTACTTTTTTTTTAGATAAAGAGTGTATATTAATATCGTGGAGATACAAATTACACCCAGCCTCTGCAACAACGCAATAACCAAAGCTATTACGGATGCACACAGCCGAAAGACAATAAGAAGAAGAAATAAAAAGAAAAGTCCCGCTACAGAGTTACAGTCCTTGTAGCAGCCGCACAACCACCACCAAGACACCACCTGATGTCCAATTCTTCAAAAGCAACACCTTCAAGAAGAACAGCGACAGGCACAACCAATTAAGGCCAGACCTTGGGTTTTCACCCTGAAGATAGCCCCGCTCTCAAAACAATGTCTTCAGCAAGACCATTGCCAGGCACAACCAATTAAGGCCAGAACTTGGATTTTCACCCTGAAAGGTAGGACTTTGAACTTCACCTGTGATGTTGCCCCCACTAACATGCCGCTGCTCCGCCTCCTGCAACTCCAAGCAAGTTCTTCATCGTCGCAAAGCCTCCAATCGCCATTTGCTAGTCCTTTAATCTCAGCTTTCATGACATTCCCCGCCTCTGACTACACCATGGATTTGCCCATGATGGCACAGAAGCAGAGCTTCACGCCGCTCCCTCCGGCGCGACCGAATCCCTCCGATCCAACAATCTCTAGGAATTAGCCCATGAAAGATCACTGGCGGAGCCTTCCGAAACTCGACACTCTTGCCAGATCAAGGTACCGGCGTCAAGCAGATCTTCGTCTTCTCGCGATTTGGAACCCTAGGACCACCACCTTTATTCAAGCCAAGCTAGTAGCCCCCTCGCCACCCGCCGGCACCCTGTTGGATCCGCCGTTCTGACCCCACTAGTGAAAGCCTGCAATGAGGAAGAAGACGGCAGAACAGGGGCGATCGACCGCCGGATCCGGCCGAACCGCGCAGCAAGGAGGAGCCCCCGCCGCCAGTCAACGCGCCACCGTGGTAGATCTCCGCCGCACCGCCAGCCACTTCACCGCCGCTCCATAGGCCCGCCCCCATCCTGGAGCGAGGTTGCCGCAGCCACGGAGTCCCATTCGCAGGGCGCCGATTCCCGTCCTCCCGCGCCGCGCCCAGAGGACGACGCCGCCAAAGAAGACAAGATCCGCCGCCGCCCGGGTGGGGAAGATCCTCGCCACCGCCATGGAGAGGGATCCTCGCCGTCCCCGCACGGGCAACGCCCGGCGGCGACCGCTGGCGACGGCGGGGGAGAGGCCGAACGGGGGGAGAACTCTGGCGGCGGCTCGGGGGTGCCTCCGGAGTCGCCCGGGTGGGGGGCGACCCGAGAGGAAAAAACGGGTGCATCTATCAGCGTACTTATCCACACACAACATTATTCCTTCTACTACATGATAAGAATGGGGATGGGTACTCTGAATCCTCGTTTCAACTGTGGTACTATTGGTTTTTAAGTAGTACGGATGAGCATCCCGGCATTTGAGATGTCTGGTTGAGCATATATTATGATGATATAAGGGGAATATTCCCTTTTGAGAAATCAGTGAATTTCATTTCACTTCTCAACCAAACACATGAATGGGCTCTGGGTGCGGAACGGTTCCATTCCATTCCACTTGGTTTCAAAACCAAACACACCCTTAGATTGTATCGACTTGATGCGAACTTTTGAGTTTTATAAATCGTCATTTCTATGGAAAAAAGAACAAGGCCTCATTGGCAGTACAAGGGATCCAAAATCTTGACAGAATAATGTAATCAAGTGATATAAAAGCAAACAATCCTGTGCAAAAAAAAATACAAGCAAAAAAGAAGTAGTAGCTCGGATGAGATGGTATAAGCGTACGACAAACCGCATGGCTCGCTGTACCGCTAGTGCATAACACGCGAAGAACGATAAAACCGACTCTTTGACGAAACTTCGGCACAAATGAACCTATTTTGAAGGTGATCCTTGGTATTTGTCGATTCGGTGCTAGAAGCGTGGTGGTACTTCGTCGGAGTGGGCGCATCGGTTACGGGTCACCGTCGCTTAGTCAATCCGCCTATGTCGTCTTTTCTTTCTTCTTTTCCTTTTTCTTGGGTGTGTTGTGGCTGTCGCCCCAGCTGTTTCCGTTGGTTGTATCAGGTGGTTGCTATATTAATATAGCGGGGCTACGGCCTATTTCGTCGTTCCAAGGAGTGTCACAGTTTGCCAATAGAATCCAGAAAAATTGTCTAAGGTTAGTCCAAATATTGAGTCACGATTCGGCAATAGGTTGAGAATCTTCCCATTTGGCCAAGGCACGCGGGATCCAGTTGATAAGCTTTCTGAGCTTATCAGCTAGACCACCCAAATGTTAGTCGAGGGAGCGTAAAACACGGATGAGCGGAAGGGAGCAGGGTGCCGCGCCGCGGCGGCGGCGGTTGACGCTGCCGCCCAATGGCCTCTCGCCGGAGCGATCTGTCCACTCGCCGGCGAGTGCATCGGCGGGTTCGAGGTATCCGTGCCTGCAAGAAGAGGTCTCTTCGGAGGGGGAGGAGGATTGCGCGTCGGAGACTCCGTTCGAAGCGGCCATGGAGGTGTTGGACGAGGTGACGCCCGAGGCTGGGTGGACGACAGTGACGAAGAAGGGGCGGAGAATGGATGAGGAGCTCGCCCATGACTTCTGGTGCGAGATCGGGTTCCCCACCCCGGCGTCTAGGTTTTGGGAGCGGGCGTCGAGTTCGTCGCCGTCGAGTTCGTCGCAGTCGCGTCCGACGCCGGTGCAGATGCCTACGAGCTCGCCACTGGGGATGCCGGCGTCGAGCGATGCCATCCGGAGGATGCCTTCAACTTCACCGACACCTTCACGGCAAGGCACCGGGGTGGCTCGCCCGGTGCGGCTCGGATGGCGCGGCCCCCTACCCCGACCACGGGTTACGCCGCCGGCGATCCTGGGTATGTTCATGCCTAATCCGCCGCCGTCGAAGGAGCCTGAGGCCGTGCTGGACCGGCCGGCCGGAGTTGATGGAGACGCTGATGGTGTGGCGGCCTCTGATGGAGTGGTGTACGCAGAGGGCGACGGCGTCCGCATTCCGGCTACGGCAAAGGCGGATCGCGAGATCGCGGTCGTTCCGACTCGCGTGATTACCTCGGATGAGCAGTTTCAAACTTGCATGCCAGATGGGCCCCACCTGCATGCCGATCCAGTCCGTCCATCCCCATGGGCGTATCTGGGACGTCGTTTCGCGGCTTTGTGGAGACGACCAGGTTTCGATAGGGTTCCTATAGCTAATCCTTCCGTCGCTCCCGTTCCTTCAACGCTGACGCCGAGCTGCAACTCCACGACGCCGACTTCGCCAATCACCCTCGCCGCGCCGCCGCCGACACGTACTACTACTCCGACCTCACCCTCACTAACGCGCTCGTTCGCCGAGGTGGTTGCGTCGCGGACGGCGGCCATGTCTGGTGGCTCGGGAGGGCTGCCGTCGGGTGGCTCGGGCGAGCTGCCGTCTGGTGGACAGGGGAGGCCTCATCATCAGGTCCCGGACCCTCTTCCATCGACAAGGCCTCCCATGCTCTTCGGCAACGCCGGCCCCGGAACTGGTCGGGCTGCGGGTTCATCCGCTACGGCGGGTCATGCTTTTGCGCAGCCGTCCGCCGCGCCGGCGCCCATCAACCCGCTGAATATGACTTAGGTCCCTTTTGTGGTGGGTGCAACAATGTCTTCCAAGAACCAGCGGAAAAAGAAGAAACCGGCCGCACCGACACCTGCTGCGGTCGCGCCGGTTAATGCTGCGGCTACCACTGCCGTTGTATATTCTCGCGCCTGCTGCCGCAACTGTCCCAGGGGCTCCCAAGGCAAAGCGGAAGCGCCGCTCTCACTGTAAGGTTGACTCTCATGACACTAAGGAGTGCTCCGTGGACCGCTATTGTTATATTTGTGACAGGATTGTGCACCCGACTGCTCGATGCCCTACGCTGAGGTTACCGAAGCCGTATGCTGGCTTGGCTGGTATTGGATGCGAGGACACTATGTTCAGCCACCTTCCCGACGGTGTGTTCAAGCCCCATCTTGCTCCGAGCTTTTCACCGGTGGCTATTGTGACGGTGACTAGAGATCCAGTGTCAGCGGATATATTATCCAGACTTTGGTGGCTCGTATATGGCCCGTGCAGTCTGCTTGGAGTTGGGAAGCTATTCCCCACAAGGAAAATTATTTTCTGGTTAACTTACCTACTATGGAGGATTTGGAGCGGGTGGATGGGTTCGAGTTAGGGGTGCCAAAACAGCAGTCCTGGATTACTCTGGATGTATGGAGAGCTGAGGAGATCTTACACTCGGAGGAGTTGACATCGACTTGGGTACATGTGAAGGGTGTCCCGAACACAGTTCGTCATTTTATGGGTCTTTGGGCAGTGAGTACTCTTATTGGCAAGACCATGGATGTTGACTTACTGGCTCTCCGTCGTCACAATGTTGTCAGAATTCTAGTGGCTATGCGTAATCCAAATTTGTTTGAGACAAGGGTTGTTAAAGCGGATGTCTTTGTAATCCTAGAAGGGTATTCATTTCGGTTCAGCAAGGAGGCATCTGATTACGTCGCCAAGCCGGACTTTGTCCCCTTCATGTGGAGGCGGAATGAGAAAGATGATGACGCAAAAGGGTTGGAAGATATGAACAACAAAGAGACTAATGTGCAGGATCCTTCTAAGTCCGCGGATGGGATACTCCGATGCCTCAAGTTAATACCACGGGGCCGAGTACTACTTTTTTTTTTTTTGATTTTGGGCCGAGTACTACTTCTCTTGGGCTGTTTGGGTCCGTTGATGTGCTCCAAGGAGTTGCGGTGACACCATTTAATCCAAAGCCGCAAACCCCAAGAGGCAAAAAAATTGTGGCTAAGTGGCATGCTTCATCGTCGCCAAAAAATAATGTTGCTACTGTTAATTCACCTGGTGCTAAGATGATTACAGAGCCAGTGCAGCAGTTTCATGCTGTACCGCACCTACCGATCGATCTGAATGACGTACAGGGAAAAAGGTGCAACGGCAGTTCAGTCTCGGGTCCCTTTGGTGGGCTCAAGCAAGCAGCTGGCCGGGGCAGTGCCACCGGTGGCCCAAGCAGATGCTGCTGCGTTCAGCCAGGAGCTGTTGGGCCGGAAGCAGCTGGGTCGAGAGCAGCTGGCCGGGGCAGTGCCTCAGCTGCTGCCTCGTGTGCCCAGCGACATGCCAACGCCCTCGTCAATCTCCACTCCAGGGCTCGCTTTGGAGCAGCTGGGTGGGCACGTTTTCGCCGCCAAGTTCTCCAGACGTGCTGCGGACGGATTCGGTGATGGGGGTGGTATCTAGTTCACCATTGCTGCCCCTGACGAGGAGTGCCGGTGTGGAGAAGCAGGATGCTAGGCTGACGCTGACGCAGGACACGGCCTCGACGACTACTCTGGCAACGTCGCAGGCGGAGGTGGATAGGTGCGCGTCGCCAACAGCCCACGAGGCCGTGGTCTCGGTGGCCGTTACGCCATCGCCGCACGCGGCACTGGATCCATCTGTGTTGGGGGTGGAGCCTTCTGCGACACTGCTGCCCCCAACATCGACGCCTTTGAGGAGGAGAGGGAGGCACACCGTCGCCTCGGACGGGTCCTCCTGCACGGACGAGGACTCCATGATGAGGGCCATGCGTCGCATGGCCGAACAGAAGCTCGACACCGCTGGTATGGATAAATCCCCGAAGTCTTTTCTTGCATTTTCCAATTCTAGTATTTCAACTAAATTGAATAGTGTAGAAATTTCTTTGGGTAATAATGACAAAAAAATTTCTATTTCGACTAAAGCATTGAGACATTTGGAATACGACCGGTTAACAGTCACTCCAAAAGTTTCGTGTAAGTCGTTTACTCCACATTTAAAGGAGGAGGAGCTACATGACACAATTGATGTCTAGCTCCTCTCACATCTAGTTTGGGATGTAACGGAGGGTGGCTTGGATGAGGCGATGCTCAGCTCATTATATGACCTGAAAGCGTCTGACCGTAAATCTAAAGCAAACTCCTCTAATAAAAATAATAATACGCCGCGTAAAAAGGCAAAATTGTCCGCTTCTCCAATTGTTTTCCAATGAATGACATGTTCGCGAATAGCAGAGGTTTTCGAGACTTGGCTAAACACATACGTATTGCTGATTCTATTAGGGATCATCGATTGGATTTTGTGGGCATTTCGGAAACAGGCAAACGTGATTTCTCTGCGAATCTACTTAACCGCCTATCTGGGGGTTTAGATTTCACATGGAGGTCCTGTCCGCCACGTGGTAGATCTGGGGGCTTATTACTAGGCGTCAGAAATGACACCATGGATGTGTTGGCTAGTTCGGAAGGCGACTTTCATATAAAGTTTCACATCCGGAACAAAGTTGACAACTTCACATGGAGCCTTGTCGCCGTGTATGGAGCAGCCCAGGATGAGCATAAGTCTGCTTTTCTCCGTGAACTGGTAAATCTGGCAAAAGATAATCCATATCCTATTATTATAGGAGGTGATTTTAATTTGCTAAGGTTCCCGCATGAGAAGAGCAGAGGTAGATTTGATAACCGTTGGCCTCTATTATTCAACGCTATAATTGATAGCCTTGATTTAAGAGAGGTTTGAATGATTGGGAGGCAGTTTACTCGGGCTAATAGCCTCCCCGAGCCAACATACGAGAAATTGGACCGTGTACTGATGGACTCGGATTGGGAATCAGAATTTCCAATGGTCTCAGTACGGGCCCTTGAACGTATAGAGGCATTGTCAGATCATGCCCCCATACTAGTAACCACGGGGACACCTAATCCACTTTGTAAACGCCAGTTCAATTTTGAATTGGGATGGTTACATAGGGAGGGTTTCTTTGAAATGGTTAAGATGGTGTGGGAAAGGCCGGTGCCTGGCCAGAGTCCGATTCAAAGGTGGAACAATAAAAAGCGCGCTTTGCGTAAACACCTGGGTGGTTGGGCTAGACATATGACAGGCCATTTAAAAAAGGAAAAGCTTCGTTTGTCATCTATTATTGACGAATTAGAGGCTTTCGCTGAGGTGAGACCGCTGTCCACGCAAGAGATTGAGTTAAAGAACCAATCCAATGCGGAGATGGCCGGTCTTCTTCGTGAAGAGGAGCTGAAATGGTATCAACGATCAAAAGCCTAATTTATTTTGAAGAAGATTCGAATACGAGATACTTTCATAGTCTCGTTAATGGCAGACATCGGAAGAAACTCATTCATTCTCTTACCCAAGATGAGGGTACGATTGAAGGCCGTGAGCAATTTAAATCATACATCACGAAGTACTATAAGAATCTGTTCGGAGAGCCATACGAGGGTAACTTCTCGACGGACGAAACCCGAACAGATGACATTCCGCAAGTTTCCGATGAGGAGAACTAGGGATGAAAACGGAGCGGATACGGACGGAACTGAGTGGTGCCACATTTGTTTTCATTTTTTACGGAAGCGGAAACGAATACAGAAACCCCGGAAACAAATACGGAAACAAATATTGTCGGAAATAGATACAGACCGAATACGGTGCGGACACGGAACAGAAAGCAGATGTCTGCCGGAACCAAGAGACTCCTTTAATAATGCAGGAAAACTCTACTAAACCAACAATCTTTTCAAATTTATAAGATGAAATAAAAATATAAGCATATATCATGATTAAATAGGATCTAAACATGGTTGCTTTAATCTTTTTTTATTCAGATCTAAGTTGTGCCTAAATGTTCCCACTAGAATTCCTGGTCCAGCTGGATTTGTAAAGCACTACATAGTAAAAACGGAAAGTTCCGTATTGCCGGAACAGAATATCCGTTTCCGTGGTCGTTCCGTCGGAATACGCTGTTCCGTTTCTGTTTCCGTTTCCGCATAAAAGTTTCCGTTTTCGTTTCCGTTTTGCAAAATTCCGCTTCCGTTTCCGTATTTCCATTCCGTTTCCGTTTTTCCGCGGAAAAGTCGGAAAGATTCCGTTCCGTTTTCATCCCTAAGGAGAACGCCCACCTTACAGCCCCTTATTCCGAGGAGGAGGTAAAGAAGGCGGTATTCCAGATGGAACACAACAAAGCCCCGGGTCCGGATGGTTTCCCAGCTGAGTTTTATTAGAACTTTTGGGAGATAATCAAAACGGACTTGCTCGAGATGTTTCATGCTTTGCATGTTGGACAATTCGAGCTATTTCGCCTAAATTTCAGTGAGATAATTTTGTTGCCAAAGGTTAATGAAGCAGAAAGGATCCAACAATATAGACCTATCTGTCTTCTAAACGTTTGCTTCAAAATATTTACTAAAACCACGACAATTAGGCTTAATTCGGTGGCTGATCATGTTGTGCGCTCGACTCAGACGACTTTTATGCAAGGTCGCAATATCCTTGATGGGGTTGTGATCCTACATGAAACAGTTCATGAGTTGCATCGAAAAAGCAGAATGGTGTTATATTAAAGATAGACTTCGAAAAGATTTATGATAAAGTCAAGTGGTCTTGAAAGGTTTTTCTGATGAGTGGCGCGCTATGATTCATAATTTTATTTCCGGAGGAAGTGTCGCCATCAAAGTTAATAATGATGTTGGTAGATACTTCCAAACGAAAAAAAGGATTACGACAAGGCGACCCTTTATCACCTATATTATTTAATATAATTGTGATATGCTGGCCATAATCATTGAGCGTGCAAAATTGGATGTGCAAATTGAAGGAGTAGTACCGTATCTAGTGGATGGCGGGTTATCCATTCTTCAGTAAGCTGACGATACAATTCTATTTATGGAACACGACATGAAAAAGGCGAGAAACCTAAAATTAATATTATCAGCGTTTGAGCAACTTTCCGGTCTAAAAATTAACTTCCATAAAAATGAATTGTTTTGTTTCGACGAGGCTCAAGACGAGGCCACCCAGTATGCTGAGTTATTCGGCTATGGGCTTGGCCAGTTTCCAATAAGCTATCTAGGCATCCCAATTCACTTTAGGAGGCTAACGATCGGTCAATGGAAACATATCGAGGAAGATTGCAAAAGAGGTTGAGTAGTTGGAAAGGAAAACTGCTATCCCTGGGTGGTAGATTGGTTCTCATAAATTCAGTCCTAAGTAATATGGTTTTGTATATGATATCTTTCTTCCAATTACCAAATTGAGTCTTGCATTGATTAGATTATTTTCGATCTAGATTCTTTTGGCAAGGGGATAATGAAAAAAAGGAATATCGGCTAGCCAAATGGGATGTAGTGTGCCGCCCCAAGGATTATGGTGGTCTGGGGGTTCATGACCTTGAGGTCAAGAATAGAGTCCTTCTCGGTAAATGGTTGTTTAAGCTTCTTATTGAAGATGGGATTTGGCAAACTCTTCTTAGGAGAAAGTATATTGGCTCAAGTGCGGTATCACAGGTTTCTTGGAAACCAGGTGATTCCCATTTTTGGGCTGGCCTAATGGCGACGAAGAAATTCTTCTTCCCATATGGTTCTTTCTCCATTAAGGATGGTTCGGAGATAAGGTTCTGGGTGGATAAGTGGCTAGGCAATACCTCACTCCGAGAACAATATCCAGCCTTATACAATATTGTCCTTGGACGCCACAAAAGCGATACGCTCGTTCAAGTGTTGAAGGATACTCCTCCGAATGTGACGTTCAGAAGAGATCTTGTTGGTCCCAGACCAGCAGCTTGGAATGAGTTGCTACATCGTCTAGCTTCCGTCAATTTGACGCAAGGGACCGATGAGTTTCGTTGGAATTACACAAGAGTGGTAAATTCTCCGTGGACTCTATGTATAAAGCTTTAATCCAACCAGAAGTGCCGGTAGATAATAATAAGAAAATCTGGAAGATGAAGATTCCACTCAAAAACAAGGTCTTTGCGTGGTATCTTCGTCGAGGAGTAATTCTTAATAATGATAACCTTGCAAAACGCAATTGGCATGGAACTAAACAGTGTGTCTTCTGTCATAAAGACGAGACTATTAAACACTTGTTCTTCAAGTGCAAATTACTGGTTCTATATGGTCAATCATCCAGATAGCTTCTACGCTATACCCACCCAGCATTGCCAATATTTTTGGCAATTGGCTGAATGGGGTGGATAATAGGTTTAAACAACTTATTAGGGTGGCAGCGTTTGCCGTTATATGGTCGCTTTGGCTGTGTAGAAATGACAAGATTTTTAATGATAAAAATTCTTCTCTTATGCAGGTTATCTACAGGAGTACAGCTACGCTCCGTTTGTGGTCTCAGTTGCAACGTGTGGGGCATTGAGACCTGTTTATGGAGGCGTGTACAAGACTGGAGGATACGGCGAGTGACATTTTATCCCAACATGGATGCAACATAATTTGCGGATTGGCCCTCCACCATCATAGGCGTTTTTACAATTTCTCATTATGATATGTAATTCGCCTTTTTTATGTTTCGAACTTCTGAATTCGTATCGGCTGTGTTCATCTTTGTTATGCAGAGGCTGGGTGTAATAATTAAACCTTTTAAATAATAAAGATCCCTTTATCGGAAAAAAAAATCCTGTTCGGCAGGCGGAGCAGTGCCAGACGGACGTTGTTGGCGCCTTCCGGACATATCGCTGCCTATTGGGTGCGTCGCTCTCCACTCGCGGCGCCAATTGATTTTTTTGAAACGACAATCAAACACAAAATTTGATAGATTTCATTCAAACATTTAAAAAAAATTACAGGTTTGAACGAAATTCAGATAAACTTAATAAAACTAAAGCAAACTAGCGACCCAAAACCGAAGGGGCTTTAGTCTGCCTCCCTCCTCCCTGACCCCGCCGCTCGGCCCTGCGCCGCCGCTGATTGCGTGGATCACACGTTCGCTGGGAGACCCCAAGAGGAAGGTATGAAGCAGTGTAGCAGCAGTTTCCCTCAGTATGAAACCAAGGTTTAATCGAACCAGTAGGAGCAAGAAATCACTTCGAAGGTTGTCAGTGGCGCGTTCACGTGGAACCTGCACACAACACAATCAAACTACTTTGCCCCAACGAAACAGTGAGGTTGTCAATCTCACCGGCTTGCTGAAAACAAAGGATTAAACGTATGGTGTGGAAAACAGTAGTAAATTGCAGAGAATGAAAAGGAACAATGTTTGCAGTTGGTTGTATTATCAGTGTAAAAGAATGGACCGGGGTCCACAGTTCACTAGTGGTGTCTCTCCATAAAAGATAACTAACATGCTGGGTGAACAAATTACAGCTGGGCAATTGACAAAATATTGAGCGCATGACAATGCATATATATGACATGATGATTACTATGATATTCATGTGGGCATTACGACAAAATACATAGACCGTTATCCAACAGCGTCTATGACTAATAATCCACCAGGTTGTCATACCGAGTTCCCCGTTGGTATTAAGTTGCAAGCAACGGATAATTGCATTAAGTAATGTGCGTAATGTAAACAAATGCATTAGACCTAACGGCGTACCCTTAAGCTAAGCATCGGTTATTTTATCCCTAGTGGCAACAGCACATCCACAATCTTAGAAGTTATTGTCACTCTCCCAGATTACCGGAGGCATGAACCCACTATCTAGCATAAATACTCACTCTTGGAGTTACAAGCATCTACTTGGCCAAAGCATCTACTAGTAACGGAAAGCATGCAAGATCATAAATAACATATAAGATAGATTGATAATCAACTTGACATAGTATTCAATATTCATCGGATCCCAGCAAACACAACATGTAGCATTACAATAAGATGATCTTGATCATGATAGGCAGCTCACAAGATCTAAACATGATAGCATAAAGTGGAGAGACAACCATCTAGCTACTGCCATGGACCCGTAGTCCAAGGATGAACTACTCACGCATCACTCCGGAGGCAGGCATGGTGATGTAGAGCCCTCCGGTGATGATTCCCCTCTCCGGCAGGGTGCCGGGAAGAGCTTCTGAACCCTCCCGAGCTAGGGTTGACGGCGGCGGCGTCTCTGGAACTTTTCGTGGATAATGGCTCGGGTATTTAGGGTTTTCGCGTCGGGAAGAATAAATAGGCGAAAGGGCGGCGGCTGCGGAGCCACGAGGGCCCCACACCACCCCACGGCGCGGCAGGGGGGCCCGCGCGGCCCCATGGTGTGGGTGCCACGTGGCCCTCCTCCGTCTCTCCTCTGGACTCCGTCTTCGTGTTGGAAAAATAGGAGGTTCTGTCCAAGTTTCGTCCAATTCCGAGAATATTTCCAGACTAGCTTTTCTGGAATACAAAAACAGCAGAAAACAGGAACTGGCACTGTGGCATCTTGTTAATAGGTTAGTCCCAGAAAATGCATAAAAATGCTATGAAGTGTATATAAAACATGTAACAATTGGTATAATATCAACATGGAACATCAGAAATTATAGATACGTTTGAGACGTATCAAGCATCCCCAAGCTTAGTTCTACTCGTCCTCGAGTAGGTAAAACGATAAAAACAAAATAATTTCTGAGGTGACATGCTACAATCATAATCTTGATCAAATAATATTGTAAAGCACATGTTATGAATGAAGTGATCCAGGTCAATGGTCTATAGTTTGCTAGCAAGTAGATAATGAGCAAACAACTGAATCATATAAGCAAAAACTTTTCATGAATAGTACTTTCGAGACAAGCATCAAAGAGTTTTGCATAAGAGTTAACTCATAAAGCAATAGATTCTAAGTAAAAGGTATTTAACCAACACAAAGGAAGATTTAAGTTTCAGCAATTGCTTTCAACTTTCAACATATATATCTCATGGATATTTGTCAACACAAAGCATATAATAAGTGCAATATACAGCATATAAAAATTGTTGCACCAAAGTTGACACTAGTGTTTGCTTCTAAGATAGAAAGAAGTAGGAAAACTGACTCAACATAAAAGTAAAAGAAAGGCCCTTCGCAGAGGGAAGCAGGGATTAAATCATGTGCTAGAGCTTTTTAAGTTTTTGAAATCATATAGAGAGTAAAAATAAGTTTTGAGAGGTGTTTGTTAATTGTCAACGAATCAGAAAATGGAAAGTACAATATGACCCCTGCCAACCAGACTTTTAAGAGCGGCTCCCATGAAGGACGTTATTTCTACCAGCAAGGCAGATCATCCCTCTTTCTCTTTTGTTTACACATGCAGATATTTCACTGTTTGTCATTGCTTGACTGATAAATCAGGGCAAAAATGTGAAGAGAATTAAGCGGTTAAAGTTGTAATTAATTGGGACTGGGCACCCCATTTGCCAGCTCTTTTTGCAAAATTAATGGATAAGCGGATGTATATGCCGCTAGTCCGGTGGTAAAGTCTGTTTGACAGTTGACATAAAGACATCCACCCCGTCCTCATGAGCTTGGTAAACATTGACACAAAATAGGAGTAATAAGTTTGAATAGTTTAAAGGTAGCACATGAAAAATTTACTTGGAATGGCAAGAAATACCACATATAGGTAGTTATGGTGGACACAGATGGCATGGATTTTGGCTCAAGGTTTTGGATGCACGAGAAGCATTCCCTCTCAGTACAGAGTTTAGGCTAGCAAGGTTATTTGAAGCAAACACAGGATATCAACCGACACAGCAAGCTTATATGAAAACATATTGCAAGCATTATAAGACTCTACACTGTCTTCCTTGTTAACCAAACCCTTTTACTAGAAAATATCTAGACCTTAGAGATACCAATCATGCAAACCAAATTTCAACGAGCTTTACGGTAGTTCTTCATTAATAGGTTTTAACTACATGATACAAAAGCTTAAACATGAACTACTTGATAACTCAAAACAATTGACAAGTATCAAATTATCCAATACATGATCTACAAGAATATGTAAGCTTTTTCCATTATACCATCTACCACATGCAACATTTTCTGTTCCAACCAAACACCAATCAATTTATTTCAACATAAACTCTCCAAACAATTATAAGTGAAGCAAGAGAGTACTTTCTTTAAAAGAACTAACAGCTCTGAATAAGAGATGCATGAAAAACAGGAGCTAAAAGCATAGCAATAGCTAGATAAGAATACTCAACAAGTATAAGTGAAGAATAGGAGTATTCATATGAAAAAGCGGAGCGTGTCTCTCTCCCAATCAAGAATGCTGGGGTCCAATCAAGTTGACCATAAGAAAAATAAAATACTGAAAATAAAAGCACACAGACGCTCCAAGTAAAGCACATATGATGTGAAAGAATTAAAATATAGTTTCACTAGAGATGACCTGATAAGTTGCTGATGAAGAAGGGGATGCCTTGGGCATCCCCAAGCTTAGACGCTTGAGTCTTCTTGAAATATGCTGGGGTGATCCATGGGAGCATCCCCAAGCTTAAGCTCTTCACTCTTCTTGATCACATTATATCATCCTTCTCTCTTGACCCTTGAAAACTTCCGCCACACCAAACTCAAAGTAATTCTCATTAGAGGGTTAGTGCACAATCAAAAACTCACATGTTCTATAAGGACACAAACATGACCGTTACTTTTAACATTAGCTACTGCCACTGATGTTATGTGAAGCTCTTCACCCTAAAAAAGAATTCCACTCAACACTAGTAAAAGAGAGAATGCGAAAAATAAAAGACAGAATCTGTCTAAACAGAACAGTCCGCAAAGACGAATTTTTTCGAGGCACTTACGTTGCTCAGATCGAAAAACTTTAAACTAACGAAAGATGCGTACATATCTGAGGATCACGCACAAAAATTGCAGATTTAAATAATTTTTCTGTGATTTTACAGAATTAAAACGGTGAACAGCAGAAATCTGTTCCTGCGCAGAAATCCAAATCTAGCATCATCTTCCTATTAGAGGCAATACTTGGCACAACAATGCGATAAAATAAAGATACAAAGGAATTGTTACAGAAGTAAACAACTCCTTGACTCAAAAAATTGCAGAAATAAAATAATGGGTTGTCTCCCATAAGCGCTTTTCTTTAACGCCTTTCAGCTAGGCGCAGAAAGTAAGAATCAAGTGTTTCCAAGTGATGAAGCATCAACAGAATAATTTGCTCTAACAATAGAATCAAAAGGTAACTTCATCTTCTTTCTAGGGAAGTGTTCCATACCTTTCTTGAGTGGGAATTGATATTTAATATTCCCCTCTCTCATATCAATAATAGCACCAACAGTTCTAAGAAAAGGTCTTCCCAAAACAATAGGACAAGAAGCATTGCATTCAATATCCAAAACAACAAAATCAACGGGGACAAGGTTATTGTTAACCATTATAAAAACATCATCAACTCTCCCCAAAGGTTTCTTTATAGTATTATCAGCAAGGTGAACATCCAAATAACAGTGTTCCAAAGGTGCTAAATCAAGCATATCATAGAGTTTCTTAGGCATAACAGAAATACTAGCACCAAGATCACATAAAGCATTGCAATCAAAATCATTCACCTTCATTTTAATGATGGGCTCCCAACCATCTTCTAACTTCCTAGGGATAGAAGCTTCATGTTTTAATTTCTCTTCCCTAACTTGCATGAGAGCATTAGTAATATGTTTAGTAAAAGCCATGTTTATAGCACTAGCATTAGGACTTCTAGCTAGCTTTTGCAAGAACTTAATTACTTCAGAAATATTGCAACCATCAAAATCAAATCATTATTATCAAAAGTAATAGGACCATTGTCTCCCACATCTCGAAAAATTTCAGCACTTTTATCAGGAACAGTTTCAGTGTTTTCAGGCAATTTTAAACGTTTTGCAACAGAAGTAGAGACATTGCCAACACCAATTACTTTACCATTGATAGTAGGAGGTTTGTTAACACTTGAGTTTATAGCATTTTCAGTAGTAGTAATAGTATAAACTCTAGCAATACTATTCTTTTTAGCAATTTCATCCTCTCTTGCCCACCTAGCATGTAAATCAGCTAACATCCTCACATTATTATCAATTTTAACTTGTATAGCATTGAGAGTTTTGCTCTCTTTAACATCATGAGGCATAGTTTTAATTTTTAACAAATCAACATCAAGAGCAAGACTATCAACTTTAGAGGCAAGAACATCAATTTTCCCAAACTTTTCCTCAACAGATTTATTGAAAGCAGTTTGTGTACTAATAAAATCCTTAAGCATGACTTCAAGATCAGAGGGTACACTCTTATTATTGTTGTAGGAATTACCATAAGAATTAACATAACCATTGCCACTATTAAAAGGATAGGGCTTATAATTGTTATTACCAAAATTATTCCTATAAGCATTGTTGTTGAAGTTATTATTTTTAATGAAGTTCACATCAACATGCTCTTCTTGAGCAACCAAAGAAGCTAAAGGAACATTATTTGGATCAACATGCATTTTCCATTTGTAAGCATAGACATAATAGTATCAATCTTATCACTCAAGGAAGAGGTTTCTTCAACAGAATTTACCTTCTTACCTTGTGGAGCTCTTTCGGTGTGCCATTCAGAATAATTTATCATCATATCATCAAGAAGCTTTGTTGCAGCACCCAAAGTGATGGACATAAAGGTACCTCCAGAGGCCGAATCCAATAGGTTTCTTGAAGAAAAATTTAGTCCTGCATAAAAGGTTTGGATGATCATCCAAGCAGTCAGTCCATGGGTGGGACAATTCTTTACCAATGATTTCATTCTCTCCCAAGCTTGAGCAACATGCTCATTATCAAATTGTTTGAAATTCATAATGCTACTTCTCAAAGATATAATCTTAGCAGGAGGATATATTTTCCTATGAAAGCATTTTTGCATTTAGTCCATGAATCAATACTATTTCTAGTCAAAGATAGCAACCATTCTTTAGCACGTCCTCTCAAAGAGAAAGGAAAAAGTTTCAGTTTAATAATATCACCATCTACATCCTTATACTTTTGCATCTCACAAAGTTCAACAAAATTATTAAGGTGAGCAGCAGCATCATCAGTACTAACACCAGAGAATTGCTCTTTCATAACAAGATTTAAAAGTGCAGGTTTAATTTCATAGAATTCTGCGTTAGAAGCAGGTGGAGCAATAGGTGTACTAATGAAATCATTGTTGTTCGTGCTAGTGAAATCACACAACTTAGTGTTCTCAGGGTACTCATTTTAGCAAAATTAAAACAAAACAGAAAGATAACAACTTGAAAATAAAAGTAACTAATTTTTTTGTGTTTTTGATAAATAAAGCAAACAAGACTAAATAAAAATAAACTAAGCAAGACAATAACAAAGTAAAGAGATTGGAAGCGTGAAACTCCCCTTGCAGAAATCCTCTTGCTCCCCGGCAACGGCGCCAGAAAAAGAGCTGTTGCAGGGAGTTAGAGGAGCTCTCAGAAATATTTCTTCTCCCCGGCAACGGCGCCAGAAAAAGAGCTTGATTGCGTGGATCACACGTTCGCTGGGAGACCCCAAGAGGAAGGTATGAAGCCGTTGATACGTCTCAAACGTATCTATAATTTTTGATGTTCCATGCATGTTTTATATCAATTGCCACATGTTTTATATGCACTTTATATCATATTATGACATTTATTGGACTAACCTACTAATAGTTGCCAAAGTACACAATGTTCTTGTTTTACACTTTGATGTGTAGGAATTATCAAAATTGGGCAAAGGAAACCTTGTTGGAGTCAAATTGGGACTTTCCTGAAATCTGTCTGAGAACTTTTTACGGAGATTGTCAGTTTGACCCTTGAAGACGACGTCAAACGGAAAACTCGATAAATACAAAGTTGTCACAATTTTCCATACGCTTCGTTTAAGCCCAAGAACAGCCCAATCGGAGTTCGGACGCAGCCTACAGACCCGTTTTACTGAAGACCTAAAACGGATGACGGAAATCCGTGAACCTTTATAAGGAGAGGAAACCTAACTCGTGAGGAGGCCCCCATACCACGAATTTTCCTCCTCCCAGGCAGCCGTCTGGGGGTGGAGAACCTCCTCCATACCACCACCATCTCCAAGGAAGAAGAGGGGCCAAGGGCCGCCGCCGCTCCTCGCCGCCGCGGGCTGCCGCCGCCGCCGCCGTGCCGTGGCTGCTGCGGGCTGCCGCCTCCACTCCGGGCTACACCTCTTCATCAACCACTCCATCAAGCTCCTCATCATCATGACCATGTGTGAGTAGTCTCCCTCGGGGCTGAGGGATCGTACGGTAGCTATGTGGTTTATCTCCCTCTCTTATGGTGTGATCTTTATGTGATCATGAGCATTGTCAGTACCGCTGAATTCATATGTAATGTTTATACTACTCAAGTTATTTTATCTAGTTTCCGGAATCATTGTGACAACACGGTATCAAGGTGACAGTGTGGGTACTTGTGTGTGACTCTATGAATAATTTAGATATTTATCATGGCTTATTCTTTGTGGAATTGTGGTGTTTGTTTACTCAGACTTTGAGGTGTGCTTTTGTACCCCTACGCATAGTACTCTTGTTTCATCAAGAAGGAGAATAATCCCGAGTAGCACTTACTTGCGTTCAGTTGTGCTAAAATGTTGAGAGATACCACTAGTGAAAGTATGATCCCTATGCCTTGTTTCCAATCATTGAAACACCGTTTACTCTCAGTTCTGCTGCATGTTTGCTTGCTGCCATTGTTACTACAGATTGCTACTACCACCTGCTATTATCTATATCACCTGCATTTTACTATCTCTTCGCCGAACTATTGCACCTATACATCTGACAAGTGTATTAGGTGTGTTGGGGACACAAGAGACTTCTTGTACTCCCTCCGATCCGATATAACAGTCGCACGGAAGGAACTGATTACGTGCAACGTACAAGTACATGTCACGCCTCTTTTTCCGGACCAGAGGGAGTATCTTAATTGCAGGGTTGCTTGAGAGGGATATCGTTGACCTCTACCTCCCTGAGTTCGATATACCTTGGGTTATTCACTTAAGGGAAACTTGCTGCTGTTCTACAAACCTCTGCACTTGGAGGCCCAACACTGTCTACAGGAATAGAAGCGTGCGTAGACATCAGCAGTGTAGCAGCAGTTTCCCTCAGTATGAAACCAAGGTTTAATCGAACCAGTAGGAGCAAGAAATCACTTCTGAAGGTTGTCAGTGGCGCGCTGACGTGGAACCTGCACACAACACAGTCAAACTATTTTGCCCCAACGAAACAGTGAGGTTGTCAATCTCACCGGCTTGCTGAAAACAAAGGATTAAACGTATGGTGTGGAAAACAGTAGTAAATTCCAGTGAATGAAAAGGAACAGTGTTTGCAGTTGGTTGTATTATCAGTGTAAAAGAATGGACCGGGGTCCACAGTTCACTAGTGGTGTCTCCATAAAAGATAACTAACATGCTGGGTGAACAAATTACAGCTGGGCAATTGACAAAACATTGAGCGCATGACAATGCATTATATGACATGATGATTACTATGATATTCATGTGGGCATTACGACAAAATACATATACCGTTATCCAACAGCGTCTATGACTAATAATCCACCGCCAGGTTGTCATACCGAGTTCCCCGTTGGTATTAAGTTACAAGCAACGGATAATTGCATTAAGTAATGTGCGTAATGTAAACAAATGCATTAGACCTAACGGCGTACCCTTAAGCTAAGTATCGTTATTTTATCCCTAGTGGCAACAGCACATCCACAATCTTAGAAGTTATTGTCACTCTCCCAGATTACCGGAGGCATGAACCCACTATCTAGCATAAATACTCACTCTTGGAGTTACAAGCATCTACTTGGCCAAAGCATCTACTAGTAACGGAAAGCATGCAAGATCATAAATAACATATAAGATAGATTGATAATCAACTTGACATAGTATTCAATATTCATCGGATCCCAGCAAACACAACATGTAGCATTACAATAAGATGATCTTGATCATGATAGACAGCTCACAAGATCTAAACATGATAACATAAAGTGGAGAGACAGCCATCTAGCTACTGCCATGGACCCGTAGTCCAAGGATGAACTACTCACGCATCACTCGGAGGCAGGCATGGTGATGTAGAACCCTCCGGTGATGATTCCCCTCTCCGGCAGGGTGCCGGGAAGAGCTTCTGAACCCTCCCGAGCTAGGGTTGACGGCGGCGGCGTCTCTGGAATTTTCGTGGATAATGGCTCGGGTGTTTAGGGTTTTCGCGTCGGGAAGAATAAATAGGCGAAAGGGCGGCGGCTGTGGAGCCACGAGGGCCCCACACCACCCCACGGCGCGGCCCCATGGTGTGGGTGCCACGTGGCCCTCCTCCGTCTCTCCTCTGGACTCCGTCTTCGGTACGAAAAATAGGAGGTTCTGTCCAAATTTCGTCCAATTCCAAGAATATTTCCAGACTAGCTTTTCTGGAATACAAAAACAGCAGAAAACATGAACTGGCACTGTGGCATCTTGTTAATAGGTTAGTCTCAGAAAATGCATAAAAATGCCATGAAGTGTATATAAAACATGTAACAATTGGTATAATATCAACATGGAACATCAGAAATTATAGATACGTTTGAGACGTATCAGCCGCCGTCTTCGTTGGACTTGTTTTTGATGACCCTGTTTGGCTCTGCGCCATCGTCGTGCAGCCGCGAAGCGACGCCTCGAAAAGGGACTCCGCATTGACGCCGCCATGTAGCCATGAAGAGACACCTCGCCGCACGTCGCTGCGGCACCATGAATGATTTGACCTAGGGCGGTTGAGGTCTTGTGGCAATGACACGCTAGCCCACCGGTCGGAGCCCGATGTAGCATCGCGCGAAGTTTCGTTTGGCGCGTCCAAACGACTCCTAGCAATGGGGAGGGCGTGGCTGGGCACGCCCCACGATATATATTGGGTCGCGGTGGACGTAAGGCCCTATGACGCCGTGAGTGGGTGAGAAATTACCTCGAACGCCCAATAGAGCTATCGGCGATCTTATTGACACCCTGGAGTGGAGATGCTTCAAGTGCACCTGCCTTGTTCTCGTTCTCGTTCTCGTGCCACTCAATCACTGATCATGCAACGTCGGGACGATGCCGCACATGGCGCCATGCTACTGATCTCTAGTCGATAAGCTTTGCTTTGGAAAGGACGGAAAGAAACTAATGGCGCCCATCCTGCTTGGTGCACTGCACTGCGGTTCGCCCTGATTCCTTTTGCCGCTCACGCCTGCGTGTGGTTCTGCACATCTGCCTCGTGTGCAGGAGGAACAAGAGTGGCGTGTTTGTTTGCCAACATCTTGCCCATACAGGCCTGTGGAGGCAAGATCAGCTTGTTTGATTGCCCCGGCCCCAAATCGTGGTGGCCCGCTCGCTTTTTAAATCAGATCACATGGTTAAGATTCGTATGTCTGGGAATTAACAATTTTATTTTCTTTGCAAGGTGTAATGTCAGGTGACATCAGAGATTGCATACGACACACTACTTTTTTTCGAGAAACCTCTCGTAGAGAGTAGGGTGTTCCTGCATTCCGTATAGGTAGAATAGAGTTGACCCAATTTATAAAAAAAAACCAGGTCTAAAAAACATATAGTGGCTTGTTTACAAGGAAGAACATGACTTCAAAACCACACAAGCGATGTGGCCTTGCGGCCCAACGACGCTAGACTAACATTGCAAGAAACACACGCCTCAAGGTTCGAAGCCGCTGCCTCGACTTCAATTGCTCTACAACAAAGCCGCACACGAGCCGCAACGCCGCACGATACATCTGTCTCGTAGCCCTAGCTGCCAGACAGCTGCCCGCAAACGTCAACTCCGAGGCAGCCGCCTCGACGTAGCAGGCTGGAACGACCGTCGAATCATCCTGGGTCAACTAACTCAATGCCCGCACAGTCCCAGGTTGCCACCCAAAAGCAACGCAAGGTCACGGCCCTGCATCGTAGGACTGTTCTCGTATGAGGTATCGAGGCGGTGACCGCCGCCTCGCGTACCACCATCATCCGGGGCCGCCGCCCGACGTCCGCTTCGCCGGCTACATAGGCATTCTGCCCATCCGCCACGAACCAGTCACACCGCACGCCCGAGCCAATAACTTCAAGACAACTGTTTTCTAGACGATTTCATATACCTGTCGTGTTTGCATTATGCAAGTATATCCTGAGAGTGCTGCTATGCGTACAGTGGTTTTTGTGCGATGTTTGTTCGATGGTTTCTGATGACCTTTGATTTGCATCAGCTAGTTAGCCTAGTCCGTTGGATGGTGGTGTCGTGCAAGTATCGTAAAAAAAAGTGTCGGATGCAAAGTACCACTCCTTCCGTTTCACAATGTAAGATGTTTAGTTATTTGTCTACATTTACATGTATTTTTTCAAGGTAATACGATTCTCATTAACAAAAGAACAAGATACAAAGCACGTACACACCGATCTTACAGATCTGTAAAGATAGGATAATCCTATGTGACAAATCAACGTCTATCCCTCTCCTTCGGCACCACCAAAGCAGACACCAAAGTGAAGCGAGACAAATCACCTCTTCACCCGAGCTCGACGCGGCTCCATCGCTGATCAACAGCTTTACGGATCTCCAAAGTAGTTTGCCAGAAGCAAAACCATTGCCGTTGAACGAATCAGACCGGGCAACATGTCCCCGGACACGCCATCGAACTTCAGAACTGACACCCCCATACGACTACGACGTCGAAGGGGCAAGGCAGAACTGTCAGCCTCCATCCACAATCCCAGCACAGGATACACCGTCTTCCAGCTGTCATCTGCGCAGACAACCGTCTGCACGTACTCCTGGACGACACATCCTTCCTGCTCCACCATGACGTCGGAGAGAACGCCGCAGCAACGGGGACAGAGCAAAGGAGAAACACACCTGATGGGTCGCCGCCGCCGCCTCGCCGACACCATCCATGAAACCTAAGTTCGCCAATCTGAGGGATCGACAAACACACGATGCCATCAACTCCGAGACGTCGCCATGAAGGACACCGCCGTGTGGGAGTGGAGTTGCGGCAGATTTATTCATCTGGGCATCGCTCCCACCACCCCAACGATGCACCAGGACCTACAAAATCAAACCCTAACTACAGAGCGGAGGAACCGGATCCCCCCTCCCTCCCGCCGCTGGAGCAGCAGACGGAGGGAGAGGAGACCAGCACGCTCGCCGGCGGAGATTGGGCGGAAAAGCTGATCGCCTCCCGATCGCCTCTAGCGGCTGACCTAGGAGCGAACAAGTGCGATTGAAGATGCTTGGTTTGCTGTTGATCTGACGTTACATTCACATGTACAAATATATTACGTTTAGGAACAGAGGGAGTAGTTTCGATATCTTGACGTGTTGCATACTTATTTGCTGGATCTTCGAGGTAAACTTCCGTTTAAAAATACTAGACCACAACAATCGACACGGCGACGCCCCTGCCCACAACAGGATCACAAACAGGTAGCCAAGGTATACTTCGAGCGAACTGAAAAACTGCTTTATTAGCTAAAACGAGGGACCGTGACAGAATTGACAGCTCACTGGGCAAGTTTGTCCTCATGCATACCACATGACGTGTGTGCGGTCTCCATTGAGGAATGGACCGGCGGAGGAACATTGATCACGGAATTTCTTTTCGTTTCTTTTCTGGCTGCTGGTTTCCGTTGCAACATGGAAACTTCGGCGAGAGGTTTCTGGATCCGGACACACATCGCATTCTGGCTAGTACGATTTGTATCCAGGTCCATGAATAACACGACCTCTCAAATCACGGCCTCCATCGGTCTCCCCGCCACCCCAGACCATCTCTAACCTCCTTGCACTCAGTGGCGGAGCTAGAGCAGTCAGCACCAGGATGCCTACGGTTGCCAAACAGGATAAAAATCATCTTTTGATGGATGCACACATGGTGAAAAGTTGTTGTTTTGCAAAGGATTTCATTTCTACCTGGTGTCATGTGCACCCCATAGCTAAGTTGTAGATCCGCCACTGCCTACACCCTCTTCTTTTCTGGCATCGATGCTGTCCTTGGTTGTCACCTCGCTCTAGCCTCATCGACGTCTTCTCCGTCGCAGCTCCCTACCGGTCACATTGGTTTCGCCGACGTCAGCTCGGGGCTAGAGTTGGGAAAATAAGGCGAGAAAGAGGGGAAGCGATGGAAATCAAGACCATTGCCTCGGCTGCGTCGATGACAATAATAACACAAAAAATATTAGATCTCCCTCAAGTGAAGTGCGTGGGGTGATTGCCCCCTAGCCCTAGGTTTGGTTGCATGTAGTTCTCTCGTTGTCAATCTTACGCAATCTCGGGATCAGATAGTTCCAGAACAAACAACAAATTCGAGTATCAAAATCGGGAGCATGCATCACAGCCTGCCACACGGGCATCATGTGGCAGTGAGATCCAACGTAGAAAACCATCAGCTCATGACAAAGAACGGCCGGCCCAACACACCAATCCATGGCTGGCCGCTGGAGCCCACATTGGCCAGATCACGCTGTCCCCACATGTCAGCGAGACACCCGACGCAGAGCATGAAGGAGGGAGAGCACGACGTCTCTTGGCCACTCGCCGGCCAACAGTGAACCGAACCGGAGTGGCAAACAAATTACGCGCAGTCCCCCCGCAGTTACACCGAAATAGCGGACGCACCCCTGCGGCGCGAGTGGGAGAAGTATACGAGTGGAGTCCGAGGAGCGAGATTGGTCAGTACCTCCCTCTGTTATTTTGCGGACGGGTCCTTCTGGCCGGAGAGACGAGATGCTCCCGTGGGCCACGGCGGCGGAGGCGGAGGCGGCGCTGGGCCGCGCCATGACGGAGGCGGAGGCGCTCTGGTTCCGGTACACAGCCGCGACTTCCGACTACTACCTCTACTGCCTCAACATCCTCTTCCTCCTCGTCGTCTTCACGCTCGCGCCGCTCCCCGTCGCGCTCCTCGAGCTCCGCGCGCCGCGGGCCGTCCAGCCCTACAAGCTGCAGCCGCGGGTGCGCCTCTCGCGGGCCGAGTTCCTCAGGTGCTACAAGGACGTCATGCGCATCTTCTTCCTCGTCATCGGCCCGCTCCAGCTCCTCTCATACCCCGCTGTCAAGGTCGGTTCCGTCCCGCTCCGCCGCATGGTTCTCTCTCCACTCTCGTTTTGGTGTATGAATCTGTGCAATGCGTCCGGAGATTTGGGTGGCAGATTCCACCGCATGTTCTTGCGCTTTACAAGTTAGAATTTAGAATCCCACGCCACGCGCGTGCCCTTTTGATCTGTCTGTTCGTAGGTGCGAGATTTAAGGAATCTCTGATCTGGGTTCTGCTGCAAACCCCTGTAGAACTCATCCACATTTCAATGATTTCCTTTTTTCTCGCATATATCAAGGACTGATCCTTTCATGTCTCGCGTTGTGCTTATATAAGATCAAACAATAAATTAATCCTCTCTAATCACTGCAGATGGTGGGATCCACACGGGCTTGCCGCTGCCGTCTCTGGGGGAGATAGCGGCGCAGCTGCTGGTCTACTTCCTGGTTGAGGACTACCTCAACTACTGGATCCATCGGCTGCTGCACGGGGAGTGGGGCTACCAGAAGATCCATCGCATCCACCATGAGTACACGGCGCCCATTGGGTTCGCGGCGCCATACGCACACTGGGCGGAGGTGCTCATACTTGGCATCCCCTCCTTTGTTGGGCCAGCCATTGCACCAGGCCACATGATTACACTCTGGCTCTGGATTATACTTCGTCAGATGGAAGCCATCGAGACGCATAGCGGGTAAGGAACCTATGTACTTTCTCTCTTGGGGATTATTTCTAAGAATGTGCAGCCACTAGTTATACATAGATATGTGACGATTTAAGCAATAATGCAGTATTTGGCAAATATTACATTTTGTTGCTATTGATGGATCGATTTGTTGTAAACGAAGTTGGTGGACGATTGAGACGTTAGCTAAATTTGGTACTAGTTACTTTTGAAGGGTGGGGAGCTGCACAGCCTACTTGAATATGTAGCTGGCTGCTTACCTGAAGGTTCTCTAAGCATTAGAAAGGTCATAGCTATTGGTTAGAAAAGTCATAGCTGGCTGCTTATTTGAAAGAACAAGGTAATGAAGAAACTAAAAATAAAAATTTAACAATGCCTGCCACTCTTTAGTAGGAAAAAAATTTAACAGGAAGAGTCTACTTTTTCAAGTTTTTTGCGGCTGTGGTTTTAATTCACGTGACCTGATAATTCTAGCAAAAATAGCTTTTTCTTAATTACAATTTCTCTGTGCTAAGAGAAAATGATAGAAACTACACATCTGGAATGCATGATTGAAATGATTTTAATAAGTACTCCCTCCGTTCTAAATTAGATGACTTCTATTTGTTCAAATGTTGATGTATCTATACTTGTAACATGTCTATATACATACACATGTAGGCAAATGGAAGTCATCTAATTTGAAACGGAGGGAGTAGCTTAAATCCAAATAATAATATGTTTGAATAGCTATGATAGAACACGTCGAGCTGGTTTTGTTTAGGTGACAGCTGCCCATGACTACGCCATAAGGCATTTCTGAACTGTATCTTGTCATTTTGCAGCTTTGATTTCCCATTCAGCCTGACAAAGTATATTCCATTCTATGGAGGAGCAGAATACCATGATTATCATCACTATGTTGGAGGCCAAAGCCAGAGCAATTTTGCTTCCGTTTTCACGTACTGTGATTACCTATATGGGACTGACAGAGTAAGTCTTCTTTACACAACGGCACTATTTAGGACCTCAGGAAGCGTAAGATATCTAATGTTGATTTTTCTTTTTTTTTGCTCTTTCAGGGTTATAGATTCCATAAGGCTTACCTAGCAAAGGTAGTGTTTTTCACCTGCTGTCATTATTATGCGTGGTTTAGAAACAGTATTGTATATCTTCAGTTTGCAAAACTACCAGCTGCAAATTAAGCTAGATAGCTGATTTTATTTCTTTTTCATTTTTTGCCCCTTTGAATTAAATAGTTAAAGGACCTGGCGCCAAGCGATGGCGAGCAAGAAGATGCCAGCGGATTCACTTACACGAAGTTGGATTAGATGGCGTTGTCAAATCAGCATCTGGATCGGATTGGCTAATACAGCGCATTATGAGTGCAGCCCTGATGATCTTGTTCACTTATGGCATTGTCAAGTAGATTGTTGAGTTAGGCATGTGTAGTGTTCTGATTTGTCATGTGTTATGTATTTTTGTTTGTTTGCCAGTGTTCGTGAAACATTTCTGGAACTCTTGTGCTGATCAATAATATTTTCCAGATAAGCTAAGTGAGCGGCTATCTACTATGCGCTGGCTTTTAATAGTAGAAAGTGTCAGAATGATGGTACCATTTTTAAGTTCAATTTTGTTTACAATATTGCAACTTCTAGTACTTAAACAAAGTTTGTCAGCCATGGTGATCTCTTGAAAATGGTCGTACTAAGCTATAATGTCTATTAAATTAAAACAGTAAAAAAGACATCTTCAGTTATGCATTGCAGAGAAGCATAACACAATTAACAAAAAAAACTAAAGTATCAACAACCATAAAATGTGAAATAACATTGATATCTCCAAACAGTAAAAACATGACCTTGTTACCATTTATTAAAAACATAATAGGAACACTTGTCTGATCCATTTCCAGCAGAATAACCCGATCAAATATCTGAAATCACAATTACAGTTGAAACCATGGTATCCACTAACCCATGAAAATAATTATTCATATGGCGGAGAGATTGCAATGTACACTCTTATCTGAAAGAGTCGCTGGAAATCGTTTGTAATGATGAGACTAACAAGTTACAGAAACTGAAATATTTATAATCCCTTGACATTCAGAAACATGAAGCACGCAAAAAATGATGACTCATAACACATATGATATCGAGAAATGGTCATCTGAAAGAGCCCTTGGAAGTCATTCAGTAACGGCGCAGGGGAACCGGTCCAGGAGCCTCTCAGATGGGCACTCGTAAGCCATGTGGCCACGGCCACCGCAGTTGTTGCAGATCATGAAGGCACCACCCATGCAGTCACGGCTCATATGGCCAACCTGGTTGCAGGCTCGGCAGACCACGTCACTGTAGCCGCCACGGAAAGGAGCACCACCAGCACGGAAGGGAGCATTGCCACCACGAAACATGGCATCACCACCACGGAAGGGAGGAGGCCCACCCCTCTCAATGATCTCATCTGATTTGGGGCACTGACGGGCCAAATGCCCTGCAACATGACACAGGTTGCAAACAGGCTCATTGGTGCAGTTGCGTGCAAGATGGCCACTCTTCCTACAGTTGTTGCAGGCCTTCTCATTGGTGCACTCCACGGCAATGTGCCCTGGTTTGTAGCAGTTGTTGCAGAGCTTCACTTCTCCAGGCAGTACTGGCGGAGTGGTGCAGTCTTTTGCAATGTGGCCTGATTTGCCACAGTTGCGGCATATCCCTTCATTTGGGCAGCTGTTAGCCATGTGCCCAGGCTCTTTGCAGTTCCAGCAGAGATCTTTGGAAGAACACTCCGCAGCAATATGCCTGCAGAAGTCAAGAAACAACTGAGCAATGTTGCCTCAAAAGAGAGAGGTGGAGAATGTGCTATGTAGGCTTCCTGGTCACATGGAAGAATAACTTATGAGCTATCAACAACAATATTCATGATTTATTGAGTGTTGATCATTTATGATGCTTATGATTTATTTACATATGGTTCAAGCTTGAAGTTTCATTATTCATAACCACCATCTCCTGATGATCTATCTATATCTCAGAACAAACTATAAAAAATGAAACAAAACCTTGTACAATACACTTGTGCTAAAAGATAATAACATAAGATGCCTAAGAACTACAACATCAGTGAAGCTTGTTTTTAGTCTTACGAAATACTCCCTCCGTTCCAAATTAGTTGTCTTTTATTTGTACAAAAGTGGATGTATCTAGACATGTTACAAGTATAGATACATCCACTTTTGTACAAATGAAAGACAACTAATTTAGAACGGAGGGAGTAAAATCAAATGGTTATCAATCAGTATTGATACTTGAATTCTCATCAAACATGACAAAGAACATTAGGTGCCTCAAAATGGCTAAGCATCCGCAAATATTTGCAACCAACAATTGTAGTGACCCTCATGTAAGATATGCAGTGCATGCATACATTCGCCTCAACACGGAGTTTTAGACAGTGGCGCAAAACAGCAGGCTATTGAGAGTACTAAAAGCATTGGAACTCATATGAGATTTTTTCCAATAAATACTTACTGGATAATGAACATAGTTCTAGATACAATATGACAAAAGACAGCAGACTATCGGGAATGTTAATACTTAGCAGCATGGAAATCATTGTGATCAAAAATAGAATAAAATGTTGCTGGATAATGGAAGATCTTAACATGAGCTAAATAGAAGATTGAAAAATTTGCACAAGAAAAATACTCATAGTCCTTACCCTGGAAGCCCACAGGCATGGCAGACAGCAACATTTGGACAATCCCTAGCAAAATGTCCTGGACGCTTACAGTTGTTGCACAAATCACTAGCAGACCTGCAGGAGAAAAGAAGAAAAATAATTAGAGGATACCCTACTCCCTCCTACCATCATTCAAACCAGGACCAAGTGTAAGGCCTCTTCGGGTAGCATTATGGGTGGCGAACAAGTATGATTTGGAGAGGAAGCAGTAACGTTTGGATGTACAATGCCAAATGGTCATCGTGTTTCATTCAAATAAGGCAGCTCAAACCTGTTTGGACCACGGCGGCTGTCCCTGTCTCTCCGTACGGTGCGTCACGGTACGAGGTGCGTTCCGTACGCATCTTCCGGTCCCTCGGCGGCGGGCTTCGGCTGCTCATCGTCAACTCTTCCTTCTAATCTCCTGTCTCCAAGCTCCCACCAAACTGTGACACCACGCGTCCAAACCACAAAATCAACACAACTCACGCTTTTCTTCCTTCCTTCCTTCCTCCCTGTCCACAACAAAACCACAGCCGAAATCCACTCCATGAGGCCAACAACCATCATCCTTTACTAAGAACACGGGCAAATTCCAACAGTTGTCGCACGAACTTCCCCAATTTCTGCCATCAGCTGCACAACATGCAAGCACAATCGGCGCATCTAAATTTCTCCGAACACGAGGTTTTCTTTCCCTCACAACACGGCTACCCAATTTACAATAAAAAGAATAGATTTTCGTTTACCAACTTATCCTATAACCACTTCAGCACAATAGATTATCTACATACGGGCGCTTCGACAATTCCCCACACCCATGCCCCTATCATACAGACCCAAGCTTCAGCGAAAGAAACTCTAGGGATGGCGACCACTCCGGGCAACAGAAAAAAAGGTTTGCATCTACCGCAGCCAAAGGCACGAAATTTCGTGAGGAAAGGTCGATTTTTGCTCACGCGGCGCGAACTAGGGCAGGTGAAATCGAAGCAGGGCTTACCTAGAGTACGGATCTTCAGCAGGTCGGAGGAGCGGAGACGACTGAAGCAACGCAATGAGACCGACGCCAGCCGATGAGGGCGCTTCGGCCTTCGGGTCACCGGAAGAAAGCCGTGGCGGCGACGACGAGGAAAAGCGGTCGCGACTCGCGAGGTTGGATTGAGATTGGGTTGGTCCGAACCCCGAACGAGACCTTGTCGGGAAGACGACGCAGATCCAGCCCATAAGAGGGCGCACGTGATATTTATGGCCGTCCGATCTCCCTTGGACGGCTAATGGAATACGCGCCGCTCTTATGCAGTTGACAAGCACGTCAGCTCTTACCAATTTTTTACTAAAATAACGACACTTATTTCTTATCTATATAGAACCCTCCTGTCATTTTTTTCTTTTTGGTCTCATATAATAAAGAAATTATACTCCCTCCGTTCCAAATTAGATGACATTCATTTGTCAATATGTGGATGTATCTGACACGTATCTAGACATGTTACGTGTATACATACATCCACATGTTGATAAATGAAAGTCATCTAATTTGGAACGGAGGGAGTATAATCTAAAATCCAATAGAATTTTGCCTATAAAAGAAAGATTACTTTTCCTTGGTAATTTACAAGAAGAAGGAGTCATCGTTTTCTTTCTTAGTGATAGGAAAATTTTACCTATATGGTTCATTTTATATGTAGCATAACAATCTTGAAATTTGGAACGGAGGGAGTACAAAACTGCTAGTTTCTGAGATGATATAATAAATTTTTAAATAGAACTAGCTATACAAATGGTATTAATCCGCTTAATTAAATTCATTATTCATGGAAAAAATAAGACGAATAGAGGCTTCACGTTTGTTTCTACAGAGCTATGTGCAGTCCATAGAACAACTGAACTGCGTGATGGGTGGAAGTTGTGGTTATGGAGATTGGAACAATAAAACGATAGAGGAGAGACTGTGCAAGGCCCCAGGGTGGCAAGCTGGCCAAAACTGCTTGACAGTTGGTTAGCGATCTCCGTTGATGGTTCCTATTGTCCATCCAATAACGATGTGGTTATGTCACCGATCATACGAGATGCAAATGAAGATTATGTTCTTGCGTCTTACGGATGCTACGCTCACTACATGGATGCCTTTAAAAGCGAGGTACTGGCATTCAGAGTGGGTATTGGCATTGCGCTGACTGCACCAACCTCTGGTGATTCAAACAAAATGTGCAAACTTTGCCGAGACACTGGAGGAGAAGGGAACAAACAAATCTCATTTTAGGTTATCTAGTGAATGAAAGCGAGGAGGTTTTAGGAGAAGATAGGGAGCTTGTCATCGAAGTAATCAAGAGAACGAATAATATAGTTGCAGCTCGTCTAGCCTATATTTCGTGAGCTGAGCACTCGACCGATTTGTGGTTGCAGGATGCGCATAATGCTCTCACAGACCTTCCGGCTGCTGACTGTAAGTTTGTAACCTTATTATTGATTAATAAAACTTCTTTCCAAGCGAAATAAAAAGGTTGCTTATAGGTAGATCTCACTGGTCACGAACACCGTCAAAACACGATCAATCCAGATTTTGCGCAGTGTTTGATTTTGACGACTCGTCAAGTTTTATAATGTCGATAAATGTGGTTATTTATGTATTTGCTCCCCGAAACTGCCTTCCGTTAACTTTGTGATCTTCACACACAAAAAAATCACAAAGGTTTTCACAGCTAAATGGATAGCCGTGCTTATGGTTATGGGCCCGGGCCGGAGGCGAACGACAACTATTGTGCTTGGGCCAGGATGTCTCGCCTCGGCGGCACCACCGGCGGAGGCGGCGGCGGGGCGCCGGCTATGTGGACGCCGCCTTTCTGCACCATCGTGGCGGCCGACATGTCCGACTTCTCGTACCTCTCCTGCGCGGCTTGCGGCCGCGCCGCGCTCCCGGGTCACACCGAGGGCGTCTCCTGCGCCGCCTGCCGCGGCCCCGCCCCGGAGCGCGTCTACCGCCTGCTCCTCTCCGTGGCCACCCACGACCGCGTCTTCCCCGTCGTCCTCTTCGACCGCGCCGCGCGCACTCTGCTCGGCTGCCCCGCCGACGAGCTCGCACGCCTCTTCGCCGCGCACCGGGGCGCGGCGCTCGCCGCGGCGGACGCCCTGCAGGGGGAGATGTGCCGCCTGGCCCTGCGCGAGCCCACGGACGGTGCCGAGCACCTCCGCGCCGTCTCCGTCGTCCCGCTGCGCGACGGGTTCCGCCCGGTCGTGGACGCCCTCAGGACGCTGTACTCGCGCGGCTGACTGCCATGCTTAGATGTGCTCGACGAAATGCTTCGATGTGTTCTGTCTGTAGTATTTGCAACAACACATCAATCGTATCCATCGATGATCTCTGTAAAGCTGTGTTTCTGCCAGATTATGGCCCAACTTTCAGGAGCAATTCTGTTTTAATTATCTGATCAAATGGTTTACCTCGTCACCATCAGCCGCCATTGCCGGCTCTGTTTATTTGAGCAAATTTCATAAGAAAGAATGTTCAAAACCAGCAGTGTTGGCCGTTACTCGCGCCGCAGTCAGAATGCTGGTCTCTGCGAGCTTGGCCAGTGGCAAGAGCACACCATGGGGCGAGTTGCTCTACTACTACAGCCAGGATTACTACACTGACCGCACTCTACAGGCTACCATGGATTTGCTCACTCGCTGGTACAGTCTCACAAACGTATCTGTGATGTTACAGTGCTGATGGTTATTGACTGATGAATAGAACAAGGAAAATGTCAGCATAATGAGCATACAAGGCAGCATCCCATTTGTATCTCTACTGGAGTGCTGATGTTACACAAGTTTTTTGATGATTCATCTCCTAAAAAATCATCCGTAGATTTATACACTAGATATGTGGTTTAGAGAACACTGTACAGAGGAGGAACTGCTTATGCGGGTACAACAAATCTACTGTAGTGCTACTACTAATGAAGGATCAGTGATCAGCGACTGGGTCTGTTTTGCTACCTAATTCTGAAAACCTGCAGCTTCTCCTCGCTCAAGCACCCAAGGTACTTCTCCCCAGCAGAGCTCTCTGCGAACCTCAGGTCAAGGATCGGTTTGCGGTGTGGCACGAGATCAGTGAACGCCTGAAAGGAAGGCAGCTGCCACGTTCGGACTCCAAGCAGCGACTCATCACCGTAGGCAAAGAGGTGCTGGCTGTTTCCGCTGCAGGGTATGATTGCGGATTTTGACATCCGCAGCTCACTTACATTGCCATTGCAGGTCTGTTCTTTCACGAAGGATGTGCTACTTGTCCTCCTCATGAGGGCATGGCACCCGAGCTTTCCAGATCTAGAGAGCGTCGGTGATTGGGATATAGCCACTTGAGATGAAGCACCTTCACCCGACAACTCAACTTTTGGACGGAAGGTAGCCACAATTAGATCACTTGATGGAGGGGCACATGCAAGAGATATGCAGACCCCTTGGTTTTCTGTCCCGGTAAGCAAAGTTGGCCTGGAAAAAAGACTAAGTTTTAACAATGTGAAGCACGGTGAACAAATATCTACATTTCCACATACCATGAGCACCAACTAAATCAGTATTAACTTTTCAGAACTGCCAGGTACCTATTTTCATTGCCATCGACATCCCAAATACATGGTCCTATGGAAGAAGCAGAGATGACCTTCGTGGAACCACTGCCATCTACCACAGAGTGGATTGTATGAACTGGGTGTGAAGATAGACCCGCCAAGGAATGCAGTGGTTCTTTAGTTTGGCGGGTATCAAAGACCAAAAGCATGCCATTCTGTAAAATTCAGAGGTTTCTTGTCAGCCTTTCAAACAGCACAAACAAAAAAATTGTTTCGAGATTTTCAGAAGCCAACCTGCAATCCAGCATATATGTGATTTGAGTCATTTTGAGGCCCTGAACAGGACCAGCCAGGAGCCTGCATGGTATTAGAACACATAAGTTTAGCAGACCAGGATAAACTATTAAAGTAGTTCAAAAGTAAACTCCGACCATAGAGTCTACAAGTGCCACACAATGTAACTTAAAACTTTAAAGGCTCGAATTATGATCATTGTAGGAAACAAGTGCCACACAATGTAAAATATTCCGATTTTTTTTTTACAAATGTCTGTTGTGGTGAACACATGCTGACCGAGAGCTATGGCAGGAACCAAACATAAATAGAAATGCTTCTAGATACTCGTTCCCTATAGTTTATAAGATATACTTGTAATGAAGTTAATCACAGCGAAAGATTCTGGTTCTGGAAAAAAAAAAAACCTCGCGTCGCCTCCTCTCTGGGCGACGGGAGGGGCGAACCCTAGCCCCCCGCCGCTGCCACTGAAAGGACACGGATGTCGCCTAGAGGGGGGGGGGGGGGGGGGGGAGTGAATAGGCGATTTAAAACTTTTCCGGTTTAGACTTGATAATTGCGGAATAAAACTAGGTGTTTAAATTAACAAGCCAACAACCTAAATATACTAGGCTCACCTATGTGCACCAACAACTTATGCTAAGCAAGACAAGCAACAAAGTGATAGCAAGATATAAGACTTCAAGCACGAAGGCTATCACAATGTAAAGTGCATAAGTAAAGAGCTCGGTATAGAAATAACCGAGTCACGCGGAGACGACGATGTATTCCCGAGTTCCTCCTTTTTAGGGGAGTACGTCTCGTTGGAGGGGTGTGGGTTTCAAACTCAAGACGCCACAAATGGCCTCACCCTATTCTCCGATGAACCTCGCACAAAAGCTCGGTTCACCTTCCACTATTGATTTCCTTTTGGGCGGAAATCGAGTCCCTTACAACAATCTTGAGGCACAACCCACAAAAGGATTAAGAGCTCCCAAGTGGCCACAAAAGGCCTCAACCGCCACAAAAGGCGTCTAGGGTCCAAAGACCCAAGAGTAACAAGCTCACGAACTTTCACTTCCACGACTCCTCGTGGAGAGCACAAACCGATGCACAGAAGCAATGGCAAGAACACAAGAAGTGCTCAAGTCCTTCACTCTCAAATCCCACCAAAAGCATCTAATGCTTATGGAGGAGAAGAAAGGAAGAACAAAGAAGAGAACCACACAAGAACTCCAAGATCAAGATCAACTAGGTTCCCCGCACTTAGAGGAGGAATGGATTGGTGGAAATGTAGATCTTGATCTCCTCTCACTTTCCCTCAAAGATATGCAAGAATCATGGGAGGGATTGAGAGGTAGGCAAGCTTTTCCAAAGGTCAACAATGGAGGAGAGAGAGGGGGAAAACGAGCTCAAGAGGTTAGGGAACCAATGGGGAAGAAAACCCCTTAAATAGGTCCCCTAAAAAATCCCACGCGCTGCTCGGCGGCTCAGAGAGCCCGGTCTGGGACCCATGGCGGCCATGGTGGTGATGTGCTCCCTACGTGGGGGGCGTCGTGGCTGGGTGTCGAGCCCCTCTGTCTCGCCATCAGTGTCAGAGGACTTGTTCCTGCTGTATTGATGTGCCCCATGCTTCTACAGATGGCGGCCATGGGTGCGGTCTCCTCTCCAATGCGAGGCGAGCCGTGGTAGTGGTGGTGGGAGCTTCTCCTTGCCGGTTGCTAGACCCTCGCGTCGGATCCTTAACGAAGACCTATGGCATGGCTGGCGTGGGTGGTCTTCGTGCGTGCTCTAGGCTAGCTAGCCCACCCTTCGGGTAATCGGACCCAGATGGGGTTGGGGTTGCACTCGGTGGTGCTACGCCTTGCGACTACGGCGGCGACCCCCACGTGCGGTGAGGGTATCTCCGATGCCCTTCAAACTTCAACCGGCGACACACAGGCGTCGTGGCGTCGTCTTTGCCGCGCGACCTTTCGGCCATGCCCCTAACACAGGTGGTGTCGGCGCGCTGTGTGGCCTCGGATGCGCGTTGGTGTTCGATTACGTCGATGGTGCAGTGTCGTGCCTGGGTCTCCGCTGTCATGTCCTGTGGATCCTCCTTTGTGATCACAGTGCTTGGGTCGTGATGAGCTTCTCATCAATCAACTGTCTTCGAATTTTTCTCGGAGTGACCCTTCTCTTGTGTGTTGTCGGTGTGCGTTCTTTTCTTTTATTTCCCTTCTCCTGTATCCCCCTGTAAACTCTGGTTCATTTGAACCTATCTTGTAGAGGCTGCAAAGCTTCATATGCAACAATTTTGAGTAATGAAGTTCAGGCTGGCTCTAAGAGCCCGCCGTAGTCATAGTCAAAAAAAAAGTTAATCACAGCAGGAATCATGTGAAGGAAAAAATGTTGGGGCAGTGTTTTAGTTAACATATGGAGACATAAATTACTTGCAGAACTTGTGAACATCAAGTTCAAAGAATTACCAGGAGATCATATTGAAGGACGATATTGTTGGTTGTCATGCTGTGATATCCCGGGAGATCATACAACACAAAAGTAAAAGTTTGTTAAAAATTTAATCAAAACTAAACAGTGAGAAATTGAACTGGCATAAGTTCCACATAGACCTGAATAGCGACAATTTCTTGCCAAGAGATGCAAAAACAGCAAGGCCCCAGGAATTATACAAATGTCCCTGAGAGCTTTAGTATTGGGAGGAAGGTTGACTTTTATTTCATGTGTAGAGAACATGCTGATCTGTAACCATAATCAGTGGAGATACATAAGGTGAGTAAGCATAAACAAGCAAAATGTGTGGCAACAAGCATAACTTGCCTTAAACCATCAAGCAACACATTACACATCTAGCTTGGAACCTGTACCTTTGTAATGACATGTTCAACACTAACACAGCAGCCCTTCCAGAAGCTAATATGATCTGGCTGGATGCATCAATGCCTATGACTCGAGCTCCATCAAGGAAAAAATCATCCTACAGGATATTTACCAACTTCAGAAGACAGTACCTCTTTGATTCATGAAGAAGAATTGTAAATTGAGGGAGGAATGCATATCAAGGATCAAACCAATCAGTAGTAGCTAACAACTATACCAATAGATACGAAATACCTACAACGCTCCAATTAATCTTATCAACAATCCAGTATTTGGCTTTGGCTGGACAGCAATTTTATAACAAGAAATGCCAACAATGAAAGGATAACAATTGATTAAAAAGGTTAATTTCTGCCGCTAGTCTGCAAGATGTGTACAAATTTGATGCCAAGTCTCATCAAATGCGTGAAGAAGTGTTGTTTTTAGGCGAAAACAAAGTCAGGAACAGACGAACAGATTGGGTCAAAAGATAACATAGCTTTGCAGTTGGGAAGCCAAGAAAGGTATATACATCCAGGAAAGATTACAAATAAACCTAGTTCCAAAAGTAATTCAGGCTCATAGAATGATAAGGTCCTTGTACCATTCCTTTTTTTTTGTTCCCTAATATGTGAATGAGTTCAAGCAGTCTACATAAATAAAAAATTTACAAAGGTTCCACATGGACAAGGAAGCCGAAGGACAAAACCTCCTAATCAAACTGAAAACTGAAGGAAACAAAATTAAGCCCGTTACCCACAACTACAAGCTACAAGAGAAAAAAGAATTTGGTATGAATTATGCTGCTGTATTTCAATAAACGGTACGTCCGAAGTTGGCGTGACAACCAAGTTATCAAGCCATGTACGCGGTAGGTAGATTTTGTCATATTACATGACCCTTTATTAGCATAACCAAATGGCACCAAGAATAACTCTCAAAGTTGCTCCATACAGTATGCGCTACAGAAAGAGATAATCAAAACTACTCGGAAAATAATATAGACCTGGAGAACAAAGTTGCAAGGATCGCTACTGCCACCATCTGCTCTAAGTGAGACAGCTGACTCTGTAATCGTTGCTCCATTTGATGATTGTTCTGCCATTTTCTTCACAATTCATAGTAAAGAACATTAACATCGTATATTCTATACATGATAGTAAGAACTAAAATTTTGAGCAATGCTACCTGTCGCTTTGAGCTTGATTTATTAATTAAATGCAGCTGCAACAAAATCTGCTTCTGCAAGACATATGGAAACATAAATGAATAAATACAAGGCTGTATTGAACTTAAGGTATTTTCAGACACACGAGAGGTCAATAAAAAACTAGCAATTTAATACAAGAAAACATATAGTGGAGACCTTGTTAAGATGAATAAACTGTGAAATAAAATTTGGTTTACACAACAGTACTATGAATAATTGCTGCACTAGCTTTTCAATTTAAATCGTACACATGGTTACACAATGAAAATATTGTTTGCACTTTACACAGTGGTACCAAAGGAAGAAGTTATGCGTGCACCTTATACTCTTTTATCTCCTCAAGTAATTTTTGTTGCTGCATGGAAACGTAAAACAAGCATTAGTTTTTACGTTGAAGTTATATGCAGTATGTATCTTGTGGTGATTTAATTATATATATAGAAGATTGTTGCACTAAAGGAATATATGGCAGGTGCGTATAGACCAACAACAGACCATAACACGTTTCTCGCAAAGGTGTGAAAGTTAGTAGTTATTACACATTTACAGGGAACTGAAATGGCACAAAGATATGAATACCATAGCACAAGTTAAGATTCATCATGGAATGCACAAGCTTCAGAATCGACCTAAAATATAGTAATCACTAATCAGGCACTTGCTGAACCAGGCAAGGAGGAGCAGTTCAGCAAAGAGGGGCAAATGCCTAAGATTTAGTCAGAGCCTATCTTTCTAACTTTTTAAAACATCTGAAATAAATATGTAGGCACACACTACAGAATGTTGCTAATAGATTGTTGTCCACGTTGTCTTTTAATCCTTTTTCTCGTTCTTTGCTACGCACCTTAAGCCAATAAGTAACCGTATAAAAACCATGTAGTTTCATTCATAGTTGTCATTACAGTCATACAAAAGTAGAATATTGATCTTGTTGTCATGAGATAAGATCTTACATTCACGTGAAAGTATCCATGGTAAAGAGTGCTCCTAACAAAGTTCAAAGTGAAAAATGTGGATTGTATAAAGGAAGCAACTTACTTGATTCTCAAGAGATTCATTTTTGTCTCTCAATGACAATACTTGCTGCACAAATCAAACAAGCTTCAGTCCATAGTCAGACACAAATCATGGAAAAGTAAAGAAGAAAACCTAACCTTTTCAAGGTCATTATTTGGAACAACAATCTCTGGTGCATAGAGGTTGATAATGTGCTTTTGTCTAAATATCATCCCACACTGAGGACACTGATTAAATAAGAACAACTATGGTCATCGAGAAGTATTTCTCCCAATATCAGTGTGCGGTACACTTGAAGATGTGATTCTGAACTGGGATTTATTGACCAACATACCGTGGCACTTTTCTTCCCACACTGTACTAACCATCTTTCTAAGCAAGATCTGCCATAGACATGCCCACAAGGAATGCAACTAGAAGTACAGTATCACACTGTTAGCAATTCAAGATCTCTACCAAGATGAGTTGTTTGGGGGCTACAAATAGTGAGTTGTAAACATAGACATGTGCCACAAAACCAGCGAATAAGAAACCAATAACAAGATCAAGGATTAAACGTAGTTCATTGCTCCGAAACAAAATATTCTAAAGGCTCATGGTGATGTGTGGTAAGAACTTAGTAAGCGCAGTACTGCAGTATCAGCATTGTAAGCAAATTCGATGGCCGGTTTTAGATCAAAGGTCAGTGGACCAGCTTTAAACTATTGAAAACCTAGAATTTAGGTGAACCAAGTTAGATTGAGAGGCAATCTAAGATCGTCAAGATTATCTTCATCTGCTACCTCAACAAACAAAACACGGTGTGACAGGTTTGCAGAGCTTTTGTGTATTCAGGAAAAGAAACATAGTGTGACAGAGAAGAGCTGGTTCAGTCATTATATCCCTAGATGTTATATCGTGAACAACAAGCAAAAACAAAACCAAGATGGATAATTTCATTACCCTCACATGCTTCATGAATCAAGTTACAACGCTAACGGGCAACCACTCCCAATAAACATAGTTAACACTTAGATCTAGTCTTGAAATCACATAGAAATTCGACAATAACGGGCAACCACTTCCTAATAAACCCTATTACAACGCGGTACCTTATGATTCAAACGGATGGCACACTAAACGTGCTGGGTCATCTAAAACATGAACATCCAGTCGATCCACTGAACTGAAATCGCATCAGCTCCATTTTGATTTATAGGGGGGGGGGGGGGGGGGGGGGGGGGGGGGGGGGGGAATTAGACACAATGAAATTACCATGTGGTCTCTGCTAATCCATAGAGCCACGAAATTAAGGAGCCGCGGCAGCATTACCAAGTACAGTAGTAATCTAAAAGCCATACCAAGCAAACCTAGCAGATCACAGCGAAATTCCGTCTCACCTTACGCGATGCTCGCCATCGGCGGTCCACGCGCTCATACAGACGGGGCAGCTAGGGAGAGACGGCCCCTCCGCCTCCTCTCCTTCTCCTCCTCTTCCGAGGTGGAAGAGCTCACCTGCACGACCGGCCGAGCCGGTACCTCACGAGCCGCTGCCCCGACGCCGAGGGTGAGGCCGAGCTCGAGCGCCTCGTGGGGGCGCCCGGCTCTTCCTCCTCGTGCGCCCCCTCCACCGGCGGTCCGCCCTCGGACGCCGGCATGGGGATCAGGATTCGGGATAGAAAACGGACAGGAGAGTGGCACGGAAAGAGGAAGAATGGTGAAAATTTTCGGACACGATGGCGCCGGCGACGAAAAGGTTGGCGCGCGCGTAGGAGCGTGGAGGTTTTTTGGGCCTCCTACTAACGGGCCTCGCGCAACATTTGGCCCAGTAAGCTACGAACCGGCGCTCCCTCTACGCGCAGCAGCGGAGGTCGACATGTTTTAGTCCCACCTCGCCTAGCGAGGTGGCTGGGGGGGGGGGGGAGGCTATATAATGAGCGCCGGTGTGGACGTGCAAATTACTTACCTGGACGGGGTCGACGGGCGATCAAGAAGGCCGTGGCCTAGGTCAATGGCCCGCATTGCACTTGGCTGGGCGCGGTGGCTTACCATCTCCCCACAGTGGGAGAATGGACGTCGTAATTTGTGGTAGAGGGGGTACGCGTTCGCGCGGCCCTGCCAATTCTCTCAAATTAAATTTTAGTCCTCGACTGTGAGTTCCGATAAAAGCAAATGGCCCCTCTAAAAATGTGCATATTAAACTTTTGACTAACGGGGCGTATTGCATTTAATTTAGTATATACGAAAATCCTTCACGGAATAGGTCTTGGAGGAAGATTCAGGCATGGCTCGTAGCGTGACGTACGTGTCGGCGGCGAAGCTGGTGTCCATGGCGCGGGGGAGAGATAATGACAAAAAACCACCACAATTGAACACGAGTTGACGCGGAACACCACCTTTGGGTTTTCCGACACATAAATACCACTATTCGGGACATGCTGTGACACGGAGCACTGATCTCCCGGGGTTAGTCTTCTAACCATGTTTCTGGCAGGTGGGACCCACCAGTCAGGTGTACGTGGCAAAAAAAAACCTCAAGGCGAAGAGAGAGAGAACATCTGGTCAACGCACGACACCAACGCGCTCGCCCGCACCGCGCGTGGTCGGAGCTCGCCCGCCGAGGCGCTGCAGGTAGGCACGGCCTTCTCGCGCCGCCGAGGCGGACTCCGCGAGGCGGACGAGCGGCGCAGCGCGCCCTCCGCCACGAGCATCCCCTCGCAGCCCCCGATCCGCGAGCCGGCACACCACCGCCGCAGGCGCTGGCGCCGTGTGCAGCTGCACGAGCGCGCCGACGTTGGCGCGGCCGAGCGTGTAATAACCCAAATTGTTTAATGTGCAATTACTTTCACTAAAGTGGCATACGTATGAATTAGCATGTTCTAAGGAGAAGAAAAATAAATTTAGAAACATAAAGAGCCTGTTGGTAAGATACCATGCCAGATATTTTTCTTCCACTCAGCCTTATCCTTGCCAAGCTAAATAAAATAAAAGTGATAGGATAAACAAGCAGGGAGGTCCTTTCCAGACCAGTGATATCCCGGCGATTCTTTACTGGAACTAGGATCTGCCTCCCAGGTCCAACAGTGTAGAACTACACTATAAATAGCCCTGCCGCTGAAGCCTCTCACCATCGCCAATCAAGCTAGCCTCTCTTTCCACTCTTTCTGTTCTGCGAAGCTCTGTTTTGTTCTTTGATCTAGCCTTTAGAGGATAGGAGCTGGCTGCTGCGTAGAAATCTATTAAATCAAGTGGGGAGTCCAGAGGTAAGCAAGGTAGCTCATCTATTTCAGGTGCTTAATCCGATCCATGCTGATCTCCTAGCTGCTGTATTAGTGAATGATTTTCCTACATGCTAAAAGATCCATCGATCCCATTCTACCAGAGCACGTTGCATGCACTTGTTTCGCACTAGTTCTGATCAATTAGCCAAAGAACATTTGCACGTATATACTGGAGTAATGGTTAATCAGATGAACAAGTCAAATAGAGTCTCCCGTAATTAATCTGTCCTCTAATTTAATTAACCGCTTGCCGTCGGTGCCGCGACGACTGCCGGAGCTACGGCTGTGACCATGCTTGTCGACCCGGCGGCGACGGCGTATAAAATGAACATTTATTTGTGCAGATGATTAATAAAGATCATACAGAAATACTTGACACGCATGAACTGATCAAGTAAACTAAACTAGCTATGTTACTTGGAACGTGAACAAAGAAAGTGAAAGAATCATCATGACTAGCTCGTGCGTGCATGGGAACAGAGCTAATACATGAACCAAATAATATAAGTATATTTCTTAAAACTTACAGAAACTATCTAACATATTTAGGTTCTGAGGAGACAGAGGTTTAATTAACAAGGAGACTCAAGGCAGCTGCGTATACCAGAGTTCTCTTGATTGGTTTATTTCCATGATTTTTTTATTTGGTTGATTTGTTTATCCCTGTTTTGTATATTGATTTTCATATATCTCTAGGGTTTCTCTTTATTTTATTTATTGATCAAGATAAAATATGGAATCATATATCAACAAAATGATTGGTCATAATCATGGAAAGTGTGGTGTATCCAGCCTGAGGCGGTCGATACCTGAAAGGTGTGGGATGGAAGGCCCACACAAGTAGGGGACTCGGCGACGTGATTCTCAGAGATAGATACTATCACGAGGTGGGATTATGACAATTGATTTTGCTGATACTCTGCAGAGACTAACACTAAAATATGAGATGTATTTGATGATAATACCTTGATGGTATTTGGACAATTATGTGAACTAGTCCCTAGTTGACAAGGTGGAGTGTTGAGCTTTTGATGAGTTGTGCAAAGGAATATAAATTGTGTTTGTTCTTGCTGAGTATGTTTAACATACTCACGTCCTTTTATTTTTATCTGGTATGCGCAGATGAATCTTATAAACAAGAGGTGATAACCGAGTATCCACATGGTGACATCTAGTGTAGTAGTTGAGATAAACACCAATAAGAGAAGATTCCACTGCTGTTGTAATAAAATAAAGTGTACTTGTAATATTGGATAATGAATAAAGTGGAGACCTTGCTTGGCTTTTGTCGATGATATTTCACTATTCTAAGCCTTGTATGCTTATGGTTTCTTAACCATAAGTATACGGCGGCTGTCATTCTCCCAGACCGTGGTTTGGGGCGTGACAGAGCGCGGAGACGACGCTCCTCTCGTCCCTGTCCAGCGCGCCCAGGAGCCCGTCCACCGCCCGGCCCTTCGCGTCCCGTGCCCGATACGCGCCAGCAGCTCCCGCACGTCCGTCGTCGGCGGCGGCGTCGGGGCGGCCGAGGATGCGTCGGAGAGCACGCCGGTCCGGACGAGCAGCGAGCAATCGCGTAGGTTGACGTCGAGCCTGCCGGCCAGCGCGTCGATGGCGCTCTGCGTCCGCAGCTTCCCTGCGACGGGCGGCTGGGGGCCAGGCGTGCGGCGAGCTCTGGCCATGGCTCGGGCGAGCCCCAGCCAGGCGCGGGCAGGCGGCCGTGGGCGACGCGCGCCAGGGGCGGCGGCCATGGCCGTGGGCGACGCGCGGCCAGCCGTGGCCACGTGCGGGCGGTGCGGCCAGGGGCGGCGGCCATGGCCGTGGGCGACGCGCGGCCAGCCGTGGCCACGTGCGGGCGGTGCGGCCAGGGCGAGCGCGGCGTGGGCGACGCGCGGGGGGTGGCGGTGGAGGGCGCGGCCATCGAGGGCGACTCGCCAAGGCGGCGCAGCGCGAGCTCCTTGTCCACTATTCGTCAGCAGAGGCGGCAACCGGAGCTTAGGGAGAGCTCGGGTGAGGACTGAGGAGGAGCTACCGTGTGCGTTGACTGGAGGATAGGCTGTGTGGTGCGGTTCAGAGGAAGAGGATGAGAGAGCAGGGAGGATGACAGGTGGTCCTGCATTAATTTTAACAATTCATTTATTTTGCTCCGTCAAATTTTGCCACGTGTGCACTGACAAAGGGCCCCACCTACCAGAAATGCTGTCAAAACGCTAAGCAGTGGTGATCAGTGCTCGCGTCACAGCATGTCCGAATAGTGGTATTTATGTGTCGAAAAACCTAAAGGTGGTGGTTCCGCGTCAACTCGTGTTCAATTGTGGTGGTTTTTTGTCATTATCTCCGCGGGGGAACCACCGGATGGCCGTCAGGTACGAGCGATTTCGCCGTATGTGCCGCCGCCGCCGTGCCGATTAGGGAGCTGATTGTCTTTCTATGGGGGTGTGGAAATTGGAAGGGATGAGGAGAGGAGCTACCAGGCGCACATCGCGGGGTCGCACCACTTCGCCAGCGGCAGCTTCGCGGCGCGGCTGCCGGAGCTCGCGCGGGCCACCAGCGGCAAGGACACCCTCGTCTTCCACTGCGCGCTCAGCCAGGTGAAGATCGAACCCTCACGCCTATTGCGACTACAATGGAAATCCGATCCCCAACACAGCACGGCGCAGTCACCTGCCCACCGCGCGCGATTGATTTTCTTTATTACTGAATTTAAGTACAGGCCTGCTGGCACGTGGTTCATCTGAGATTATGCAATCGTCTGCCTTGTGGCCTCTAGGGAATATCCTACCTAAATTGTTACTGGTTAACTAACTCGGTGAGGCAAGTTCAGTGGTTAACTTCTTTTTTTGTTGTTGACCGTATTCAGTAGTTAACTTGAAACCAACTTTGTTAGAATCAAGTTACCTATGCACTATTTGCAACAAAAAAGGGTCTGCCTATGCACTGCTTTGCTCGTGCTGAAATGCTACTTGTATATATCCAAAATTCAGGTGTTCATATTTTAAATCTGGAATCAGTTATGAGGCTAGGCCAAACTGTTGCTGCGACGCCCTTTTTCGGATTGTCAGGTTATCTTGTCATTAGAGATTAGGATCGAGATACTCAGATACATCGCCAAAGCTTGTTTCAGCTGAGTAGGATTCCAAGTTTTGTACATATGCCAAACCAAGAGATTTTCAGGCATAAAATGTTATCCATAAGGTTTCTTACTTTCCCCTCAGATCAGGTTGTCCTTTATAATGTCATGGACAGTATAAACCTTTTTTTTTCTTATTAAAGATTCCGACTCTGAGTAGTGGCCTAGTTTACCTGCAGGGGTTTGATTTCTGCTTCGATGTGGTTTCAGATAAAGTCGTCTAAGTGTGATTGAAGCTTGGATCTGTTCTCTTTTACAATGTTCTTGTGAATAATATTAAACATTTTGTGCTTATTAAAAGAGTCTCTGAGTTTTTTCAGTGTATTCTTTTGTTCACAGAAAATCTCTGAAAAATGACTTACCTTACCTGTAAGCTCGATTAGAACTTGAAACATTAGATCAGGTACACATCAAACACAGGACTTCCTAAAAATAGTAAACGGAGGTGCAAAATGAAAAGTGAGGCCACAGGCATCACTCATCTTATGGGATAACGATAAGAAAACTAGAACTGCTTTCAGATAAACAGCGGCAAAGGCCAAAGCCTGCGACAACACACAGTTCTCGGATTATTTGCCAAACTCCGGGCTAAGTACCCTGAATATCTAGTGTTTTCTTCTAACACCACGGTGGTTTAACATTGTTAACCTACTTATAACTCCATACTCTAGTTTTACTACCCTTGTTTTACCAAGAGTTATTACCCATGTACTATACCAATTTGTGTTTCTTGAACTGACTGTTAGACAGTGTAGTGAAGTCTATTTCTTACAGTCAGTCGTTATCCCTGACGGTGTTGGCTCTGCAACAACATTTTAACACCGGATGGGTTCCATGGGTAGGATAAGAAATGAATCAAATCATGCTCTCTGTTTATACAGAACTCTCTGTTTTTGCCCATATATTGTTTGGAGTTTCTTGTAGTTGTGTTTTTCTTACAAAATGTTCTGTCATCACACTGCAGGTGCGAGGTCCGTCATGTGCTCGGATGTTTTCCGACTATCTGTCAGAGTCCAAGGAAGATTCAGGGATAAAGAACATCATGGTGCTGGAACGTGGGTTTAATGGATGGGAGATTTCAGGGCAACCCGTTTGCCGCTGCAAAGATGCTCCTTGCAAAGGCACATGTTGTTGTTGATGGTTGCCAACTGTTCAAGCTCTCTACCCAGATTTTGAATGATTCGTGATTTCAGCATCGTTGCTGAATCGGTCCAGTTTTCTTGTATATCCATTGAAATATCATGCATAACAATCTCCATTGGATTTGACAGTGGCATGTCTTTGAACATTTGGTTTACAAATATTTGATTACTGCGTGTGTACTGGTGTACTGGCTACTGGAAATTGTTCTTTGACAGCGTGTGCTCTGTATATCAACTGTATGTTGCTTGTGCTGTTTATGTGAGCGTGGTCGATTTTCCAACAGCCCACAGGTATTTGTCTCTCGGAACGGTATGAGAGGTGAAAAACAGGCACGCACGCGGCACGCCGCCGCCCACACGGCCACACCGACATGCATCGAGCATTGTCGGTGTCCACTGACCTTCACATGTCTGCTATCTAGAGTGGATCGCCAAGGCAATGTGTTCTGCACTATTCGCGAGAAAAAAATATTTACCTCAAGATCGTGTTCCACATCGGGTCGGGTTTCTTCACTCCAGGACCTTGATTAAAGTTCTACAGATCCCAGTTGAGTGTGCAAAATCTGAGTATAATAGTTTTCGCACCTGAGATTTCCATCCAGTTTTAACATCGAAATAGCCTTGATTTTTTTTTGGTAACCTACAAATATTGCCTTGGAATTTTTGAATAGAAAAGGCTCTCTCGGGCTCGTCCTCTTACTTTCTTCTCGGCATCCCAAACATGTATTGTATTTCCATTTCCAATCCACCATATTTGGCCTTTCTTTAATGTTTGTATTCCCCCAAAATGCTTTGCCAAGTAAAAGAGTTTCCCTTTTTCTATTTTGCATTCAGAAGATAACCGGATGAAAACTATTTCGCATTGAAAACTCTGCAGTAAAGTGAGTTCGGATCCTCAATTAGGCGGCAAGCTTGATTTCTAGTAATTCAAGATTAAAACAGTGAAGATGGTGAAACCTCATATCTCTATGATTCTTTAGTACACACATTTTTCACCAGTGCATCCTCCACCGATACCGAGACATCGCGTATGTGATTCCTTCGCAAAATTCTTTTGGAGTCCGGTATTGCTTGCGGGATCGACTAAAGAAGCACCTCGTGCCTCCGGTAGACAAGAAATTCTCCATCCAACCATTTATATCTTTGCATACTCTATCTACTAAAGCGTACATATGAGCTAAGTTTAGGACCCACAATGTTATTTTCTTTTTTAACTTACAAGTACGGTATCTTCCAACTCGATTATTTTGGGCTAGAAATTAACAAACCCAACGATTTGACCTTGTGTCCGGTGTGTCATGCGCAGCAAGAAGATCAGAGGTCGAGCAGCCACACAGTGCACACATGCCTTTCCCCATTCTTTGCTTCATACCGCACCTTCGAGATCCCACCACCTCCCAGAATTTCATTGTCACTTAGCTCGAGATCGACTCGAGGTCGTTATAAATTATATATGAACCAATTTTTATAGTTCGACATTTAACTCGACTCAGTTGAGCTTGCTCAAATTTTAGTACGAGGTGAGTTAAGCCTAGTCTAACCAATTCGAAGTCGACTTGTGTGCAGCCCTAATATCAATTGTGTGTTGTATCAATTCTTTCTCCATTCTTATTCCAAAATGAACATTGAACCTAAATGTGTAGCTTCAGGCCTTCACACTTCGTCCAAATATTTACATTTTTCTTTTAGAATCATCCAAATATTTACATGAGCTACTCCCTCGTCCCAAAACAAGTATATGTTTACTTTTGTGCTAAGTCAAGTTATTCTAAGTTTGACTAACGTTATAGAAAAATATGGCAGTATCTATGACATAAAATTAGTGTTTTATTAAACTCCATTCCAAGATGGATTTATTGATATTAATTTGGTGTTGTAAAGGTAAGTTAATCTATAAATTTGATCAAACCTAAAATGTTTGACTTAAAAAATTTAGAAGTATATACTTATTTGAGGAGAGAGTATATATTTACGGGCTTTTTTATCGGATGTCCCCGAAGGGACTATTTACGGGCTTTTTAATCTTGCAAGTGCCATTTCCAACTCTATTTTCCGGGCCAGAAATTCTATTTTCCGGGCTTTTATCCGATGTCCTAAAAAAAAACTCTATTTTCCGGGCCAGAAATTATCAAACCCAACGGCCCACTTTGACCTCGCCGGCCGGCGTGTCGTGCGCAGCAAGAAGATCAGCGCCCGACCAGCAATCCGGAGGCAGAGGCGAGCGCACCGCGCACACACGCCTTTCCCCCCATTCCCTCCGCCCCGCACCTTCCAGATCCCACCACGCCAAGCTCCAGCCCATGGCCTTCTCGCGCCTTCTCCCCTCCCGCCGCCTCCTCTCCACCCTCCTCCACACCCCCCCAACCCCGCCGCGCGCGTCACCGGCGCCGCCGCCACCACCCCGTCCGCCCACTCTTTCCAGCCCGCCCGCTTCTTCTCCGCGACGCGGCGGGCCGGACCAGTGCCCCGCGGCAGCGCGCGGCGGACATCGGCGCGCGGGCGCGGCAGTTGCAGAGCCGGCGCCTCTGGACCTACGCGCTCACCTTCGGCTGCGCGGCCGGGTTCGTGGTCACCGTGCTCGCCACGTTCCAGGACCAGCTCGTCTTCTACCTCACCCCACAGACGCCCTCGCACGCTTCGCCACCGATCCCTCCAAGGCCCGCTGCCGGCTCGGCGGGCTCGTCCTCGAGGGCTCCGTCGCCCACCCCTCGTCCTCCTCCTCCGAGATCGAGTTCGTCGTCACCGATCTCATCACCGACGTCCTCGTCCGCTACGAGGGCGCCCTTCCCGACCTCTTCCGCGAGGGCCACTCCGTCGTCGTCGAGGGGTTCCTCAAGCCCTTGACCGACGACCTCCGCGCCGACGGCGCCGGGAGGAAAATCTCCGAAAAGGCGCGGGAGGGACAGTGCTTCTTACAGGGCACCGAGGTGCTCGCCAAGCACGACGAGAAGTACATGCCCAAGGAGGTCGGAGAGGCGATCGAGCGCAATAAGAAGCAGATCGAGGCGGAGGCAGCTGCAGCCGCAGCTGAGGAGACCACAGCGGCTGCGGTAGATGGAGCCAAGGCAAGCTCGTAAGGTTTTGCGTTCTGCTTTACAATTTGCAGTAGATCTTAAGTGTGTGATTGAGGCATAGATAGATTTAATTGTCCGAATGAGTTGGGCACGCTCTGCAGCATGATTCAGTTGAAACTGTTGTAATTGAAGTAGCATTTTCGGCCCAGAAAAGGGGAATTTTGGCTAGGGAATAATGAAAACTGATCAAGTGATGATCCATTCAACACAATTATACATATTCTTTGGGTAGCAATTGCTATGCTCTTATCACTGAGTACATCTAGATTTTTCTAGTGTGGTACTGTGGTTACTGGGTCATTTTGTAGGGAGATCTGAGAACCCACAGTACAATTTTGTTTGAGTTAATGTGTATTGGACATGTGTTTTGCACAAGCTTTTTCAAAATGTCTGGTGTGTTCTGTTCATTAGCTTTTGTCTTGATTTGAATATGTTCTCATGTGAGATTCATATTCGATTTATGTGAATGCGCTTTCTGGTGCTATTTGGGCCCTTCAAGGATTAAACTAAATTGCTCGTTTGTATACTAGAACTGAACCCTAAATTCTGGTTTATGAACTTGCGACAGATTGATCGATGGAAGGTTACTACCTAATATCCATATGCTTCAGGGTATGATAGTTTCTTTTAGCTGTTCAGTGTATGATAGTTGAGCATATTACTGGAACAATAGCAAAATGCCCATGGATTGCTACAAATAGAGAATACATAACCGATCATATTAATCCATCACCACCGGATCAAAGCTCGGTATCCATGCATATTCTGCTCTAGACCTCTTTGAATTGTAGGAGTCTTGAAATACAGGAATAGGAAAGACACAGGATTAAGGCATGTTTGGTTTGCAGGATTGTGAAACGCAAGAATAGGATATGAATGCATGTGCAAAACAGTGTATCGAAAATAACAAAATTTTGTTAACTTGGGTGTTTGGTTCGGAATGTTGTAAACTTGCTTGTTCGGTTTGCATGAACAGGAAAATCACAGGAATCCTAATAAGTGTAGTCAAATCAATGTCAAACCACATCAAGTGATATAATTAGGATGTTAGTATGCCGCTAAACACCTTGGTCCCGTACTTCGTGCATAGTAAATACTATGTGTTCCATAGATCTAACTGTGAAATACCGCTGTAACTGACTGATGAGATGCCAATAGAGCTTATTTTGAGACCTGCCGCAACTGTCAATTGCTAGATTTATGCCTGTGTATTATGTTGCAGCTGACCTTGTCATGGTATTTCAGCATGCTAGCTTTGCCAAAACATACCTGAAGTATTGAGGGTAACAAGTGAGTGAGAGTACTTAAATTGTTTTGCACTATTGGGATAACATCAGTAGAGTGTTCTCTCGATTCGAATACGTGCTAGTACGGGTGTCAAATTGGCCTGCTAGATTGCATTTCTAATGCTCATATCACATTATTTACTCAATGAAAAATATTTAAGGCTTAGTTGAAGTAATCTTACCTTTGTATGCACAATTCTTTTGTCAAGCCCAGCTTTGCTTGTCATTGCTTGAATACAGTGTGGACCCAGTTCATGATCTATTCTGTATGTTCCTAACTGCATCGGTGCTGAACAATCGTCAGAACATTATTCCACTGAACTTAATCTTGCAGCAAAGTATAAAAAGTATGCACTGATGTGCTGACATGAGTGTTGCTAAACCTGATAGGATGATCCATTGTCATTTGCTAACCATGCATGGATGTAGTAGAGCTATTGGCGTCACCGATAAACAAATAACAAGGAGTAGTTTGGAGGCAGTTTCAAGTCTGCTGATATGGTGATTTGTTTTTCACACCACTTTTTTGTGGGACTATTTGGTGATCTCGTGGCATCATATTTCCGCCCATAGCAGGTTTTCATAACCAAGGTCCTGGGCTGGCTGCCCTCGGCAGTTGATATATCAAGAGGGTTTTAATATTAACGTGGAGAAACACTATTTTGCAGATTGTGCTAGTAGGGAAATTGGATCATAAGGTGTTACAATTGTTTTCATGCCATGGAATAATTTATTTTTACAAGTGTTGATACAACTTATTTAGTTTCTGTATTTGAAACTTCTGTTGCAGCATAGGTTGAATGAATATGAACCATGTCATGTAAGATCTCATCTCCTCAAGGTCCATGCCATCAAATAGAGCCGCTCATTTGGGTTTTAAACGGTTTTTCTTTTAGTTATCGAGATTTGTAATTTATTTTGGGTCTACTTTTAAAGTTCAAAGTTCAAGGGAGTTCTTTTAGATAACGAGACTTTAACATTGGTAAAATAAATTACATCAGCCCCAAGAAACTGTCAATGATGGATGATAAAATCAATAGCTATACGTCCTTGGAATGGTCTAATTCCATCTTTTGCCTCTTGATATTTCCCTAATCATCCAGTGTAGAAACAGCAAGAAGATCGAGGATAGAAAAATGTGAAACAGAAGAACCACTTATATACGGGACAAAATTTGCCACAGTTGTCGCCATGGCATGCCAAAGTGCCGAACGACCACTCGCAGCGGCAACCTTTCATGGTTGCTAATCACTTGTTAACTGAATTTGTCGAAGTTCAGTTGAATATGTACCTTGAGAAGCAAACGTTGTGGTACATCAATAAACAAAGTTATCTAGAGGATCAAGCCAATGTGTATGGCTTGATGAACCCCCGGCATCGATCATACCTCTTCTGATTTCTGATGTAACTATAACCACCAAGGAATAACAAGGCATATAATGTATTAAAAAAAGTAAGGCAATAGGCTCAATTTGTTGAGGAAATAGGAACAAAAAACTTGCAAAGTTCAGTTATGATAAAAAGAAGAGTACTCTAAAAGAACAGCCCTGGAGGAAACTCTGTTTTTCTCGATAGTGTTTCCCTCAATCTATTCTCCTCTGATGACTATGTCCATAGTAAGAGCACCTCGATAGTGGAATCGACGTGAAACTGAAAAAGAGTCTAATCTTGATGTGGCCGCTATGAATGACACACAACTCTAGGTGTGTTTGCTCTAAAAAAAACTCTAGATGTGTTTGTCAATAAAAAGCAGGAATTTAACAACATCAAAGTATTCTTAATTTATGGAAACTAAAATTTGCAACTAGTTGTGCCCGAATCCCATATAGCATATTAGACTTCCAAGTTTTCAAAAGTATGAAATAAATCGTGGACACGAAATATATCAGACTTCTTGATTTTAGACGAGTTACTCCAAGGAAGATGCCTGAAAGATAAACATTCCGATGAACACCATTCTTTTCCGTTTTCAAAAGCAAGATACGTAACATAACTAAATGTTGCTACCAACAATTACGCTTTCGAGAGCGAGTTACGCAACTTTGCTGTGGTTGAGTCAAACGCAGAGGAGGAGGGGAAGAACACCTTTTGCCCAGGCCAGGCGCCCGCGCCTCCTCCGCTCCTCGTCGCCGTTCGGTCTACCTGCGAGATGGCGGCGGCGGTAGACCTGGAGGACGCGTTCGGCTCCGTCTTCGGCGAGGCCAAGACGGAGGGTCACCCCACCCCGCGACCCGTCCTCTTCCGCGCCCACGCCCGCTCCGCCGCCGCCCTCCGCGTCGCCGCCACCGACTGCCACTCCCTCGCCTGGGACCGTGTCCTCTCCGTATCGGACCTCGACGACCTCGTAAGCTCCCCTTTCCATCATCTTCCTCTCTGCAACCCACCCGCCTGCAATTGGTGCTAACACATAGCTTCTCCATCTTTGCATTCCTGTCCTGCTGCGAATCAATCGAAGAGAGACGATGTTGGGATCGGCGGCTCCTGGTCCGACTTCCTGGATTACCTCAAGTCCTCCTTGTCTTCCGGGGAAGTGAAGCTGCTCTTCGCTGCCGACCAACCCCGCAAGTCTCCTGGCATGCCACCCACCTATCCACTTCAGTTTTCCCCAATTTTACTTGTGGCAAACACATGCATGACTGAAAATGCCATCTTCGCTCTGTTCAGGTCCTGATGGTGCAAAGCTTGTGGCTACCAAGGCAAAGGGCCTGCCTCGTATCGCCATTTCTCTTCATAGAGTTACTGGCGCTGCGGTGAATGATGTGGTAGCAGAGGTCTCACTGGCTCTTTATGCTGCTTATAGGACTACGCTGGAGCATGCATCTAGAGGTTGTTGTCATTCACTGTTTTTATTTAAGCTTAATTGTTTATTTTCTGCTGTAAGGGTGAAGTCTTTACTCAAAACTTTATTTAGGAATGTGTTCTTTATTTCTTTTGCAGAACAGGAACGGATGTCGCAGCTGATGGGGAGTCTGTCATCTGAAAGAGTAGGTCATCTTATCCCCTAACCAACAGTTTTGAACTAGTGTTGTTGTTTTTTATGTTGGATGAATACATGGGATCATCAGGGTTGCGCACTAATCTACATATTTTCTTGTTAAGATATTGAATAGTTCTGTAAGAGTCTAGTTTACCAGCTTGTCTTTGTCAAGTTTAGTAACTCCAAAGTCTACATGGAATGTCATCATTTTTTGCACACTAAAACATGATTTGTGGGTGTTCACTACACACAAATGTTTCTCATTCACCCAGTGTGTTGGCCCAGTGTGACAATCACATATCCGTGAGGTTCATTCTGACATGTCATCTGCATGTGCTTATTCTTTTGAATTATGAGCATTTTTTTCTGTAACGACGAAGCAATTTCTGTGTTATTTTCATGTAACAGGAAAAGAATGAAATCATGCAAAAACAGCTTGAAGGTCTTTCTTTCCTAGACAAAAGAAAGGCAACAAAGCCAAAGCTGATGGCTGATGAGGTTCCAAGTGTGTCTGGTGTGACTTTGGGCTCTGATCAAGTTACAGCTCCTGTGCAGCAGCAAGCATCAGGTGACCATGCGTCCTACAGAACTGCAAGTGAAAACAACTTAATACTATCTCAACTAATGAAATTTCAAATCTGCAGTACCTTCACCAGATAAAGTTCCTCCAGCTAAAGCCACGAGGCGGGTAGCCCCGAAGTCTCGAAGGTTGTAAAACGTTCCTTCAAACACTACTTGGATGTGAATGGAAGTTTAATACATCTGGCTCTAACATTGGATGTTCTTTCTTTAGGGCAAGAGCAAGAGGAGCTTTGCTGCAAGATAATGAGGAGATGAGGACAACTGACAAAAGTTAAAGGTGATGATATCTTGGTTTTGATTAATCTGTGATATGTGAACTTATAAACCGTGACTTTGTGGTTAGTGGGTTTTCTGGTTGTTTTCACTTGTCTCAAACTTGTGGAATGAAACAAATTGCAGCTCAATTGCATGAAAGCATAGGATAAGCTAAGTTCATACATGATATATTGTCCTCCATATATATTCATCTGCTTCCCTCTGTTTTCCAGCCTTTAGCCAGACCCTTTATCAAAGCTTGTTCAAGAATTTAAACTCACCATTGAAGCAATTTACCAACCCAATTTTGTCTCCTGCAGTGGACATGGACGCCAAACTGATGGAATTGGAACAATTGAGCGACATTTGTCTTGGAATTGCAAAACGACTTGTATTCTCGAACAAACGACATCTATTTCCGAATGTTGGAAATCTGAAAATATTTATAGATAATTGCATTTCCCCACTCTTTGTCTTTCTCAACTTTCTCTAAATTTGCATGTATCTACACACTAAATCATGTCTACATACATGCAAATTTAAACAAAGTTGAGATATCCTTTTATGGACGGAGAGAGTATTATGTCTAGTCCACCTAGGCACCCCCCCCCCCCCCCCAACAAGAGACCAATAGCGCCGTTTCGGCCAAACTAGCGCCGGCGCTCCCAGGCCAAATCCAGCCCACTGGGTTCCGCCTGGGGGGGGCCGAAATGGCGCGAACGCACGGTGCAGCGCTGTCAGCGACCTGGGCGAAATGGCGGGAGAGAGTTGGGGGAAAAACCACCGGTCGGCGCTCGTCTTCCGTGCCCGTCAAAGGCCTGCCGCGCCGGTCAGGCGGGCGGCGACGCGTCCAATCGCATGGCACGCGGCGCAGTAATGGCGCGCCACCGCCCCGCCCACTCGCCTACCTCGACGCTATAAAGCCTGCCCTCGCCGTCGCAGAGAGCACACACCGCACTCGCCCTCTCCTCTCCCCAATCTCGCACTCGCACTCTCCTCAATCCCGTCGCAGAGAACCCATCGCTGAGCGTTTCCCCGGCGACGAAGCGGCGGCAAACGGCTTCGGTCGTCGCTTCCTCCATCCTGAAGAGGCCTGCATACTATACGAGGCGGGGTACCCGACACCGCCAGACATGCGGGTCCCCGACGAGTGGCGCCTGAGCGAGGGCGGCGTCCCCGTGCCTCCGCCGCCGGAAGGGGCCGATCGCGTCTACGCCATCCAGGAGGTGCTCGTCGGGCTCACCGCCGAGCAGGCGGAGGACCCACGGTGGGATCCGGCGAACGGCGCCTTCTGGACGGCGTACTTCGTCGAGCGCCACTGGCGGGAGCTTGAGGACACCAATGACAACGACCCCGTCTCCGGCCGGAAGAACGCCAACGGGTGGAAGCAGTGATGGAGCGCTCGAGGACGTACCCTCACGTACGTCCTCGAGTACATCGCCGGCGGCAACAGGCCCCGGCTCACCATGCCGCCGCGCCAAGCGCCGGTGCCCCGCCGCCGGTTCACGTCGTGGTTGCCCAGGAGGATGGGCACGACGTCGTCTTCGTCGTCCTCGGGACAGCGCTCCGCGTCGACGCCCGGCTCGACCTCAACGCCGCGCACGCCGGCGTTCGCTCGGGTCAAGCCCGAGCCGAAGGACACGCCGCGCGGCATTGTCCTCAACTTCAGGTGCCGCGTCCCCTCGCCGCCAAGAAGGCCCAGCGGGAGCCTGCGCATCAATGAGCGTCGCGCTCCGTCGCCGCCCCGAGGCCACCTCCGCCTCGTCAATCCCAAGATGGAGCCTGGCACCGGCGGCGCGACCTCAAAGAAGAAGAAGGCACTGGCGATGGAGTGGACGGCGCCGCCGGACTACCTCAGGGCGGCCATCAAGGCGGAGGCGCCGGACGACGATGAGGAGTTCCCGGGCGAGAAGATCGCCCTCGCCGCCTCCATGAACGACGTCCCGCCGGCCGGGGACGAGTTCATCTTCGCCTGGTCGCGGGAGCAGCACGCCCAGGAGGAGATGGCGCTCCAGCAGCGTCTTCTCGACGAGGCTGCGTCGAACCGACATGCTGCTGCCGCTGCCCGCCGTCCTCCTCCCCCACGACGTCCGGCGAGCGGCCATGGCGTGATAGTCCTCGACGACAGCGAGGAGGAGTACTACACGCCAGGGCCGAGCAGGTGGCATGGCGACGACGGCGGCGCAGGGCCGAGCCGCGCCCGGACGCGCCGCCGAGCGACTCTGACGACGACGGCGGCGACTACACGACGTTCTACAGCCAGCTGGGCATGTAGAGCGGCGTGTTTTTAGTTTAATTTTATGTTTTTAAGTTTTTATATATGTAATCGGCTAAACTATGCGAAATTCGCCTATATAGTGCGAAATTCGCCTATGTTTTATGAATTTCGCCTGAGTTGTATGAATTTTGCCTAAATTCGTATTTTCAAATTTGTTGGGCCTGTTTCCGGGGTTTGGGAACGACTGGGAAAACGCCGCCCCCTGGGCGTGAAATAGCGCCGTTGCCCCCAGGCGGCCCAAAATAGCGCTGGATTTCGGCCTGGGGGGCCGAACAGCTGGAGATGCCCTAATGTGGTGACATATAATTCGCTTATCCGTGGCTACTTTAAGGAAGGCCAAGTAGGCAAGGCATGCAATCTATTCAATGAAATGACGCAACAGGGCATTGTGCCCAATGTGGTGACATGTAACTTGGTTATCGATGCGTTGTGCAAGGCCAAAGCAATGGACAAGGCTGAGGTGGTCCTTCGTCAAATGGTTGATAATGGTGTTGAACCTGATGCTGTGACATATAATACCCTCATCAATGGATATTCCTCTTCGGCCCACTGGAAGCAGGCGCTTAGGGTGTTCAAAGACATGACAAGTCGTTGTGTTACGCCAAATTTGTATACTTACAATTTCTTCATGACCTACCTTTGCAAGCATGGAAGAAGCAAAGAAGCTGCAGATTTTTTTTACTCCATGGCTATGAAGGGCCTGAAACCTAATATCGTCTCATACAGTACTCTGCTTCACGGGTATGCCACCGAAGGATGCTTAGCTGATATGAATAATCTCTTTGAATCAATGGAAAGAGAAGGTATTCTACCCAACTGTCATGTTTGCAGCATATTGATTAATGCATACGCTAAATCCGGCATGATGGATGAGGCTATTCTTGTATTTGACAAAATGGTGAAACAAGGAGTGAGTCCAAATGCAGTCACCTATTTAATCTTAATACATACATTTTGCAAACTGGGGAGGTTGGACAATGCTTTGGACAAGTTTAATCAGATGATTGCTATGGGAGTACAACCAGACACATTTGTTTACAATTCACTAATTCAGGGTTTTTGTACACATGGCAATTTTGTGAAAGTGAAGGAATTGGTTACTGATATGAGGAATTGATGTTGCGTTCTTTAATTCAATAATACACAACCTATGCACCGAAGGAAGGGTAATGGAAGCACAGGACATCCTTGACTTGATGGTACACTCAGGTGAGAGGCCAAATGCTATGACATTTAATTTACTAATTGGTGGATATTGCCTAGTCTGCAAGATGGAGGATGCAAGGAAAGTATTTGATGCTATGGTGTCTCATAGTTATAGAACCTTCTTGTATTACGTATGGTACACTTATTAATGGCTATTGTAAAAATAGAAGGATTGATGACGGGCTGATTCTATACAAAGAAATGTTGTACGAGGGATTTAAACCAACAACTTTGAACTATAACATTATACTGGATGGGTTATTTCTGGCTAGGCGAACTGTTGCTGCAAAGGAAAAGTTTCATGAGATGGTTGAATCTGGAGTAAATGTGTGCATTGATACATACATTATAGTTCTTGGTGGACTCTATAGAAATAATTGCAATAGATACATGCATATTTAGGTAAAATTGAGACATCCTTTTATGGACGGAGGGAGTATTTGCACAAACAATGCTGCTAGGCGTCCGACGGCTTCTGTCCGATACCTGTTACGACGATGAAAACAATCAGTCAGTTTTTCGATTGCTGGTTCATCTCTAGTTAGCTCAAATTATCATCAGTTAGCTCAAATTAAAGACAACTTCGTGACAACAATTAACTACCACAAAGGATGAAAATAATTATATATATGCGGATACGAGCTCCTGCTCCTAGTTAGTGCTGGTACGAGCCTCGCCAGACACCTCAGGTGTGAGAGGAAAATCTTCTTTTGAAAAACAAGGCAGAATGAGCGACCAGGCGACGGCGACTTCTGATCTTGCAGAAGCCCAAGTCAAGCTCGCCATAGCTCCTGCCAGCATCCTTAGGCTGCAAGGACACATTTCTCATCGCCATCTGGTCGTCACCACGCCACGTTGCTGCGAAAACTGTCAGCTCCTCGCGACTTTCAACAGAAACAACACGGCGTGAGAGCTTGACCGTGCCATCGGCAGCAACATCAAGCACCTTCGCAGCTCTAGAATCAAGTAGCACGACTTCCTCGTGTTCCATGCTGGCACTGTAGGCAGTAAGCCGTGCTCGGAGACCAGCCGGACATGACCCGCCGACGATCCGCATGGCGATCGTCGCCTCGATGGAGGAGACGACCACGCCACATGTCACCTCCAGCGTGTTGTGCTTGCTTGTGCACTCTTCCCTGCTCACGTACGATTTAGTCGCGGCCCCGCCGTTGTAGTAGCGTTCGCCAAAGAGGCTTAGGCCTTTGTCCTGGGATTTGGTATCGCCCTTGACTTTCAGTATGGCTTCAAAGTACACAGGCGAATTACGGTATAAAGGAGCACGGGTAGGGCCAGTCAGTACCAAATATGGATCCTGCATGCGTGAAAAAACATTGATTAGATTAAGTAACCATATATGACCTTCGTTCCTGATAGGATTGAGTAAGGAACGACACATGTTGAGTTTATTGATATGAAATACAGTATATAGTGATAAGTTGAAGTGTGAAACATCTAAACCATCCTCGGGTGCCACACTACAAAATACTCATCGAAATAAATGTGTGTCTTTGCATTGTTCTGTTGAGTACATTACCTCAAAGAAAAAAATTCACTAAAACATAGGATTGCAGTTATGGTCAAAATCCTAGAGCTGAACATATCGAGTAAGGTAAAGTAATCAGTCCAGTCTCCCTGTATTCCCGGCTATCATAGGGGTAGGGGCTCCAGTCTCACTGATATCCGTCAAAAATTGTCAACGAGATGAGATCTATTAATTTCCTTGAAACACAAGTCTTGGTTTGTGATCAAGGTCCCGGTTGTCCTATTCACACTTCCTCTTTTGCTGGGTTTGTAAGGAGGAGAGAGAATAGGCAGCCGGTACCTTATCACAAAGAACAATGAAATATGTCATCACGAAAGTTAATAGATCTTATCTTATTGAGGAGATTTTGCCAACCATCAAGCAGAATTGGTCAGCCAACGAGTTAGATAGCTCTGTATATATTCAGCAAGACAATGCAATAATGAAGAAGGGCAACTCCGATGATGGCATTGATACTAGATAGGTTTGACAAGCTCCAAATTCTCTCGAACTCAACATACTAAACTTTCGTTTTTCTTCTGCCCCATTCAGTCATTGTTTCAAAAATCATCTCTAGTTAATGTTTAAGATATTGTGAGTAAAATTATCCAATCTATCAACAATACACAACACGAAAGCTCTAATCGTGTGTTTCTTACTCATCAGCTCTGCATGAGAGAGCTCAACACTATTCCAACACGCGAAGAATGCGACAATGTGTGGCTGTGCAGCGTTCAGAATGGGAGCAGTGATCAGCGGTTACGGGACCTGGGCACCGTCCGTGGTGCAAGGCTGGCAACCCGTGACGCCTTCGACTTGTTGTCTTCTCCTAAGCAAGAGCGACTTCTGCCCCCTCTGTGGGTTGGATTCTCTGCTCATGTGGCTGGGAATGCGTCTTTTGCATTTGTGTGGATGGCCTCTAGGCTGGGGTTTGTTTGGTGGAATCGGTTGTAGTGTCCGTCTAGCGGTCTTGTCTTGAGTGATATGTTGTTTCAACCTAGTCTTAGGTTGTACAGTTCTAACTCTACTCTTTCGCTCAGGAAAAAAGATGTTGCACTATTCCTTACATGAAAAAGCAAACTTTGAGAAGGAGTGGAGAGCTACCGAGCACTTTTCATTCCAGATTTCCAGATATTGCTCAGAAAGCATTTAGCGATCCTCGTTTTTTAGATATATTACGGATTATGCTTTGCTAATGTTCTTATCATGTGTGTTACGAAATTTATTAGTTGGGTTTCTTAATAATTTTTATTAGATTAGCTTCTGTGTTTTGGGAATGTTCTTATTGTCTGTTCCTTGCTTGTTTCAGCATAAACAGTATGTCTACAATATTCTAATATAAGCAATACAGTTGACAATTTTATACTTGGGACTAAATGGGTTAACCGAGATCGATGATGTGAAGACAAACACGTAGAATAGTGAAGAAATGTGAACCTGTTCCGTGAGGGTTTGGCAATTGTCCCGCGTGCGGTTAAAGATAATATTGCGATTGTGATCCATATTGTCGCGCACGGCCATCATACCAAATACATCGAGCGGCCACTGTAAGCCCGCACTCAGGGCAGCAACCTTGACAGCAAAGACTTGTACAGTACTAGGGAGGGCGGACTTACAAGGCAGCGGCTTGTCCGTGAGGTACATCGCGGGGATACGAGCTGCATGTTTTGAAGGAACATTTCAGTTCAGTTGATTGCCCACATCAGTGGATACAAAATAATAAACTAAGATCGACAAAATAATGTAGCTTGAAATCCTACATCCCCATCTAAGCCAATAGTGAAGTTAACAACATTGGGACCGAGGTACTTAATTAAGGAAGCAATTAACCAGGGAGGAGAGGTGGTTCGAAACTCACTGATGTCCTCGAAGGAGCCGAACTCTTGGGCCCATGCGAAGTTCCACTTCTGACGGAAACTGATGTACAGTTCTTCCGACCAGTCTTTGTTCGGATCCTCTTCCACCGGCGGCGCCGTCTTCCTCCTCTCCAGTAAAGGCCTCGTACTCCGCCGCCCGCTTCTTGCTGTATTCCCTCATCATCCTCGTCGTCCACGCCTTCTGCTCACCGAACAGCGCCGCCCGCTCCTCCTTCGTCAGCGCTTCCACCACGATCGGTTCGGCGTCGGGGTTCTCCTGGTTCAGCCTCGCTGCCGCAGCCATCACCATCGTGTCCTCTACTATCTTATCCGTATTCCTCATCCATTCCTTCAGCTGCGCTGCTCCAGACATGGTAGAACCTAGGAATCTACCGGGTCGGGGACGTAGGTTGTATGGGAAGGAGGGGGTTGTGTGGAGGCGAGGGGCTCGCTGCCGGCGGCTGGGCGCCGTCGCGCGAGATCGAGGAGGCGGCGGCTAGGGCAGAGGCGGCGGCGAGTTGGAGAAGGCCGACTCCTCTAGGAGTCGGCAATAATATTCTTGATTATTGCTTGATTCTCAAAATCCTATTACAACTCTTATATAATAAAAGATAATGGGCTAAGCCCCTAATTCGGCCCACTAACGGCTTTTTCCGACTATAGACCAAACCGGTCATAACATCTCTCCCCGCCTCGACAAACAGCTCGTCCTCGAGCTGGACATCTGGAAACTGCTGGCGGAACTCGTCGAGCTTCTCCCAAGTAGCGTCACTCACCGGAAGCCCTGTCCACTGCACCAGGACATGCCAAACATCACGGCGCTTCTGGGCCTTCAGTACCTTCTCCGGGGCTGGAAGAAGTCGCCCCCTAGCTGTAGGTGGTAAAGCCGGGGGCGCCGCAGGTGGGTCACCGTGGTAGGCCTTGAGCAGGCCCACGTGGAAGACGTCGTGAAGACGGGACCCCTCCGGCAGCTCCAGCCGGTAAGCGAGCGACCCGACGCGCTCCACAACACGGAATGGACCCGCGTAGCGAGGTCCCAGCTTGCGCTTGGAGCGTGGGTCTAAGGACTGCGTAGTCCGATGTAGAAGGCGGAGCCATACCCAATCCCCCACCGCGAACTCCGCGTCGCGATGGTGTGCATCATAGTACTTCTTGGACAGCTGCTGCGCCTGGAGAAGGCGCTGCCGCGCCTCGTCCAATATCTCGTCGCGGGTGCGGAGCAAGTCTCCCGCGGCCTCAGTCCGGGCCGCCCCGTCCTCAAAGGGCAGCATACGCGGAGGCGGCCTGCCATAGACCATCTCGAAGGGTGTGGCGTGCAGGGCGGCGTGATAGGAGGTGTTGTAGCAATACTCCGCCCATGCCAGCCAGTCCACCCAAGCTCGTGGGCGATCTCCCGTGACGCAGCGCAGGTACATGGCAATCACCTTGTTGACCACCTCAGATTGCCCGTCGGTCTGAGGGTGGAACGCGGTGCTGAAGCGAAGCTTGACGCCGGCCAACCGAAAGAGATCCCGCCAGACGTGCCCCGTGAACACCGGATCACGGTCGCTGACGATCGACGCCGGGAACCCATGTAGCCGGACGACCCCGTCGAAGAAAGCTCGAGCCACGGAGGCGGCCGTGTAAGGATGACCGAGCGCGATGAAGTGCGCGTACTTGGAGAAGCGGTCGACCACCGTGAGGATGACGGACTTGCCGCCCACTTTGGGAAGCCCCTCGATGAAGTCCATGGAGATATCCGCCCACACCTGCGAGGGGACCTCGAGGGGCTGCAAGAGGCCCGCTGGCCGCTGCGTCTCCGTCTTGTTGCGCTGGCACGTCACACATGCCCGCACCCAATCCTGCACCAATGCCTTGTCGCCCGGGATATAGAAATCAGCGCGAAGGCGGTGGAGGGTCTTCTGAACACCCTCATGGCCCGATGAATGTGCCAACTCCAGGACCTGGTGGCGGAGATCGTCGTGGTCGGGCACAAAGAGGCGGCGGCCGTGGAGGAGCAGGCCGTCCGCCAGGTGCCAGGGCGCCTCCAATGCGCCGGCGTCCAGGCGCTGTCGGAGGTCCTGGGCGTCGGTGGCCGATGCCGTGGCCTGGCGGATGGCGTCGATGAGAGCAAAGGACGGCCCGGAGCGAACGCACATGGCCGCTCCCACGGGCGCCGCGTCCCCCGCGAGGAGCTCGTAGTCGCGGCGAGAGAGGGCATCCGCCACCGTGTTAAGCCGCCCGGGGCGGTACTCGACGGTGAAGTCGTAGCCAAAGAGCTTGCTGATCCACTGATGCTGCGGCACTGTGGAGAGGCGCTGGTCGAGCAAGAACTTGAGGCTGTAGTGGTCCGTACGGACCCGGAACGAGCGGCCCCAAAGGTACGGCCTCCAATGCCGCACGGCCTGGACGAGGCCGATCAGCTCGCGCTCGTATGCCGCGAGCTTATGGTGGCGGGCGGCGAAGGGTCGGCTGAAGAAGGCCAACGGCCCGTCGCCCTGGTGCAGGACGGCGCCGAACCCGGTGCCGGAGGCGTCGCAGTCGACCACGAAGGGGCTGTCGAAGTCCGGCATTTGGAGTACCGGCCCCGTCGTGAGGGCTCGCTGGAGAGCCTGGAAGGCCTCCGTGGCCTCCGCGTCCCATGCGAAGGCATCGCGGCGGAGAAGACGTGTCAGCGGCGCCGCGATGAGGCCGAAGTCCCGGATGTACTTCCGGTAGTAGCCGGCGAGGCCCAGGAACCCGCGCAGCGCCCGAGGGGACTGTGGGGTCGGCCAGGCGGCTACGGCAGCGACCTTGTCCGCGTCCATGGCCACGCCGTCCGCGGAGATGACGTGCCCCAAGTAGGCGACCGAGGTCGTGCCAAACGAGCACTTCGAGCGCTTGAGGTGAAGATGATGCGCCCGAAGCTCGTTCAGGATGATGGCCACGTGCTGTAGGTGCTCCGCCCAAGATGCACTGTAGATAAGAATATCATCAAAGAAAACAAGCGCAAATCGGCGTAGTAGGGGCTGAGCACGTCGTTCATGAGGGCCTGGAACGTCGCCGGCGCGTTGGAGAGGCCGAAAGGCATCACCAAGAACTCGAAGTGGCCGTGGTGCGTGCGGAAGGCGGTCTTCTCGACGTCGTCCGGGTGCATCCGCACTTGGTGATAGCCGGAGCGGAGGTCGAGCTTGGTGAAGAAGCGCGCCCCGTGCAACTCGTCCAAAAGCTCGTCCACCACCGGGATGGGGAACTTGTCCTTGTAGGTGACGGCGTTGAGGGCGCGATAGTCGATGCAGAACCGCCAAGTGCCATCGGGCTTGCGCACCAGGAGCACCGGTGCGGAGAATGGCGACGTCGAAATCCGGATGATGCCCTGTGCGAGCATCTCCGCCACTTGGCGCTCGAGCTCGTCCTTCTGGAGCTGGGGGTAGCGGTACGGCCGTACGGCGACAGGCGCCGTGTCCGGCGGCAGGTGGATGCGGTGGTCGCAGGGTCGGGCCGGCGGGAGGCCCTGTGGCTCCTCGAAGATGTCGCGGTGCTGCTCCAGGAGGTCGGCCAGCAGGGGGTGCGCCTCGTCGAGGGCTGCGGCCATAAACTGGAGCTGCGGGGTCACGGGCCCGGACCCGCCGATGCCTGTCCACTGGACGCGACGGCCCCCCTCGCGCCAGAAGATGAGGGTGAGGGCCTCGAAGTCCCAGAGGATGGGCCCCAGCGTGGAGAGGAAGTCGAGGCCGAGGATGAAGTCGTAGCAGCCCAGGTTGATGCCGACGCAGTCGATGGCGAAGGACTCGTTGCCGATGAGGGCGGGAACCTGTCGCGCCACGCCCTCGCAAGCAAGGCGGTCCCCGTTGGCGACGGTGACGCTGAACTTGTCGGCCCCGGTCGGCTGGAGTGCAAGGCGGCGCAAAGTATCCCCGGACATGAAGTTGTGTGTCGAGCCCGTGTCCACGAGGGCGGTCAGCGTCTCCCCCTTAATGGTCACCGGAAGCAGCATGGTCTTGGCCGTCTTGATCCCTGCCATGGCGTGAAGGGAGACGACGAAGGACTTGGCGTCAACCGGCGCGTACGTCGTAACGCCTGCCTCGGAGAGCGTCGCGGTCTCAAGCTCCGCGGTGATGGCCTCTACGGCGTCGTCGTCGACGGTGTCCAGGTAGAAGAGGCGGGCGCACGTGTGGCCCGGCGAATACTGCTCGTCGCAGTTAAAGCACAGCCCCTTGCGACGGCGTTCGAGCTGCTCGGCCGCGGTGAGGCGTTTGAACGGCGCGTGGGCGCCGGTGCAGCCCCTGGAGTGGTCGGCGCGGCGACGCGAGGCGGTGCCGGGGTCGGCGTGGCCGGCCGGGGGGAAACGCGCACGCCCCGGTTCGGCAGCAGCTGCTGCATGGCGTTAGCCCGCTGCTCGTATGCCCGCGCGTAGTACATGGCAGACTGCAGGTCCTGAGGTTCCCGCAGCTCCACGTCGACGCGGATGTGGTCAGGCAGGCCCCCGATGAAGAGATCGGCGCGCTGGCGGCCCGAGACGTCAGGCGCATGGCACGCCAATGCCTGGAAGCGGTCGGCGAAGTCCTGCACCGTGCCCGTGAAGGTGAGGCGGCCGAGCTCGGCCAAGCGGCTGCCGCGGACCGGCGGTCCGAAACGGCGGAGGCACAAGTCGCGGAAGCGCTCCCATGACGGCATCCCACCCTCGTCCTGCTCGAGGGCGTAGTACCATGTCTGTGCGGCGTCGCGGAGGTGGTAGGAGGCCAGCCACGTGCGGTCGGACGCAAGCGTCCGCTGTCCCCGGAAAAATTGCTCGCATTGGTTGAGCCAGTTGAGGGGGTCGACGGTGCCGTCGTACGTGAAGAACTCGAGCTTGGCGAAGCGGGGCGGCTGCTGGCCGTGGGAGGCGGCCGCGAAGGCGCCCTCGTGGCGACCCGGCGCGGCGGGGATGGAAGGCGGGGTGAGAGACGAGTACGCCTCGGCGTACCCCGGGAGACCCCCGCGAGCAGCGGCCCCAGATGACGCGGCCATGGGGGGCGCGGATGGCTGGCCGGGTTCGAACGTGGGCGCGGTGGCCCACGACGGCAGCGGAGACGGCGACGACGGGAACTTGAGCTCGGTGATCGGTACCCCCTGCTTCTGTGGAACGGAAGCCGGCGGTGGTGGTGGTGGCGGTGGTGGCGCCGTCCGCTTGAGGAGCACCGCGAGGGCGTGCTTGATGTCGGAGACCGACTCGGTCAGGTCGCGGAGGCCCGTAGAGAGCTCCTGGTTCGAGAGGATGGGGGCAGGCTCCCGAGCCGGCGCGGACTGGCCCGCAAAGCCGACGGCGGCTCCATGGTGGCGGGCGCGCCCGACGATGCGATCGCGGCGGAGGCGGTGGGCAGTCCCGAAGACATCGCAACCGAGGAATCTGATACCAAATTGGTAGAACCTAGGAGTCTACCGGGTCGGGGACGTAGGTTGTATGGGAAGGAGGGGGTTGTGTGGAGGCGAGGGGCTCGCTGCCGGCGGCTGGGCGCCGTCGCGCGAGATCGAGGAGGCGGCGGCTAGGGCAGAGGCGGCGGCGAGTTGGAGAAGGCCGACTCCTCAGGAGTCGGCAATAATATTCTTGATTATTGCTTGCTTCTCAAAATCCTATTACAACTCTTATATAATAAAAGATAATGGGCTAAGCCCCTAAACCGGCCCACTAATGGCCTTTTTCCGACTATAGACCAAACCGGTCATAACAAGACATCTCTGCATCTATGATCGTCCTCGCAGTTCTCTGCCTCTCCGCCTCCTCCGCCTCCACCTGGTTCTGGGAAGCGGGTTCTCTCTTCCTCGCTGACTCCTCCGTCTCCATCCCACAAGGGGTCCTCACCGCCTCACCGCTCTGCTAACGCAAGGAAACCCTATACCTATTTTTTTTTCTATGAGGATTATGTACCTTTCCATTGCTTGCACAAGACCCCTTCCCAAAACAGCGCAGCCAATTGCTACACAAGTACCAGGACGCCACGCGACGGCTCAATGCAAGCACAAGACCCGTCTGCCTAACACACTTTGCCAGCCCTGGAAGAACTATCGCCAACATCGAGAGCATATCAGATCCCATTGTTTTCTCAGATGCAGCTTGGACTCCAGGTGCAGATAATCAACTAGCAACTGCTGGAATAGGAGTTTTTGTGCAGATGAATACAGATAGACGCTGTTCTAGGCTATCAGTCACCGCCATTTCCTCCCAGCCAGTGACATCTGCGATTCAGGCTGAGTGCTCGGCCTCAAGTTAGCATATCAGATAGCAGGTTTACTTCATCTGCAACAGCCGACGTTCCTCACGGACAGCTCAATTTTGGCACATCCTTTAGCGTCTCAGGACATGATTCTTGCTCCAGGTCATTGGTCCATCTGGCCACAACTTGTGTAGATTCCTGGCTCGCCAGCTTTTGAAGCCTCCAGGATCTATCATGTAAACAGAAGATCCAACTTTAGAGCTCATCATCAGGCTAAACTAGCTCTGAAAATGTAACACTTCTTTCAGTTTCAGGTGTTTAGATTCAGTCAACTTCACTTGCCTAAACACAGCGATAGCTGCTCTTGCATGAATCTTGCAATGCAACATTGTGCATGTACGCTGTTGTTGAATCTTGTGTTACAATTACAAAAACTACTTCAATCAAGTTCAACTGTTGATACACTTCTCTTCTTCTAGTTACTCTGTCGTTATAAACACATATCATGATCCTCTGTTGTTACCATTTCCTACACTGAGAACAAAATTGTATATATTTTCTCCTGTGCGGACCTTGGCAGCTTTGCCATCCATTCTGCCCTTTGGGGCATAAGCTTATGCAGTCTGAACTCTTAAATGGCATCCTCATGGTGATGTGCTGCATCTGCAGCATCTGACAAGAGGATTTCTGGCTTATCCACTGAACTTTGGAAGTACAGAATGCTCAAAATGTCACTGCGATGCTATCATTCTCTGAACTCGGTTATCTCACCTCTTCTGCCCTTGCTGTCGTAACCGGTCTAGCTTTGCCTCAAGCTCCTTCAAAACCTGCCAAGTGGAATCTCCCTCCTCCATCGGGCGGTTAAAAACCAGCGCCCTCCGCTTCACGGGGTCCCACAAGTTCCTCTGCATCGTCGTCAGGTTGGTCGCCACAACGTGGTCAAGCACCGCCTCGAGGCTAGCAACGTCTCTCTCAGCCACCTGCAGTGAGATGTCTGGCCACCGGAGGATGTCGGGAAATGGCAGGCGTATGTTATCAGCAATGATAACAGGAATGCAGCCCAGGAGGACCGACTCCACAAGACGGGGGCTCCATGGCGCCCACCCAAGGGGGCAGAGGCAAAACAGCGAGCGTGCCATCTCCGATCGGTATCCGTCGTACTGTTTCCGCTTCAGATAGAACTTGCGGTTGCGGCCATACAGCTGCAGTAGTTCAGTCCTCACCTTCCTGACGCAAGTGAAAATAAACAGTAAATGTCAAGGACTAATGAGGCCAAACTGTCATCTGGACATGATGAATTTCATATGCTAGTAGAGATTATATAGGCTGTCCAAAGCTGACTGAATAACCTTGTATTGTGCTGTTCATTTTGGTTATAAAGTTTCTTTAAAGTATTTGCTCTAACTAGTAAGATGCAACTTATTTTCTACATGCATTGATGCAATTCACGAACTTCTAAGGCCTGAATTTGGCCGATGGACTGTGCAAGATCAAGCAAAACAGTCGATTGATAGTATCCTTGATTTTTGTACGGCAATGTTCTTGCCTACTACTAGTAGATGCTTACTTGCTGTAGAAGTGGCCACTGATGTTCTTGGGACGGACCTCCATCTTGCCCGGAAGAAGGCGAAGATGTCCCGATGTGCCTTCTCTGGCTCCGGCAGCTCCCGAGACACCTCAGGCGGCACGTGTGGTGGGATCACCACATGGTCCACCTCCTGGCAAGCATGCCTGCCCTGCACGCCAAATGTCTGCAGCAGGATCGACCTCTTCAAGAACTCTGGGATACCAGCGGCAATGGCAACATCCTCCTGATTGATCAATCCATTGTTCAAAGCAAACAAGAGAGTATTCTCGGTGAGTCCATGGTTACATAGGATGGACATGAACAACTTTTGGTTGAACTGTAAGTCTGTAAGTACATAACTGAATTACTAAATTGGTGTCTCATCATTGCAGCACCAGCTGGGTTCAGTACTTGGCAAGAATCAAACGGACACAACCACCTGCATTCTATATCCAAAAGTTTATCCACCCCCAAAATATGCTTAGCGATTCCTCCTAGTCATATTTTGCATCGATCATCGAAGGCTACAGTTAGTCAATTAGAACTGTTTTCTGATGCAAGGAACTGAATGATTTGGCAAGGAATCAATCGGAATCACATACTTCTAGTCTTCTAGCATTACTACGGAGTAGTTCAGAAAACAAGGAAGCAAACCAAATTGTCTTTGAACAACTCAACAACGCACTGCAAGAAGCAACTACTAGTAAGAATTAGAGATTGGACGGAGCAGCTCTCACCATGGGATGGAAGCAGGCGCCAAAGTCGTGCGACGCGACGAAGACGTGGTCGGCCCCGTCGGAGCGATTCCAGTACGGCATCTCGGCGCGGACGACGTCGACGGCCTCGGCGAGCATCCCGCGCGCGTGCGCCAGCGACGGGAGCCCCGTGGGCGTGGAGAAGTTGCAGGACACGTAGACGGGGACGAAGAACAGGTCGGCCTCCTCGGGCCGCAGGCCCGCCCGTCGCTGCCGCAGCAGCAGCGCCTCGTGCACGGCCACCTCGGCGGCGAAGAGGTGGCGCGCGCACCGCGCGTTGGAGGCCACCCAGCCCCGGTTGAAGCGCGCCGGGAGGTCGTAGGCGTAGATCCGGACGCCGGGGCGGGGCTCGGAGCTGGAGCGGCGGAGGGAGCGGAGCGCCGGGAGGGAGAGATAGGCGGAGAGAGCTAGCCAGAGAAGCCACCTGTAGTGCTTCCTGAGCTTGTGGATGAGGTGGAAGCGGCGCGGCGGCTTGTGAGCTCTTGCCACCTTCTGCTTCGGGTCTCTCATGGCGGGAGAGGGGGTCGATCGAGCATTGGGAGCCAAAGGATTAGGCTGTGAACGCTAATTCCGCTTCAGATGCTTCTGCATTTCCGCCTCGAATTGGTCGGACGACGGCCATTGCCGGAGTAGTACTTTGACTCTTGGAATCCTTCTCGGTTGCGAACCTTGGAATGGTGAGGGGAAAGTGGAAAGCAAGTGGAAAGGGAAGGAGAAGGAGATGCCTGCGATTGCACTGACACGTGGGCCTACGACGGCGGAGCCACGGGGCCCACATGTCTGCCTCTCATCCGCACGCGCGGCCTCCACGTTGGCCTGGTTAGGCCGACGCTGTCGTGGCTGCGACGAGCTAGATACAGGGGCTATCTATCCTACCATACCGACACCGGAAAATTAATGGCGCGCACGTCGTCGTCGGCCAAACGAGTTGGGCTCACGTCGAGCACCATGGAACTCCACGATAAAGCCGCCCCGCGCTTGCTTCAAGCACAGCTCGATCTCATTTGACCGGCCCTTCCATTCCATCAAGCTAACCAGATTGTCGACAATGGCGTGGAGGATGGCGTCGATGCTGCTGGTGGCGCTCGCGCTGGTGGCCGCGGCGACGCGCGCCGACGCCGGAGGGAACTACGGCGCGTCCAAGTTCAGGGTGACGGGCACCGTGCGGTGCCAGGACTGCACCAAGAACTGGAACGCCTACGCCTACAACGCCAAGCCCATCGCCGGTACGTTCGTCTTAACCCTCCCTGGCTGCTACCTGTACCAGCCCTCGCCGGCCGTCGAGCTCACGACGTGATCGACGAATACGTCCGTGTATGTTGTGATCGATTCGCAGGAAGCGTGGTGTCGGTGACGTGCCTCAGCGGCGGGCGGACGGCTTTCCACGGCACGGACAAGACGGACGAGGACGGGAAGTTCAACGTGGAGGTGCCGTACGACGCCGTGAACAGACGCAGCCTCGACCCATCCGAATGCCGCGTCCGCCTCTTCTCCTCCGGGGACAAGGGGTGCGCCGTGTTCACCAACTTCAACAATGGCAGGACCGGCGAGAAGCTGTACCGCCCCTCCAGCAGAGGCGCCGGCGAGGACGTCTACACGGCCGGGCCCTACTACAGCACCCTGCCGCAGTGCGACGTCGCCGACGACGGCAAGAGCTGCTACTGATCTATTTCGGGTTGATCGTATAGTAATTTCCGTGCGATAATGTATTTGCTGGAACTGTCGATTCTGGCGTTTTGGTTAAGTTTTTCGGTTTTTGAAAGGAGTGGGATGGTTCCGTCGCTAGCATACTTTGTGCGTAATCGTTTGCCTTTAAAATATCCGTGGTGTATGTATGGTCTTTGTAAGAGCTCTGACTTATGCGGTTAACGAGCTGGTCTATATATGTTTGTTTCTCACGCGAAGCAGTAGCACTCTACTGCATTCATTTACAGTTTCAGTATTTCTGGAAATGCATGAAAAACAAAGGAGAAAGAGTTTATACGGCGAATTAATCCAATTAAGCTTCGTTGTCATATGCTTAATCCAATTAACATCCTCATTGCATCTTCTTGATCTGATTTATGCCTCCAGTTTGTTGCTCTTTCGTTTAACGTCTTTCATATGGACATGTTTGAGAGGCAAGAAAGCAACTAATACTCAATGAAATTGTCGTATCTACTATAGTTAGATGGATATAAGACAAGTCTATCTTAACTAGTTCAACTTTATCAGCGGAAATTCTGATGAGTAACCACTCACTCTCTAATCCTACAGAGTGAACGATCACGCCATTTGGGGATGGAAGAGTCTATAGGGAGGAAGAAGATAGTGGAGAAAAATAGAAAATGGGCCCACCGATGACTATACCGCTATACCCTCCAAGCTTACAAGACTGCGTGATTGGGGTTCCATCATCCTACATCGATGGCAGTACATGTTAACACTGGCAAAGAGGGCAAGAAGAAGGGTGTCAATAGTGGTGGATTAGTACGAGTAACTTGGAATTGAGTTAGGGAGGACTGGGTTAATGCATTGTTTGCTCACGAGTGAGCCTATGTCATTTCATCAATTATTGTTTTGATTATGTGCCTATAGGAGCATGTAAATCATAGACGACCACATGGAGCTCATAGGGTCATCATTTACTTTTTTGGGGGGTCATCTTCCAACTGTATTGTGCCTCTCCCTGTCCCTCAGATGATGACATCTTATACACCGTATACGGAGCAGCGTCTCTTCCACCCAAGACGAGGACACTACTTCGAGGGAAATAAAAGATTGAGATGTCATGCATTGCAAATTTCTACAGGATTTCAAAAAATATGAATTTATTTTTAAAAAATAGGATTTTGTAACAGATGTCTTTACATGGTGCACACGAAAGAAACACAAGGTTTTGCGGGAATGAGGAGAGAGAGTATAGAGAGATAAAATGTGATTGCATTGAACTTCTAAAAAAAGAGAGGTTTAATCTCATGTTGAGATTCATATGTAATGGTATAGCAATGGATTTCCTAGAAAGTTGATGGTCTCAAATCCTATGATCCCCTAAAGGATTTCCATTGTAAAATTACTATGAATTGATAGACTCCAATTTTTTTACTATGAAACTATTTCAGTCTAAAGAGGCCTCAATGTGTGTTGCAAGAGTGCTGATGCCCTACTCCTAGAATAAACTCAGGCTCTGGCGCAACGCAGTCCACATATTCGTTCGTTCCCCCCGCGCTCCGGCAGTTGCTCGCCTAGCCTTGGCTTGATCCCAACCCTCCTCCTCACTCCTCCTCCTCCCTCGCGACGCGTCGCCAAATCCCAACCCGAGTCGATCGTATCCTAGCAGGCTAGTACCCCTGCCCGTGGGCTCGCGACGCGTCGCATGGTAGCAACAACGCGCAGCTCCCACTGACCCAGCCCAGCCGAAGCCACTCCCCCCGACACGAGACGGCTCTCCGATCGCCGCCGTCACCGCCGCCGCCCTTGCGCGGGTGCTCCAATGTGGCGGCGCGGGGCCCACTCCGACGCCGCCCACCACCTCCCCACCGCCGGCGCGGGCGCGTCCACCTCCGCGGCGGCGGGGGCCGCCGTGCGGAGGCGGCGGCGACCCGGGCTGTCGTGCCGGCCGAGCCACCTCTTCTTCTCCCTCCTCGTCGCGCTCTTCACGGCCTCCCTGCTCGTCGTCTGGCAGCTGCTCCCCATCGGCGACGGCGACGCGGCGGCGGACGGAGAGGATGCGCTAGCGCTGGCGTCGCCCGCCGGGGGAGGGGCGATGCGGTTCTCGGTCTCGCGCGTGGCGCTGCGCGCGTTCGACGGCGAGAGCCGGCTCGAGGCCGCGAGATCCGCGCGCCGGTGGTGTCCCGGCCTCGAGCCCGTCAGACTGGCGCTCGTGAGTGCTCCTGTTCCCTCGCTTTCCTGCTCCTTAAACAAAACTTTTACTTGATCACTTATTCACTTACGACCTAGTAGTAGCTTCACTGCATTAGCTCGTAAATTGAGGAATGCCCATTTTGTAATCGATCTAATGGACCTCGCTTTGGAGTTACCCAAAGCGAAATGATGATTGTCTCAATCGCTGGTATTACTACATTTGTTTATCATTTCCTCTGTACTGATCAGAGATTGTTGGACAGAGGGACCGACATGCTTGCCTAGATAGATGCACCTCGTGTTTGCTCGTGTAGCTGTTTTTTATTGGTCAAGTCTCAGTAAGCATGAATTGTTTATGTTGCAGCTGCATGCCATGGAGTTGACTTTGGCCTTTGCATTGTTTCAGGTTGTGGGAACTATGAACATAGATGCAGAATCCCTGATGCTCACTACTTTAGCGAAAAGTCTTGCAGGCCTGGGTTACGAGGTCGAGGTGAGCTGCTCCGCACTGATGTGCACAGATTACTTGTCTCGTGAAAGTCCAGTTGTCATTTGTTTGCATATTTCGGGACTGGGAGTAACCTGTAACCGTCCGTGGTCAATCTACCTTATGTTAAGAACACTTCATGCTGTTTCTCATTGGCTGAGTTGTTATGGAGCAGGTTTTAGCACTCACTTATGGGAAAGCTCATGATATTTGGAGTACTATTTGTCGTGTAAATATTGTGAGATTTGAGAAGTTGATGTCTGTCGATTGGTTAAAGTGAGTACCGAATACTTAACGTGGAGCATTTCCCATTATTCACATTTTATTTCTTACTAACCTCTTGGTCCTTTTGTTCTCTACACTTGGTTTTGTAGATACAGTGCTGTGCTTGTAAGCTCTCTTGAAGGGAAAAGGGTTGTTTCAATGTGAGTCTGTTTGTTTTCCTTTTTTGAGACAGTGTCAGGTTTAGTTAGTGTGTACTGCTTCTCCATGTCTAATTAGCTAAAATACTATACTTGGTATATAACTGTGTCAACTAATACCTTCACACCTTTTGTTCATGACCACCTGGTCTAATCCACTTACTGTTGCAAATTTTCGACAACTTTGACATGGCAGTTCAACAAAATAGAAACTAATTATTGTTAATTGCATCATTTTTACAGGTTTATTGCATTATTTATGGCTTGGTTTAGTTGGATATTTTCTGATTCTGGACTCTGGAGTCAATATTATGTTGGCAAACGAGAGAATATAGTTAACCTACTTTATCTTAGTCATAGTCTCATATCCTATAGCGCTGTAGAGGAAATGCTCTAGGCAAATGTAGGACCTTTTAAGCATCATTGTTATCTAGTATTCTAGTGGTGGTGGTGGAGTTCTTATCAGTTATTGCGTCCCACTTAATAGTTGTGTGAAAGTTAGTATATGCTCTTGATGTTAGCACATGATAAAAGTTGCAGTGCAGGTCAGTGACAAAGACAAATCTTCCCAGAATAAAATAATTTTGGTTAAGCATTCCAACTGCACCGGAAGTTGTTCTCCAATATAGCTGTTTGACTAAAGTTTGATGTCATAAATGAGTTATCATTATTTTTACTAATATGGGTTTCCTTTCCCCTTTGTGACACAATTTGTTTGATCTTCAACTCAGTATGTTTATGTTGTATTCAGTCTTATGCAGGAACCTTTTCAACATCTACCAGTGGTTTGGCTTATTCATGATGATGCTCTTGGACAGCACCTTAGAAATTATCGGGAGTCGAATCTGTCGATTCCAAATCATATTGAAGATTGGCGAGGTCATTTTAATGCATGCACTTATGTTGTGTTTCCAGATAATCACCTCCCTGTATGTGCCGCCTCAACTTTAGATTCTGAAATAATTGAATTAAATATGAACATAGTTTATACCTGACTTTACGTTTCTGATTTCAGTTGTTATACTCTCCTCGATGCTGGGAATTTCTTGGTGATTTCTGGTTCTCCGGTTGATATCTGGGCTGCTAAAGGATATGGCCCATCACATTCTCGAGAAACTTTAAGGAAGCAGCATGGGATCAAAGAAGAAGATGTTGTTGTTTTGGTTGTTGGGAGCTACCTGTTTTTTGATGAATTACCATGGGATTATGCAACGGTCTTGCGTGCATCAGCTTCACACATCATGGACATAGCAAGGACTAATAAATTGGGAGTGCAGTTCATCCTTTTCTGTGGAAATGGCACTGATGCCTATAACTCTGCTTTCCGGGTATTAATTATATTCAAGTTTTATTGTATCTTTGGAGAAATGCCTTGTGTTTTAGAAAATAGAAATATATTTTTAGAGGGTTGACTGAAAGGTTTTGTTAAATTGTGTAACCGACTAGACGACTGGTCAATGTTCAAAAAAATCGGTCGATATGCCGATTAATCGGCCGATTCATCGTGAATCCTGGGGTGACCGATAAGATTATAGCATATCGGTCGAGTTTATCGCTGGCGCCGATTTTTCGGTCTGACGGCCGATTTTCGGCCGATTTTTGCCACTTATCAGCGATTTAACGGCCTGACAGCCGATTTATAGGACGATAGTTTTGTAAACTTTACATTAGCACGAATTTTGCCCATTCTGTTGATTCAAAGGAAAGGAATAAATGTTGCAGTTATATCCAATACTCCAATGTAATTTTTTACGTAGCATATTTTAGAATTTTTAGTGCCGAAAGTTGACATTTACAAAAAGAACTAGCCGATAAATAGGCGACCGATATAATCGATTAATCGGCCAATAAGCGATTAATCTCTAATCTGAGGCCAACCGAGCAGTAAACGATAAGCGATATCTTGAACATTGTGACTGGTACATGGCATGCTGTATGTCATATACATTTTATTTGCTTTAACATTTACAATCGGTATCGTGAAGTGAATGCATTACTTTATTTTTTGCGGGTACTTAGTGAGAGACTGCTAGGTGCCCCTTGTCGGATTCTCTTTGGCTCCACCTGACTATCTTATTTTCTCTTTTTGCAGGAATTTGCATCTCACATAGGATTTCCTGATGATTCTGTAAAACATTTCCCCATGACACATGATATTAGAGACCTGCTAATGTTTGTTGACATTGTTCTATATGGATCTTTAAGACAGGAACCTGGTTTCCCCCCTTTGTTATTGCGGTCCATGTCCTCTGAGATTCCAATCATTGCGCCAAATCTAACTATTATAACAAAATATGTATGCTACTTCATCTTCCATAATACGTTCTTTGTTTTGCTAGTATTGAGAGACGCTTTTATCAACGTGTTCGTTATTTTCAGGTCACTGATGGTATTCATGGTTTCCTTTTTAATTCTGATGATCCAAGCACAGCGGCTTTAGCTTTCATGAGGATTTTAGGAGAAAAAAGGCTTTTGGATATTGCTTATTCTGTTGCTTTGGAGGGGAAGTTACTTTCAAAGAACATGTTAGCATATGATTGTATCATTGCTCATGTTAAGCTTCTTGAAACCGTGTTGCACTATCCTTCAAATGCAAATCTACCCCTTTCTTTCTCTAAAGTTAAAGAGAGAACATGGTTATGGGATCATTTTGAGTCGAAGGCTGCAGTAGGAAATGGTTCTTCAGAAGATGAAAGACATAGCTACACAAGGATCATTAGTATTCTCTTGGGGGAATCCTCTCAAAGTAATCAGACAACATCTTCTAATACCAATGATACTTCCTCATACGACTACCCTAGCCTGTCTGATTGGAATGATCTGAGTGAAGTTGAAATATCTGAAGACATTGAGACGAGAGAAATGGAGGAGGCGAGTTTTTTTTGCTTGTTCCGACTTAACTCCTTTTCTCCAGAAGTACCAAAGTTTACTATTCTGAACAAAATTTAAAAATATTTTTGTGATATGTAGATTGATGAAAGGGTGGAAAGACCTCTGTTAACATGGGATGAGGTGTACAGAAATGCCCGGAAATCGGAAAGGCTGAAGCCCGAAGGAAATGAACGTGATGAAGGTGAACTAGAAAGAACTGGGCAACCAGTCTGTATATATGAGATTTACCATGGAGAGGGGGCATGGCCATTTTTACACCATGGTTCTTTATATCGTGGCATTACTCTTGTAAGTCTGGATAAATTTTACCTAACTTTGGTCGTGTGTTCAGTTTCTATTTTGAGTTTAGAAGTGCGGATTGATTTCCACTTTGTTTTATTATCAATTTGAAATAAATAAATTTGGAGCTCAACGCCATTGTTAGCATTCCTAGAAATTATTTGAAGTGGAGTATCCTGATGGACAGAAATAGTTCATTGCATTATTCTTTACCTGTTGATGTTGATATTAAAGTTGCATTCACTTCTTATGATTATCTTGCATATGTTTTGTGTCAGTCAAAAGGAGGCAGGAGACCCAGATCAGATGATGTGGATGCTGTTATGCGTCTGTCGATTCTAGACAATCCGTACTATCGTGATCTTCTCTGTGAATTTGGTGCTATGTTTGCCATTGCAAACAGAATTGATACTGTACATAAGTTACCGTGGATAGGTTTCCAGTCATGGCGGGCTGCTGGAAGAAAGGTACGAAATATGAGTTTTGCATTGACTCCTTGGTTCTATGACAATTTTGGCCATATCGGTTTTGTGAACTTGTAGATAAACTTTGTATTCTTCAGAAAGAGTAGGAGTTCATGTTCTGCAACCATCTATTTTAACCGTGGAAGTTTTATTCTAGTCTTGTGCTATGTTCAGTATATGCTGTTAGAGAAACTTTCTGGACCCTGAAACATACAGCTCAAATTTAATAACTTGGCATTTCAGGTTTACTAGATGAACAATATATATTCAGATAGCCTGCTCCATTAAAGCTATCAAGTAACTTTTCTTGCCAGCCATTCACGCAGCAATGACCTTACAACATGGTATATTTGGAGCAGTAATAGTTTCACTAGTCATAATGGTGCATCCTCTGAATTTCCTTAAGATGTATTTAAAAAGTACCTTTTCCCTATATTGTCATGTTGGAGCGTCATAACTATCAAATGTCGGTCTGCTTTTTTGTTGTTGAGAAATATAGGTATTATGTTTTTAATCTTCTTCTTCTCTTGTCAGGTTTCCTTGTCTGAAAGTGCTGAAGAAATCTTAGAGAAAACTATGGCCGGAGAAAATCATGAGGATGTTATATACTACTGGGTGCCAATGGACACTGACCAAACATCCAATTTTTGGTCAACATGTGATTGCCTAAATGCTGGTCACTGCAGGTGCCTTGAATGTCTTAAACATGTTAACTTTTATTCTTTTTGTAATCTTCCTTTGAGTTTGGGCAGTAGGGCGAGGAACCACTTCCCAAATCATTTTGTTCTTCTTGGCTTAGTATTACGTTTTCCTTCTTTTTAAACTTAATCCGAAGGGAGTTATGCGTTTAGTGCCTACCTTTTGAATCATTGTTTGATGATGGAGGTGCTATGGTATTATGCAAGTGGAATGCTCTACTCCAATCTGCATGCTTAGGCTTTATCTTCAATATTTTTATTTCATTATTTGGCAGAACTCTTTTTGAGGATGCATTTAGGATCATGTACGGGCTACCAGAAGGCATTGCAGCCCTGCCACCAATGCCCAATGATGGCGACTATTGGTCTACTCTTCATAGCTGGGTGATGCCCACCCCATCATTTTTGAAGTTTATCATGTTCTCAAGGTAATGGGTCACATTTTTTGTGAGGCATTTCGCTTTTCTTTATGTGCTGATTATTTTGATTTGAGTTGTGTTTTGTAGGATGTTTGTTGATTCGCTTCATAGCTTGAATGGAAACAATACTGAGCCAGCTTCGTGCTTGCTTGGAGCATCACAACCTGAGGTGACCATTTCCCTCCTATAAACTTATCCTTAGAATTCAATGCAGATGTCATCTCAACTCTGCCATCATCTTTAACAGAAAAGGCACTGCTACTGTCGAATTCTGGAAATCCTTGTAAATATCTGGGCTTATCATAGTGGAAGGAAGATGGTCTACCTTAACCCCGTCACTGGAGACACCAGAGAGCAGCATCCACGTGAGGAAAGAAACGAGATGTGGGCGAAGTTCTTCAATTTCACACTCCTGAAGAGCATGGACGAGGATCTAGCAGAGGAAGCGGATGACGGCATGCACCCCGGGAATGACCAATGGCTGTGGCCGTTAACTGGTCAAGTTTTCTGGTCCGGTATCGCCGACCGCGAACGGGAAGAGAAGTATATCAAAAAACTGGACAAGAAGCTCAAGAACAAGGTGAAGTTGCTCGAGAGGCAGAAGTCAGGTTACAAACAGAAGCCACTGGGACAATAACAATAGTGAAACAGTCAAACTGGACAATCAAAAGAAATATCCGTATCACTTTGGCTGCAAGATCCAGCCTATAAGTGCAGATAACCCTGGTTTCCCTTGTGGCAGTCCAACAAGAACTTGCTGCAGAAGAGGCGAAACGCGAAGGCGCCATGGTTGTGAATACACATTCTTTTCTACACCCCCTGGATCTCCCTCTCCGAAGGAGCATGGTGAAAGCTGGAGGACACGGGCTGGGCATGAAATTGGCCTATCGGTTTTCTTCCTGCTCATACAAATAGGTTACAGTTCCTGATTCTCATTCTTTATATTCATCTTCCCCGCTCTGCTATGGAACTGGATAGTACGGAGTAGCTGCATGCACGGGGAGCAGAATTTTGGTAGGACTTGTAACTGGCCATCGCCGCTGTACATGTAAATTTCCAGTAGAGAGCCACGCACGGATGCAATAGCAATAATTAACAAGTTATATCATGACCATCTCCATTTATCGATGAAAAAGTTCATTATCGGCGACGTCGCGCTTGTTCCGGAACTGATACGGCGTTCTCAAGATCGCCAGCTCTCGCGCTGAACCCACCCCGACGCGTTCGCTTTGAACCTGTTACCTGTGCAGCATCATCACGAGCGCATCGCCGACCGTCCTTCACGCTCTGCTCGCAGCGCGGTTGGCTTTGATCCAGCTATCGCAGAAGCATGATGAATTTTGGTGAAATGCAAATTCTATGTGGAGTCCATGTACAAAGCTCTAGTACATTCTGATATACCAGTAATTAACAATAAAAACATTCTTAAAACTAAAAAAATTACATGATACCTTCGCCGGGTGTTATTTTAACAAAAGACAACTTGGTAAAACGCAATTGGCAAGGTAGTATAAAGTGTTGCTTCTGTCACCATGCTGAGAATATAAAACACTTGTTCTTCCAACGCCAATTTAGACGTTCTATATGGTCAGCAAACTCTGTTGCTAATATTTTTGGAAATTGGTTGAACGACATTGATCATAGGTATAGACTACTTATACGGGTGGGAGCGGAAGCCTTATTATGATGGTCGCTATGACTATGTAGAAATGATACGATGTTTAATACTAAACAATCTACTCCTATATATGCAGGTAATTTTTCAGTGTGCTCACTTTCTCTGGGGGTCAGCTTTGAGGATATATATGATAATGTTGTGACAAGTGTTCGAACAAGTGATGACGACACCGATGACTTTCCAATTAAAATAGGACTGCGCCAGGGGTCAGCTTTGAGCCCTTATCTCTTTACTTTGGTGATGGATGAGGTCACAGGAGATATACAAGGAGATATCCCATGGTGTATGCTCTTTGCGGATGATGTGGTGCTAATTGACGATAGTCGGTCGGGGGTTAATAGAAAGTTAGATCTGTGGCGGCGGACTCTAGAATCGAAAGGTTTTAGGCTTAGTAGAACCAAAACTGAGTACATGAGGTGCAGTTTCAGTACTACTAGGCACGAGGAGGAAGAGGTTAGGCTTGATGGACAGGTGGTACCTGAGAAAGACACCTTCCGATATTTGGGGTCTATGCTCCAGAAGGATGGTGATATCGATGAAGATGTGAGTCATCGAATCAAAGCTGGTTGGATGAAATGGCGCCAAGCTTCTGGCGTCCTCTGTGATAGGAAAGTGCCACAAAAGCTAAAAGGCAAGTTCTATATGACGGCGATTCGACCTGCGATGTTGTATGGCGTAGAATGTTGGCCGACCAAAAGACGACATATCCAACAGTTAGGTGTAGCGGAGATGCGCATGTTGAGATGGATATGTGGCCACACAAGAAAGGACCGGGTTAGGAATGATGATATACGTGAGAGAGTTGGGGTAGCACCAATTGAAGAGAAGGTTGTCCAACACCGTCTAAGATGGTTTGGTCATATAGAACGTAGGCCTCCGGAAGCGCCATTGCATACCGGACGGATAAAACGGGATGAGAATGTTAAGAGAGGTCGTGGTAGGCCAAACTTGACATGAGAGGAGTCTGTTAAGAGAGATCTAAAGGATTGGAATATCACCAAAGAACTAGCCATGGATAGGGCTGCGTGGAAGTTAGCTATCCATGTGCCAGAACCATGACCTGGTTTCGAGATCTTATGGGTTTCAACTCTAACCTACCCCAACTTGTTTGGGAAAAAAGGTTTTGTTGTTGTTGTTGTCACTTTCTCTGGGGGAACTACTGAACTCAATCACTTGCTGCCGTTACTCAACAGTTTTTATTCTTTAAAAACACCGCGCCCTGTTTGTAGAGGTGTGCACGAGGTGGAGCAAGCGGTGTAGAATATTTTTACCCCTCATAGGTGACAGCATAGTCTGCGGATTGGTCCATCATAGCCGTACAGTTTTACCATAGAGCTTGTCCATGGTCACATATGACATGTATCTTTGCCTTACGAGGTCCTCTTTCTTTCTTCTTTCTTTCTTTCTTTCTTGCAACATCTCTCAGCGGCTGTGTGCATAATGTTATGCATAGGTCGGATGTGGGATCTACGTTTTTATCATCTTAATAAACATCCGAGTTTAATTAAAGCGTCCTTTATCGGAAAAAATGCTAATTTCGTAACTCAGAGAGCTGCCGGTAAAATGTTTTGAACCTTGGGGCATGTATAAGGGTACAGAAGTCACGTCTTTTTTAGCTATCATATCATCTGGAGAAGTCAAAAAATATATGTTGCACAACGTATTATCTTTTATCGCCATCTCTGCCAGTTTATGGGGATTAATTACCTTTTAGTAGAAAGTTGTGTTTCTAAGACAAGACATTGGTACAATGAAGAAAATAGACTTGTCTTATTTTCTAAGAGATCACCCCAAAGTGAAGACAACTTTTTATTTCTTTATTCTTTCTTATTATACATGCCCTAATACTGCAAAATTGGTAGTCACGGTAACCTTAATTTGAAGTGACTTATCTATACTACTATTAAAAGAGCAAACTTGACTTGTTGAGATACTTTAAATCTGAGCCCTTCAATATCCGATCAAACGGTTCAGATCGTCCCAATGTTTGACAACTCAACATTGTCCGTTTTGGACCGTTTTACCCTCCCACCAACTCACATAATATGACCAAATTGCCACCACCTTTTCGTTTTGCCATTAATTACAAAAGATTGCCACCGATAAAAATAAAAGAAAAACGTTGGTCGTCCCTGTCGGTGCACAGTCCAATCCACGTCCCCTCCGCCGCTGGCCGTCGCCGTCGGGGCGCAATCACATCCTTGGCCATCGCCGTCAGCGTGCAATCCAATTGCCGTCCGCTACGCCGCCGCTGCTCTTCCCCATGACGGAAGGAGAACCAGAATCCACCAGCTCGTGGAGTACGTGAGCAGGCGCTCGGGCGTGCGGCCACCGGGCCATAGCGCTGCTTCTTTCTGCTCCACGGCCTGCGCCACTGCATGGTCGCCCTGCGAGGCTGCGACGTGCGGCTCCACCCGACGAGGAAGCCGGCTGAGAAGAGGGCGGGAAGCCAGGAAGTTGTGGGGGAGATCGACGTGGTGCACCATCCAAACCACCGGACATCGCACCTTGGCAGCCAACTGCAAGGTTAAAGCGGCGGATCCAATATGACAGTACGCGGTGGAGATTTCTGTTCTCCAGTGATTGCGCTCCGCCTGCAATCTGTTGCTGTGCCAGTCCATGGTGACGAGGAAGTTCACCTCCACGGGTGACAACATACATGAGAGTTGGGACGATTTCTGATTCAACCCTTTTACTTGCACAGCCACAGGGAGTCAGGGACTATTACGGGAATGATGAAGAGGATGTTGCGGATTTCAGTACCATACTGGAGCATGATGTTGAGTGCTTTGTTGTGATGCTCCAGCAACAAAGAAGATTAAATCAATACAGAAGCATTACTGAAGATGATCTGAGTACAGACAACTTACATCAGCTGTGTTCTTCAGAGGACTTTGTGTGGAGCTCGCAGCACCTTTCCAGGACTTGAACCCGCTGATTATGCACTGCGCAGTGTAGATGGCCGCTGCTGCCAGCATGGACGTCTGGAACTTGAGGATGCCGTAGTCGACGAGGAGGCTGAGCTCAATTATGAAGTAAGACAGCAGCTCCAGCTGAAGATTCAGAACACGTCACAAAGGACTCGAGTCAGACAGGCAATGCACATTCACTAATAAGCCTATTTTGCTAGCAGTGTGCAAGATCCCTGTATATACCGGACATAGTGTGAGCTCATTTCTTCCCTGGGTAGCACAGAAACGCTTTCATTTTTTGTTTTCATTTCTGGACAGAGAACCTTGCGTTTTTGCCTCCAAGTGATCTGATGATTTAATATAAGCAACATGCATCTTGATACCGATGCCTTTGGGTTTCATATTATTTTCTTTGTAGAAATGCTACCTGTTATAAAGAAATATTGAATTCATAGGTACATTATTGTATATGCGCGCATAGGTGTGGCGACTTTTTTGCATAGTAGTTGATTATCACTTTTAAATAACAGTTGATTTCACTCTTTTCTTTTATAAAGGGAGCTTTATATGTAAGAAGTTTTAAATATTACACCCGGCCTCTGCATAGTTGATTTTCACTTGGATAATAATATTAAACTTCTTCGATGAATTTGTTGATACATGTACTAATGTTGCACATTTGCTTGACTTATAAGTATGCACACACTCAAGGACGGAGGAAGGGGGGGGGTCAGCCACCCCAACAAACAGATTTTCTTCACAAATTCCGTAATACTCATGCCCAGATTAGTAGTTCTAATCCATTTCCGTCCCTCTAACAAGATTCTGCCCCCTCCAAGGCCTTGGGCTGGCTCCGTCCCTACACACACTATGCCCCTCTCACAATCATTTCTCCTTTCGCCGTTTGCCAAGCCAACAAACGACGACTCGACTCAATAGATGAACTTTGGTTTAGCCGGTACAGTAAAAATCGTTGGGCATGAGACACATTGAAATGGCTCGGTGTAAAACTCGCTAAGAGAGAAATAAGATTCAAAACAAATGTTTTTAGATTATTTCTACGTGCGTGACGTTTACTATGAACATAAAAATTAAAAAATTTCATTCAACTTAATCATAAGATGTGTCTTGTAGAGTGACGTGCGTGCACGTGCAATGCTACTAGTGCTATTAAACAACGCAACGTGAAACAACTGAAGACTAAACCAGTGTCCTGCCTAAACACGACAATTATTTCAGACGGGAAAAATTGCTGCAGAGAAAAACCAGAAGGAGACAAATCATCATTCATCCCCTTCGTCGTCTCCTCTATTACCGCTCTTCTCTTCCAGCCTCCCTCGTGCGTCCTCTCCACTCTGACACACACATCCCCGCCAAGAAGCCACGCGACCAGCCAACCACCTGGTCCTCCCCCTCCCCGCGCGCGATCCAGCCCACCGACGACGCGCGGAGCGAACCCCAGCCCCCGCGCGGATCTGGGAGCTGCCTTGGGCGGCGCTCCCTCCCATGGTCCCCCGCCGCGCCGAGGGGGCGTGGCGCCGCTGAGATGCGTGGCGAAACGCCGCCGTCTAGCGCACCCTCCTCCTCCTCCTCCCTGTTCGGCGGCGGTGGCGGCGGCGAGCTCTTCGAGTCGGGGCCCTCGCCCCTCGTCTTCCTGCCCCTGCTCCTGATCCAGGGCGGCGGCATGGACCTCTCCCGCGTCGGCGAGAGGCTCCTCAGCTCCGTCCGCTCCGCGCGCTCCATCGGCCTCCTCCCCCCGACCCCCGCCCCTGCCCCTTCCCGCCCCGAGGTTCCGTATCCATCCCTCCCACCTCCCGTCCGTCGCTGTCCACTTCTCGTCCTCTGTTGGATCCTGCGCTAGTGGTTGCTTAATGTTTGTACCGTGCGGTTGTAGGTTCCAGCTCGAGCTGCTGCTGCTGCGGCGGCTGCACGTGCGATCGCAGGGTTGCCACCCCACGAGAGGATCAACCTGCCGTCGAATTCGGAGGACCTCGTCTCCATCAATGGGAGCAACCCTCAGGGCCCGGCCGTGGATGAGCTCGAGGAGGTGTTCTATCTGGAGGTAGGTTGGTGCTGCATTTTGGAAGATGTCGTGTTGGTGCCAGCGGCTTCGTGCCACTTGGGCTTGATGTGTTTGAGTTTGAATTACGTGCAGGAGTTTGACCCGATAAAGTACATTCTGGCGAATATATCGGAAGCAGGCGGTGATGCCACCTACTTCGATAAGCAGGTTAGCGGGGACAGTTACCATCACCTGTCTTTCATATCTAACTCATTATCACTGGGGTGCATGATGTGCACAAACTTATTTATACTATGCTTTTGAGTGACATTTGCGTGCTAAGGGTGCCAATATGTTAACGAAATTTTCGTAAGCAATTATCTCACAAATGTAACGCATGCCCTTTGTAGAAGAAACCATACCCCCTTTTGTCGTTTCCTACCATTCTAGTTACCCATGAGTATATTCGCCAATCGCCATGAAAAGTCCCATTCCACCTGCATTTATGTGTACTTCTGTTACCATATTTAACACACTCCATTTTGTTTACGATGTACTTTTCATTTGTGCAGTCTACTTTGAGATTAGCGCAGCTTGACAAGATTGCCGAACGGTTGTCACGTCATGTTATGGGTCATCATGAGGAAATGGGTATGTCTGGTCAGAATGTACTATTTCTCTACAGGATAGGACATATTTCTATTGCATTCTTTTTTACTTTTATCTTTTACTGATCCATTTGATAGATGTTCATTTCCTTTTGACATGTTTAGGTTTTTGAGCCTCTTTAGTTATGGATAATAGAGTTATCTATTGAAAGTGCTTTCTATCAAGGAAAACCAGATTTCTGATAATAATTTTTGGTCAGTGAAGGGGATGCAGTTAGTGATGGAGTTAGAACAAGACTTAAAGGTCGCGAATGTAATCTGCATGGTATATTTCATGAGACCTTTTCTTTGCAAACAATATTTTATTCCTTCTGGATATCTGACCCTTATGATTTAATTATTATTTCAGAACGGTCGAAGGCACATTTCCTCTTCGAAGAATGAGGTGTCAAGGGATCTGGTTGTCAATGTAAAATCAAAGAAGAAACAAGCTTTGCTGGTAGGTGCATGCTGTTGTTTCGTGTTTATGTTCTGCATTAACTTGATAAGCTTGGTGCCAGCTTGTCCGTAAAGATCACTGAGCTATCATTATAGTATAAAGTGAGGTTTTTAGTGTGTTTAACTCCTTCTAGATCAACCCTTCCTTCGTCCATCATTGTCTTAACTCTTAAGGATGGAGTTATTAATGCCTTGTTAAGTGCATGCTATATGTTTTACTGCAACTAGCTCTAGGTATGTCAAATTGAGGATCTATACATAAAAAAGTTAGTTTTTTGTGTAATGCAGGATGTTCTTCCTGTTCTTACAGAACTTCGACATGCCCAAGATATGCAGATGGAGCTTGAAACTTTTGTTGAGAAAGAAAATTACTTTCAGGTTGGTGGATTTTGGGCATAACCACTTCTATTCTGCTCTAGTTTCTTGTTTATCTTCTATACTTAAAAAGTTAAGAGAGAGAGATAAACATATTTTTTCTTATATAATCGTAGTACTAGCTTTTAACCCGATAAATCACCTTTTGGAACTGTGCTTTTTTTGGGGCAAACAAATATGTGTTGGTTGGTACTCCACTCCAATGGCCCTAGTACTGTGTGTTTGCTATGCGGTTGGAAATCTATCTTTTTCTTCAGAATTATGTTAGTTTCTTATGATACTTTACTAATGTTTGCAGGCATTTCAATTATTGCCAGAGTGTTTGCAAATCTTGGAGAACTATTCAAGCCTTTCTGCTGTACAAGAAATGGGACGAGGTGTTGAGGTAATTTTTTGATTTTCTTCTTTTCACCAGGCTTATCATGTTAACATGTTTTGTCTTCAATGTTAGAAAGTGTGGAACAAGTCTATGCCCCTTAGCTTTCTTGGTTTGTCCATAGAACCAAAACTCTTCAGCACCATCAAATTCGATGAAGCCATTTGCATTTCTCACTTCAACTGATTTTATTCCATACTCTTACTCTCATTCTGAAATGGTATTTCTGCTCTGCAGGCATGGTTAGCAAGGACAATCCAAAAATTGGACAACCATTTGCTGGGAGTTTGTCAGACCTTCAGTGAAGAAAGCTATTTAACCGTGAGTATTTACCTGGTCATTATTTTATATATGCTTTTGGATTGGTTAATCATATTTTTCTCTAACTTACTTGAGGTGCATTCTTCTAACAATTAAGTCTGAATTGTAGGTGATTGATGCATTCGCATTGATGGGTGACATTGGTGGCATGGCTGAAAAGATGCAAAGTTTCTTTTTGCAAGAAGTACTCTCTCAAACGCATATTGTCCTGAAGGAAATGTTGGAAGAGGTATTTGATTTCTTGGCAACTTGCAGACCTTTTCATTGTTAGTTTCTTGATTTGCGGTATTTATTAGGAATTATTCTGGTTTCCCATTAGTCTAGGTCTCTGGTGATTTTATTGGTCTAAATCTGTGGTAGATTGACTTGTAGTCCAAGTTTTCTTTTCATAACAATATTAAAATTTTCTAATACTGCAGGAGGTGGGAAATAATGCGCAGAGAAATAGGTATGTATTCATCACTGTATTCCTAAGATTGAATGAAATATAGTGGCCTGGACGTATGTGTATGGTTGGGTGTTTAATCAGCCCTGGATCAATGTTATTGTTTTGGGGGCAAAACAAGCTATAACTTAAATAGGCTATGTGTCATATGTACATCTTACACTTGGATTATTTACTATAAAATCTTTGGAGTTTGATATGTTTGCATGCTAATCTCAAGTACTGCACTTTCTGCGAAAAATCATGGTTCTTTCTGGGCTAAGCCTACACCTGAAATGATAGTGGTGTACACAGTTGATGTTGACTTGCGTTGACCATTTCTGATGACCTAAAGCAGTATAAGATGTATGCTATATAGCCTATCATTTATGTGGCATTTTTTGACTTGCGTTGACCATTTCTGATGACCTAAAGCAGTATAAGATGTATGCTATATAGCCTATCATTTATGTGGCATTTTTTCGGCAGTCATTTCAGCTTTTTGAGTATCGTGTGGGCTAGATACTTCAAATTATCAAATATTAAACCAACACCGAAGTTTCTGCGAGTACTCACTCCACTTTTGTTCTCTGCAGATTCACATATAGTGATCTTTGTGTTCAAATTCCTGAGTCTAAACTTCGCTCCTGTTTGTTAAAAACTCTTGAGAGCATATTTTCGTTGATGCGGTCATATTATGCTATTATGAGCTTTTGCCCAGAAGTAAAGGTAATTGTTATACGTGCAACTTGAATCCACTTGTATGTAAGTGTAAACCATTACTAAAAACTGCAAATTTAATCTTTGAGTCAATTGAGTGTACATGTAGTGTTGTAGGAAACTTCCAGCTGAAGAAACTCCTTATATACAGGTGTCAAATGCCAACAGTTTTCAAAATCTTCTCTGTATGCTGCTGGTAGTTGGCAAAAATATTTTATGTTGTCAGTCATATATTGAATGCATAGTAAAACGGGACCTGTTTTCAGTATGAATAAATCCAATTTAATTTGATATATATTCCCATAGGTATAAAAAGTTGCATCTATATCCGATGAAATATCTTGGTTGAGTTAACAATGTATCATTTGAATACTCGATTTTGGTATAGTTATAAATGTAAGCTTTGGTTTCTTCTATTCAGGATAACACATCTCAGGGCCCAAGTGAAAATTTAGTTGATTCAGGAAGAGGTCATTCAAGTGCTGTTAATCAGGATGGTGTTGCAGCCACAACGAGCGACAGAGTACCATCTTCTGATGCCAGCAATCCTGATGCTAGCACATCAGGAGCAGATGCTCCGTTCTATCAACTGAGAGCAGATGCTACAAAACTTGTTGCATATACATTTGAAAGGGGGCGGAGAAATCTTTGGCAACTGGCAACAAGTCGCTTGTCTGTTTTACTGTCTTGTTCAGCTGTTTGTTCAACTAGCACATACCAATTTCTGAAGAACTATGACGATCTCACAATATTCATTTTGGCCGGTGAAGCATTTTGTGGGTTTGAAGCTAGTGAGTTCCGGCAGAAGTTGAAGACTGTCTGTTTGAACTACATAGTGACCTTTCACCGGCAAAATATATACGTATGTCTAATAAATCCTATTCAATTATTAGTTGGTATTGTTCTGTATTGTTGATTTGGCATATATCCATGTGCCAGAACCATGACCTGGTTTCGAGATCTTATGGGTTTCAACTCTAGCCTACCCCAACTTGTTTGGGAAAAAAGGCTTTGTTGTTGTTGTTGTTGATTTGGCATATAAATTGTTGCCTTTTGCATTTCAGCGTGACATTTTAATATGTTAATTTTGTGATTCGGTTGGCAGGCACTTAAAATGGTACTGGAAAAGGAATCTTGGACAATAATGTCTGCTGAAGCTACGCAGATAATTAGTCTAGCAGGGCTTACTGGTGATGGTGCTGCACTGATATCACCTACCCGCCGTAGTTTTACCTTGCCAAAAGAATGTCTCCGTGGAAATTCTACTGCAACTAATACAGGGAGGCAGAAGAACGGATTTGCTGCCTGGCTCAATATTGAGAACCCATTTTCTTTGAAGATAGAGCATGGCTCCATAGAATCCCCTAAGTATAATGTGCTGTTCAACTCATCAGCTGGCAATAATTCTGTCCATGGGAATACTAGTAATGGCAATGGAAATAATTCTTCTTTTGATGAAGAGAATGAAGACCTTCTCGCTGATTTCATTGATGAAGATAGCCAATTACCCAGTAGGACATTGAAAACAAAAATTGTGAAAGGCAATTTTTCACATTGGAAAGATGGAGACATTTCATCACAGACAGGATCGTCTCTTTCTTTGTTAAGGTATCAAATGTTTATGTATGTTAACTCGAGGAAATTCCTACAATGTAACCGCCTAAGCTAAGTTGTCACTTCTTCACTGGAATCAGGATGATGGACAAATATGCCAGAATTATGCAAAAGCTGGATATGGTCAACGTTGAGCTTTTTAAGGTTAGTTGCAAGGTTTAGTTGTGATGTCAATAAATTTTCCTTGTGATAAACTGCACGTGCATGAAGTTGTGGAATATCTTCTGTTGTTCATACTTAACAATGTTTTCCAGGGCATCTTCCAACTTTTTGGCATCTTTTATCACCATATATATGAGACATTTGGGTACCAGGACAGGAGTCAAAGTGGCAAGCCATTACCCGATTCTCAATCATGTATGGATCATGTTTTTCTGATTTTTTTGGCACACGGTTCTTTGCTATTTAATGCTTACAAATACATGATTGCTGATTTGGAATTCGTTTGTCCTTTCTGATGCTTGTGTTGTATTCAGTTCGGCTTAAAGCGGCTTTATCAAAAATAACACAAGATTCGGATCAGTGGATCAAACCACAGAACAGCTTGTATCCACCTTCATCACCTTTATCAATGAATTCAACTATTGCCCAAATGGATGTGATGCCTACTGTGCCTCCGAGCTCAATGTTCACCTCCTATGGATTAAAGGTAGCTACTGGTTTTACATCGCAATGCTTGTAAAATATTTTTGGAACTGAGTTACAGTACTCGATGTAATTTTTTTTCTCTCATAGAAAACAAATTTGACTTGAGCTTGCCTCATAAGAATTCATGTCTTGTCTGCTAATTCATGGCTTCATGCATCTTTTAGAGTTTGAAGATGCTGAATGAAGTTCCATAACATCAGCAACTTACCTTTTGTTTTCTTGGCTTCAGCAAGTTAACTGCTCCAGTAGGCATTTAAGTTTAAAATAAACTCTTGCAGCTGTGAAATATTAGTTCATTCATTTTTGCTGGTTACTCTAGGACACTGTACATGTTTGGTTCGAGGTTTTCTTTTAAATAGCTATCCCGCCCCGGCACCATATGTCTACTAGGTTATATTTGATTGTGTGAATATGAGAAAGATGTTATAGCTGCTGGTTGTTGGGGAGGCAAAACTTTTGGATGTCTAATGTGAGGACGGGATACTGAGTTCTTTTTAGCCTCATGAAGTTACTTGTCAATTGCGAGGAGAGTAGAGTCAAATGATTTTTGTGCGCGTATTGATGGATGACTGTATCATGGAGGAAAAAATTGCACATGGGAAAGCATCTGGGTGTAGGACTGGGTGAAATGTATGAGGTGCTGGCATGAGCTGATTGGGTCCCTTCTTATATTTATATCCTTACATAAAGTCTGGATGTGTGCCTCACTATAAACATAGATCTTTCTCTAATGAACTAGGTCAAACTGAATTTTTTTTTGTGTTATGAAGTTTCCTTCTGCTTGATTAGGTGTTTAAAAGGCACGGCTAGCAGGTCATTTTTGTGCCTGGACATATGCTTTTTAAGCGCCATGGATGGTGTTATTAGCTTTCTCTTCACATTAGTAAAAAAAATGTATGCCTTATATCTAGTCTCTGTAGTTCTGGTATCCTCGTTTATCTTTCCATATTAAAAGCTTCTCCTTTCATTGCAGGAGAGATGCGCAGCTGCTGAAACAGTATCTTTAGTTGGTCGAGTTTTGAACAGATCTAGAGCCCATCTACATTCTGTGTTGTCTCAGAATAACACTTCTGTTGTTGAAGAGTTTTTTGGGACACTGGTAAATCTCTTGGCTTTTGTTATTGCTGCTGTTGTATTTCAAATCATCAAGTTCATTTTGTTATTTTCGATGGTAAATGTTGAAATTTTTCTATTTTCCTTGTTTGTGATAGGTGGATACAGTTCCAGATTTGGCTGAGCACATCCATAGGACAAGCGCACGGATGCTTTTGCATATTAATGGGTATGCTGGATAACCTTCCAAGTCGCTGCCAATCCCCTGAAATCATATATTGTTATTTCTTTTGGCTGGGTATAACTTGGTGATATAGGCATTTGCACAGAGGCATTAATGCTATTAGAAGTGAATAGTATCTTGCTCAGATACTTCATTGGATGTTTTCAGTCACAACTCATGTATATGAATCAGCTCACCTGCCAAATGTGCTTTTCAGGTATCCGGATAAGATAGCAAATGCTAAATGGGAGTTCAGGGAGCTTGGCATAGAGCACAATGGGTATGCTTAGTTTAAGCAGCCTTAATGTCAATAGCATGAAAATTATTGTTTCGAATTTCTCTATAGCTCCTTTAGTATGCTTCTTTTGAACCCTGCTCTGGCACGTCCCAAGGTTCAAAAAGGCACTCGCTTAGGCATGCTTAAGTTCTGGGCTCTAGGCGGTGAAACAAAGCGGCCCGGCGAGGTCCGGCCTCCTGTGGCAAGAAATTGGCATCTCCGGCCAGTAGTCATCCTCTCCAACGAGGAATCAACCTCCTCCAGCGAGAAATCAGCATCATGGCTGAGTAGTAGTCCTCTCGGGCGAGAAATCGATGATGGGGGGAGAGAGAAGAGCTAGCATGGGGAACTGAGGGAGGATGATGCGGTGTCTTTTCGGCGGCGCGTTGTAGTCGTCGCTGGTTGCTGCTGCTCGTCTAAGCGGAGGTAGTTGGCGGTGGCTACTCCTGTACTAGTTGGCGGTTGCTACTGCTCCTCTAAACCCTTCCGTTGATTCACAGGGTAGGAAAATTAAAGAATAGGGATTGTGTAGGATTGAGTTGGCCTGTCCAGTGGAATCCTATGGGCATAGGAAAAAGACGTAGGATTTTTCAATGAGGTCTGAGCTCATGTTAGCTTTCCTGCAAAAATACGCTACCGAAGGAAAAAAAATCCACAGGGTCCAAATCCTACAAAATTCCTTTCGAAATCCTGCAAATCAAAATATATGCCAGATGGGATTTTAACTAGTGGACCTAGCTTTCCCTCCTTTTCCTCTCCTTGTTACCTTTTCCTATCATATTGATATTCATCCTTTCAGACCTCCCAGCGCACCCAACTGCTCTGTCTGTACAGAACTCATTGGCGCGCCTAAGCTATCTAGGCGCTATGCGATGGCAAAACACCTGATTAACACCTAGTGCGTTTTTGAACCTTGCTCCGCCTATTCATCTAGACATTAGTTTTCGAAATACTACAAATAATTTGTGGTCGTTTTCCTTGAGCCGTAGTCCTTAACCCATCAATTTGCATGCAGTTTTGTGGCTGCTACCTTTCTCTTGCTAAGTTTACCTTATGCAGATAAAATTATGCCTTTTACTCTTGCAGACTCAAAGCTGATATGGAACCGAGTTCCTTGTACTATGACTGATGTGTGTCACTGATTTAATATTTGGACCTCTTTTTATTCCAGGTACGTTGATTTATTATTGGGTGAGTTCAAACATTACAAAACAAGATTGGACCATGGAGGAATTTCTAAGGAGGTTAGTTTGAGCCAATTGACTGAATAATTTCTTCTTTGGTCTTCTTGGACTTTGTTTATTGTGTTGGTGTTAATTAGTTTGTCCTTCTTACTCTTTTTAATGATTACCAACATTAAAGGCAATTAAACTTCTCATGTTCTTCCCAGCTCCAACACCTCTTGCTGGGGTATGGCATAGAGAGCATTGCAGAAGTTCTAGTTGAAGGGCTCTCTAGAGTGAAAAGGTGCAGTGATGAAGGCCGTGCATTGATGTCACTTGACCTTCAGGTTGGAACCTTATGCGGTCATTTGTGAATTGGAGGCATGGAAGAAAACTTAGTACTTAAGAGTTTTGCTGTTTTTTCAGGTACTAATTAATGGGCTGCAACACATTGTATCGTCAAATGTTAAGCCGAAGCTGCAAATTGTGGATACTTTCGTAAAGGTATGTAGCACAAATTACTCGTCCCTTATGTGCATAGCAGTAACTAAATGACAGTACTTCCTTTTGCCTGGAGAATACCTCCTATCCTGACCACACTAACTTTTTATGGTCCGTTTCCCGTCAATAATGGGTTATGGACAAACGTCATTGCTGTTAACGGTTCTTCTGTCAATCAAACAGGCTTATTATCTGCCGGAGACGGAGTATGTTCACTGGGCACGGTCTCATCCAGTAAGAGCTCAACTGATCTTACAGTGCGCTAATCTTTTACTTTAAAATGCGAAATTATTTACACTGTCTTTCTTTGTATAACTCCACAGGAGTACAGCAAGACTCAGGTTGTGGGGTTGGTCAACCTGGTTGCTACCATGAAAGGATGGAAAAGGAAAACGAGGATAGAAACCATCGAGAGGATCGAGGCAGGACCCTAGGCGAAGGCGGTCTGTAACTGTTTCATTTTTGTTTGCTCCAGCTGCATATAGAGCTGTGTTTTCCTCTTGTTTCTCGTCGATTTTGTCGATTCTTCCACCCTCTAGCCATTTTGATGCTGACACCACTATCCTTCGTCGGTGTATATTTAAGCGACAACCTTGTATCATAATTTAGTTGGGCTAGCAACCAGAGGCGAAGGAACAGTACTGTATGTACTATACCGTACATGGAGCATTGTCTCAATAAACACAAATCATCATCTTGTATGAATGTGCCCTGCCTCAGTGTACTACTACTTAACTTGCTGCAGATGTCTTAAATGTCTGACAGAAGCGCATTGTACATGCAGCAGATTGGGGGTATTTATTACAGCCTTATAATCTCAATAAGTGATGCTGTAATAACCATACCTGATACCCAGTAATTCATTTGTATTGAAATCTGTATCTATGACTAATACGGATGGCCGTCATATACTCGTGGTGTTGTCGGTGCATGCTGTGCGAAGAAAATCCCCAAAATACAGTGTTCCAGTTCGGGCACAACAAAACTGGAAGAGAGAATTACTTGCGGACGTCATATGATGGGAGCCTACAAGGCTACCACAACGACATGAGCAGATTTGCCCCCTGAACAGAACTATTCCTGGACAGAACTGCCGCTGACCACTGCGATGTCCCTGAACTTCCCACACATTCATTGGCACCGGTCGCCAATTATTCCACCTCACAACAGCAGCCTGCGGCGACGCCAAAAAGCTGCAGAAACTTGGGTAAGAGTCACAGCAACAAATCATTGCTACAACTCTTACCTCGGCAGAGTGATTCCTCTTGCCTGCAGCCAGTGGCGGATCTAGGACCCTAAACTTTGGGGTGCCAAAGTTAACTGTACAATCTGGCAACAACAGAATTTCAGTACATCAATAGATTTTTGTGAAAAAATACACTACAAATTGTATAATTTAGCTTAAATATATACAATACAAAGTGTTTTGCATTTTTTGAGGGGGTGCCATGGCCCTAGATCCGCCCCTGCCTGCAGCTTAGAGGAGGGCCTGATTTTATTTTAAAGATGCAGACCGTTGTTTTGTGTCCACTGAAAGGAGTAAAAAACCATTATAAGAACTAATGAAGGTTACAATCAAACGTCACCAAACACCATCCACCGGCGGCCAGAACATGCCATGACGAAGTACTACTATGAAAACAACCCGACGGCACCACCAACATAGGGCCGGCCAGGCCGGCGTCCGAGACAACTCACACCAAACCGAGCCTTCCATCGTGCAAGGAAGCAGGAGTTCCATAGAAAATTGTTAAATTCCTACACGAATCAGGAATTTTCTCGTGCCCTAGCTTGCTGCCGTAAGCACCGTAGTAGTAGCAAGCAAAATCCAAGCAATCCAATTAAAGTTCCACAGAAAAATAAAGACGAGACGGACAGAATAAGTTCTTGTATTGGAGACTGGCCACCGGTGTAACATACTAACATATGCAGATACAGCATCGTTCAAGCATCTAATTATACATCTATACAGGCTGCACTCCATGGAAGGAAATTTGACCTATTACACTATAGAAGGAAATTTCAACCTATTATTACTCCTTGACCACCGTACTAGTAGTATCTCATACAGTAAAAAGCAAGAACTGCTGCTACAACTACTACGGCTACTACTACTATCTAGCTACTATAGGTACCATGAACTACTATTGTGAACTGATTAATGGAAACATTAGCAGCAGCTAGTAGTAGTATACTCCCTCCATCCTCGAATAAGTGGACGTTTAGGTTTGAAATTTTTCCACAAAAGAGTGTACTCCCTCCATTCTTCTCTCTCACTTTGAAGTGCCGGAAGCGCCGTGCCGGAAGCGACGTTCCCAATGCACTTTGAAGTGGAAAAAAAATGCTTCTCTCTCATCACACGGAAAGGCCAATAATGTCTAATGCATGGTATTCTCATTTTCTACATGCACTTAGCTCATTGGAGGTGGGGCAATTAAGGAAGAGAGAGATGGTGATTTGCACATTTTCAATGCATTTTTTAATCCATTTCATAATTTGCCTTGAAATTTCTATATGTCCACTTATTTGAGGACGGAGGGAGTAGAGTACAAGTACGGCAGTAAAAACGCAGCACTAAATCTCATACCAGCTACCGCAACTAGCACGCACCGACGAGCCAAAACCACTTGGCCAGCCAGGTACTGCCGGACCAGCTAGCTAGCCCTTGCCTTGGGCTCCGGCGAGGCCAGCGGCGGCGCCACCCTGCGGCGCTTGATCTTCTTCTCCGGCGCCGGCGCCGGAGCTGTGTGCGGGAGCCAGAAGAGGCGCTCGAGCTCCTCGAGCCGCAGGCTGAACACTTCCACCTCGAACAGCCGCTTCCGGCACGGCGCGGCCGGCGCTCGCGGCTTCCTCGGCGCCGGCGGGCACGTCGCGGCCGCCTGCTTCAGCTCGCTCCCCACGCCCGTCGGCGTCCGGCAGCACTGCTCCTCCCACGTGCCGCTCGCCCCTTCTTGACCTACTCCGCCGGCCGCTCCGGCGGTAGCATCCCCGTGCAGGAGCAGCGGCGAGCTGCACGGCGAGAAAACCGGCGCCGGCTTGTAGAACTCCGGCGACGCCGACATGGTCGATCTCGATGCCGGCCGGCGCTCGAGCCACGCACGCACCGCGAGTTTCTTGTGCTCGTGGAGTGAGAACTAGGAAGAGGAAAGAGAGAGCTTCTTGGGTTGGTGCGTACGGCGGCGCGTGCGGAGGAGCGGAGGTTACTTGGGGCGCTGGCTCACTTTCTTGCTGCTGATGCGAGGTTTTGCTGGGGATATGCTCCGGTTTTGGGAGAAAGGGTCCTCCTTTGTAGCCGCACTAGTTTTGTATTGGGCGTGTGTCCTTTTGTACCCAGCACGGCTAGCTTGATTTGGTTATTGCGTTTAGGTCCTTGTACTGTTTCTCTTGTAGTTATACATGTGGTGGTGCAGGAACCGTTCTAGAGCCCACCACTGTTGTCAGCCGTATTTGATCTAAATTCGGCTTCAATTCTCATCCCAATGCACTATACTACTCTAACGTGTGCACACACCCTTCCTAAATACATGACGTTTTGCACATAAGCATACATAGTTTCCAAATTCTAATATATACTCCCTCGCATAAACTAATGTATACGCATAATTTCGACCACTACTTTTGACATGAATAATTAATTATAAAATATCAGAAATAATTGCCATGGCAAATAAAACGATACTAGTTTTATTTGAGAACCCCCTTCAAATTGATGGTTAAGACAAAAGGTTTTGATGTAGCCCGACCTACGGCTTCTACAACAAGTGGCCCAATGACAAGAGTAAGAGTCAAAACTCTCCATGATAAGGTGAACTCACTCCTATCTATGTGTGATCTCGATACTCTTTTGAATGGCTTGCTACTTCATTCCGATACCTTGTGTGTGCTAAGGTACAAGCCTCATGAAGATCTCCAAGAAAGTGTAGAAGTTGGACAAGAATCGAGTTAAGAAGACGAAGGAGAAGGAGAGCAGATTGGGAAGAAGTCCCAGGCGGCGGTACTACCGCCGGTGGCAGCGGTACTACCGCCCCGGGTCCAGCCGAGCCAGACGCGCGCCCGCCCGGGCGGCACTACCGCTGAAGCTACCGCCGAAAATGGGGCTCTGTTTGATCTGCCGGTAGCGCCAGCGGTACCGCAGCGGTACTACCGCTGGGGGTAGCGGTACTACCGCCCGAGTAATTCCTGGAGCTGCTACGAAGGCCTACCCAGCGGTACTACTGCTGGCTCCAGCGGTAGTACCGCTGCGACGGGAACCTGTCGGGTTGAGGACCCGTGTCCCCTCACTTATCCACCCCTATCTCACCTAGACTATAAATAGACCCCCTCCCTTTCAGATTTAGGGTTAGACTATGATTTGGGAACTAAAGTAGAGCCTTGCTCCTTCTTCTCAAAGTGTCTCTTTCCTCCTATGGAGATGAATCAAGGCCTCCCCTTGTGGAGAAGATCCCTGCGTGGATACCAAGGCTTCCGCTTGTAGTTGCGATTACTTGCCAATCTTTCATCCTAGGGTGATTCTATTGGGTTGGTTGGATTGACCAATTGGACAAACAATTTTAAGAGTAAGGTGTGCTTGGGAAAGGAGAATTGGAGGCTGTCCTAGGGGATTTGTTACCAATTGAATCTTGCTGAGTTGCTACTTGCTAGTTATTTTTGATTTGAGAGTTTTTCCCTCTTTGTGTTCTTGAGTTCATCCCGTGTTCTTCGTGTTCATCGTTCCCTCCGCCCAAATCCGTGAAAATCGGGACCAACCTACATCATATGGTATCAGAGCTCTAGGTTGACACAGATTTGATTTGTGTTTCCACCAATTTTTTTCTTTGTTTTTGAGAAATTCGAAATTTCCACCAAAAATAGCCTTACCTTGATTCGAGCCGATCTGTCGATTCGTTGCGTTTTTGGTACTCCCTCCGATCCGTATAAAGTGTCCGAAGGAAACAACATCCTAGGTACAACTTCTAGGGATAGCTGGCGACATATTTTCGGATCGGAGGAAGTAGTTTTTGTGCATGGATCTGTTGCTTTAGGACCCCCTCCACATTTGTTTGCGTTCCCTAGCCTCAATTTTGCCGATTTCCCACGAATTCGAGGAATTTTTGGAGCCCAAATCCGCCCAATTTCGAGTCAAACTCACGCAGATCCGTGCGCAGCGGTAGCGGCAGCGGTACCGCAGCGGTACTACCGCCGTGCAGCGGTAATACAGCCAGGGACAGCGGTACTACCGCCAGGGCTGATTTTTCAGAATTTTTTTCTTTTCCTAGGATCATTTTGGCATTTCCTCTTTGGTTTGAGTCCTTTCTTGGTGTGCCCTACGTCTACGACATCGACAAGCTTCCGCGGCAACGCATCATCAACGCCAAGCGACGACGCCACCAAGGACTCGACACTTCCCCATCATCATAATCGTTGTGAGCCCTTCTTCCTTTCGTGTACCTTGACCTATCGGACTAGCTCTTTGATATTGCGGGGCATTGCACTTGTTCGAGTGATTGTCTTAGAGTATTGGCGAGTGTGTTTCGTTAGAGATCTTGGCACTAGCAAAAGTTGAAGGAATCATCGTCAAAAGCAAAAATCAAAAAAAAAAAAAACATGAGTAGTGTCAAGTATCATCTCTTGTAGGTTGCGACAAAGCTTATACCGCCAAAGTGAGTGAGTGTGTAACACTTGTGCAAATCCATTGCCCATCAAAAAGCAATTGAGCTAGCGTCCCTCTTGTGTTGGGTGACATTTGAGCACGTAGTCTTCGTTAGGTTGTCTATCTTCGAGTGCTCGCCCTTTGGTCGCCCAACCTCATCTTTCGCTTTTGTGTGTGTTTCTTCATCATTTGTGGTTGGAGTTTCTTTGGTAATTTGATCATTGTGGATTTTCTCTACCTTTGACAATATACTTTTCGTCGGGTTTGCTTGTTTCGTTTGCCACTTCATACCTTCCTATCCTCATAAGTGTGTGTGTTGGGTGTTAGAACCGGATTCTCTCCTCTCAAGCCACTTTATACTTGGGATATAGTTTGTCTTGGTTTTCCTTACCACACATCTCACTTGTTCTTGAGAAAATGTTTAGGGGAAGTACAAACGGAAGCTCAAGCTCGGACGATGAAATCCATGGTGGAGTTCACGGTGATCATGGCTATGTCACACAAACGAAGTTTGTTGGTCTTCGACACCTTGTTCGTGATGGCCTAGGACGCTATGAGCGCCGTCTTCAAGCTCAAGAGAACAACTTCAACGAACGCATGCATGCGCAAGAAGCAAATATGGAGCGGATGACCGAAGCTCTCAACAATCTTGTGCGACAACGAGCTTCTTCACGCTCAAGCCATACAAGAAGCACCTCAAGGTCGACACAAGCACGTCATAGACGTCATGAACCTCGACAAGAACGTCAAGATAACCCAAGGCACGACGCCCATGAACGACCTCCTCCTAACGTTGAACAACCACATGATCTTCACGCGAACAATGCCAATGCGCATCAAGAGCAACCTCACCAATATGATGAACGTCATGAACGCATACCATCACCACCACCGCAACAACGTGATCGTCATGACCCATTGGCTAATGACAATGGCGTACCGGGTGCGAATGACTTTGATGAACAAGGACGTCACCCCGTCATCCTCCAAGGCCACGTCATCAAAATCATGACAATGCGAACAATAACGAACAACCCGTTCATAACAAGAGCAACCACTTCCACATGATCCTCGTCCTCGTCAAGAGCTTCCACATGATCGTCAACAACACCATCGTTCCGAGTCAAGTGATAACGAGTCAAGCCAACACAATAGTGATGGACTCAATCGAAGAAGACGTGGACGTGCATTCCCACGTGGTGGCCATCGCGACGATTATGATGACTTGACCAACGTTCGCTTTGACATACCCAAGTTCTACGGCACAAGTGATCCGGAAGCCTACTTCTCATGGGTACTCAAGGTTGACAAGATCTTCCGCGTGCAACGCTTCTCCGACAACAAGAAGGTTGCCTTAGCCTAGATGGAGTTTGAAGAGTATGCCCTCTTGTGGTGGGAACAACTACAAGATGCACGCGTCGCTAACCACGAACAACCAATCGACACTTGGGTTGAAATGAAAGAAACAATGTAAAAGCGCTTCGTGCCAAGCCATTACACTAGAGACTTATACAAGAAGTTGCAAGAGTTGAAGCAAGGGTTGAAGTCGGTTGATGAGTACTATAAAGAGATGGAAATCTCCACGATGAGAGCCAATGTCAACGAGTACGAAGAGCAATCCATGGCTCGCTTCATGAATGGCCTCAACTATCCAATCAAGAAGATTGTGGAGTTCCAACCATATGCCAACTTGGTTGAGCTAGTGCATCAAGCTTCAAAGGCCGAGCGTCAAGTGCTTGAAGAGCTCAAATACATCAAGACAAAGGCATTCTTCGCCAACAAGCCATCTTCATCAACTCCTACACCTTCACAAGCTCTTCCTCAAGCGAACACACGAGGTCCTCCAAGAGTCTCTACATCGACACCTCAAGCGCCTCAACCTTTCAAGAAAGTACCTCCCGCTACCAAGGCGCCTCAAGGATCTTCGTCCGGAACAAGACTCTTACAATGCTACAAGTGCGGAGGATAAGGGCACAAATCTTTTGAGTGCACCAACAAGAAGGTCATGATCATCAATGACATGGGAGAGTATGAATCTATGAGTGAAGATGAGTACAATGCTTTGAACAAAGTCGCCCCAATGCAAAGTGCTCAAGAAGAAAATGAGATATATTGTGATGGCGACAACAACCCTTCTTGGTTGTGGCAAGAGCTTTAACCACCAATGTTCAAGTGGAAGAAGACCAAAGATGCAATTTGTTTCAAACAAGAGCGGGAATCAATGGAAAGTCCATCAAGGTCATCATCGATGGTGGAAGTTGCCACAACTTAGCGAGCAAGGAACTTTGTGATAAGCTCAACTTGAAGTTCAAGAAGCACCCACATCCTTACCATGTGCAATGGTTGAGTGATACCGGAGCCGTCAAGATTCAACACATGGTGTCGGGGGGTTACCCCCGGGTAGGGTAATGATGAGGTAAAGACATGTAAGGTTAAGGCAGTAAGCTGTCCGAGGGAACGATTGAGCAAGGACGCAGGAGGCGTCATCCGACGTAAGGTGTACGTCCGAGGTATACTTTCCGAGGTATATCCTCCGAGGTATCAACCTCGGGGCAGTCAGCTAGCTACCACAGGAATAAGATATTCTCCCGAGGTATATGATCAGGAGTGTTATCCGAGGTTGGCAGCAAGGATCGAGGCATGTCAGAGAGGTCACGGGTGCCGCAGAGCTCGTAGCCCGAGGCTTCAGAGGACGGCGAGGTCCGTCCACGGGATTCCCGGAAGCTCGGGGGCCTAGGAGCTGACTTGGCTATTTCGGGAAAGGTCTACAGGCTAGACCTCGGCAGGCTACTGAAGTATGACCGAAGAGGAAAGCTAGGCCTGGCTGGCCTGACAGTCCGGCCGTTGGGCTGGCAGGAGGCAGAGGCTTGTCTTCTACCTTTTGGCCATGCCATTGTCAGTTGTAGGCAGGGGTAAAAATGTACTTCGGCCTGTGTATATATGCGGCATCTCTACCTCCAGGGAGAGAGAGGCAAAACCCTAGCTCATTTCCCCCTTCGTAGTTTCACTTCTATCTAGAGCTCTCACTTTGGTAGCATCATACAGCTCGAGGAGCACCTTGTACCTGAGAACCACACTGATATATTGAGAGAGGCAAGGCAGGAGTAGGGGTTTTACTTCCTCACGAAGGCCCCGAACCTGGGTACATCGTGGTGTCTTTTGTGTTCTTGGCTTTCTTGGTTTCTTGTTCATGTTCTTGTGGTTTCTTGCATGTTCTTGCTTGTGCACGTCTTGAGTGCATAAACCCTCCCCGGATTCCCCCAACGACCATTCGGCCCCAACTAAGCCATACCCATGGCATCTGCCGTGATCCCACCACGACAGTTGGCGCCCACCGTGGGGCAGATTGAGGCGTTGGGTGGAGTTTCCATCCGGACGGGCTCCTCTGGTGTGTTCTTTCTGGCCTTGTTACCAAGATCGGCGAGTTCGCCTTTGTGAGCGACAATGCGGGGTGCTTCGCCGGCAAGCCTTTCCCCACCGATGGTTTCCTCATGATGCTCGGCAGCTTCCCCACATACGTTGCTGTCGAGGTGGTTCGCGAGTACCCGGAGCAGGTGCTCGTGGACGACGAAACTCCTCTCCTGGCGGCTTTGGGTCGGCGTGTCACTCGCCCTCCGAGGTGTGTGGAGGTGATGATGGCTGGTACCAGCCTGCAGCTAGCAAGGCAGATGCTGGCAAGGTCGCGCTAGCCGAGGTGGAGGCGACGCCAACCGCGCTGCCTGAGAAATCAGGTCGGACGGCGAAGTTTCCGTACGAGAAACCTAGTCAGAATGAGCAGTTGGGCATGCCAAGGGAAGAAGTTCCCTTAGAAGCTATCGTTGATAGGTTAGCTCGGCCACTCGCAGTAGAGGCAAGTGTGGAGCATACGGTGGCCGGGTTAGAGGCAGAGCGCCAGAGGGTGCTGAGAGAAGCTCGGTTGCTGGCCGAGGCTAAGCAGCAGTTCGATATGGAGCAGAAGGAGTACAATGCTGCACATGGTATAGAGGATGGTTTTACTCCGGTTGTGCGGCGTAAGAAAGCTGCTCTGCTCAACCGAGGCAAGGACCTCTATGGGGAGATGGCTAGGGCTGCAGTCTCGGGCTCGAGTAAGGCAACAAGTAGCAGGTCGGCTACTGGTAGGCCGGTGTATAGTTCACCAGCTAAGAACCTTAGAGCAGCCGAAGCAGTAAGGGCCGGGCTATCGGAGTTGACCGGAGATGCATGGCGTGAGCAGCAGAAGCGGCTCAATGAGTTAGTGCATGTGGCCAGCAAGCAAAATGAAGCCCTCCGCAAGGCCGGGCTTGGCGGTTCGCAGGCGGTCCATTCGATTAGGCCAGTTAGCCAGGGGTCCAAGGGGCAAGCCTCGTCTCCACACGTCGGAGGAGCCGATCGTGCCCGGAGTGTCACTTCAGGTCGGAACAAGGAGATGCAGCTGCAAGTGTACGATCCGGTGTTAGCTGGGAAGCAAAAGGTCGGCAACGCTAGCCGAGCCAATGGAGACCCCGGCCCAGGTGATGCAAGCCGAGCTAAGGGCCGTTCAGCTCAGGGAAATCAGAACGGTGGGCAAGCAGCGTCGGCTGGCCGAGGTAAACCACCTCAGCCCCCGAGGCATCAGCAGCAACCCCGGCCGCAGGAGCAGTATCAGCAAGAGCCGGAGTATGTTCCGCAGCCGAAGAACGTCGGTCGAGGTGGCGACCGATATGATGATGGAAATTCAGCCATGGAGCGGGCTGGATTCTATAGAGTGGATGGTGCATTGGGAGAACGTATCGGAGCTCGGACGTTGCCTACAGGTGATGCGCGCTACAAGCTAGATCGGATTTACATGTCCGAGAATTGGAGGAGGAAGGCCCTCCTGGTCCGGCGTGTTTTGGACCTCGGATCATGAAGGAACCACCTCCACCGTGTCTCAGTTTCAGTTGGGTCGGAGTACCAGGCCGTACAATGGGAGCACCAAGCCGCAAGATTGGCTAGCTGATTATGTTTCAGCAGTATACATTGCGGGGGGCAATCGCCGATGGGCGGTCCGGTATCTCCCGCACATGTTGGAAGGTCCTGCTCGGATCTGGCTGAACAATTGCCGGAGAATAGCATCGATTGCTGGCTGGATTTAGAGGAGGCATTCAATAGCAACTTCGCCAGCACTTACAGGAGGCCAAACCGACCTCAGCTTTTGCAGGCGTGCAAGCAGGAGGACAATGAGACTGACCGAGAATTCTTGACTCGGTGGAGCAATGTTCGGAACTCCTGTGAGGGAGTTATCGAAGCACAGGCTATAGCGTGGTTTGCTGATGGATGTCGGTATGGTAGCATGTTGTGGCAGAGGCTCCAGAGAGATATGCCAAAGACTCTGGCCGAGACGATTCGGATAGCTGATTCCTATGCCCTTGGCGATCCGATGCAGCCTCTGCTGGATGGGAATGCCCGGAACAGGAGGAATCCGATGAACAACCGCAACAACGGACCGAGGTTTGATAACCGTCAAGAGTTCGGGCAGAAGAGGAGAGAACCAGATTTCCAAGTCAATGCTGTAAACCCAAGTCAGTCCGGACCTGGAGGCGCCCAGAAACCGAAGACTGAGGGTCAGGCGTGGACTCCGAACCAGAACCAGAATCAGGGAGGTGGTGCGAAGCAGTGGCAGGAGGCCGGACCACCTGTGACTTACGAGTCATTGGTGAATGGACCATGTATCTATCATGGCAGGAATGGCAGAACACCCAACCATACCACTCTGCAGTGTAGTTTTCATCACCGAACCGCTGCAGAAGGGGCGAAAGCTGGGGCAAACCGGAGTGGGCCACCGAACCAATGGCGTAGACCTCAATATCCGAACACGCAGCAGCAGCATAAGCCGACCATAGCGGCGCAGAATCAGAGCTTAACCGGAGCAAATTCAACCCCGGTGCATGCGGCCCAAAACCAGAAGACGGTGCAGGCGAAACCGGTGAATGCAGTGAGTGCCCAGGGCAACAACAACAACGGTGGTGCCGGCCAAAGCCAAACGTGGTCCTTTGAGAATCAGAGGTATGAGAACCCCGGTAATGATTATAGGGAAGTACATCAGAGCTACGTGGTGTTTGTGACTGAGTCAACTGATAAGAAGAGTATGCTGAGGCGTGCCAAGGAGGTGAATGCAGTATCTCCGGCGGTGGTGAAATACATGAACTGGTCCGAGCAAGAGATCACTTGGAGCAGGCAAGATACACCTCGGATCATGCCGAGCCCTGGAAACTATGCACTGGTGGTGGATCCGACGTTTTGTGGGCCGACCAACAATGTGAGATTCACCCGAGTCTTGGTGGACAATGGGAGTGCCATAAATATCATGTACCGAGACACAATGGTCAAGCTGGGATACTCACCGAACCAGTTGCAGCCTAGCAGCTGTACATTTCACGGTATTGTGCCCGGGGTCTCTTGTGCACCTATGGGAAAGATTTGGGTCGACGTGGGTTTTGGTACCCGAGATAACAGCCGAGTTGAAAGTCTTGAGTTCGAGGTTGTGGACTTGCAGAGCCCTTACCATGCCTTGCTGGGAAGGCCAGCCTTGGCCAAGTTCATGATCTCCACTCATGTGGCTTACCTAAAGATGAAAATGCCGGGGCCCAAGGGAATAATAACCATTTCTGGTGACTACAAGAAGGCTATGCAATGTGCCTCGGCGGGATCCAGTTTAGCCGAGTCCTTGGTGATCGCGGCGGAGAAGAAGCAACTTCAGAAGGTGGTGGCAATGGCGCAGTCTACTCAGCTCGGCATGTCCGGACTAATTACTCCGGACATGAGCGCTTCATTCGAGGTGCCCAAGGAGACCAAGAAAATCCCGCTGGACTCGGAGAACCCGGAGCGTTTCGCCATCATTGGTACTGGCATGGACGAGAAATAGGAAAGCGCGCTCTGTCACTTCCTCCGTGAGAATCGGGACATTTTTGCATGGTCGGCTAAAGACCTGCCAGGTGTTCCGAGGGAGTTGGCAGAGCACTCTTTGTTTGTTCGGCCAGAGGTGAAACCAGTGCGTCAACCGACGCGGCGGCTCTCAGATGACCGAAGAAAGGTGGTACTCGAAGAACTGGCGAAGTTACTGGCTGCAGGCTTCATCATGGAAGTGCTGCATCCGGACTGGATATCTAATCCAGTCCTCGTGGAGAAAAAGAAGGACGAACCGGCGGTAGTCAAGGTGTGGCGCATGTGCATTGACTTCACCAACCTGAACAAGGCGTGCCCGAAGGATCCCTTTCCTTTACCTCGGATTGATCAAGTGATCGATTCTACGGCTGGATGTGAGCTGTTGTCTTTTATTGATGCATATTCTGGTTTTCACCAGATCCCACTGAACACTGATGATCAAATAAAGACTGCCTTTATTACCCCGTACGGGGCGTATTGCTATCGTGTCATGTGTTTCGGTTTGAGAAATGCCGGGGCAACTTATCAAAGGTGTATGCAGAAGTGCTTACATTCTCAAATGGGCAAGAATGTGCAAGTGTATGTCGATGACATTGTTATCAAAACTAAAAAGAAGCATACTCTCATCGAAGACCTCGAAGAGACATTTGCAAATTTAAGAAAGTATCGGTTGAAACTTAACCCGGACAAGTGCACCTTTGGTGTCCCGGCTGGAAAATTGCTCGGTTTCCTCGTATCGAGCCGAGGTATAGAAGTTAACCCGGCTAAGATCCGAGCTATCGAAAGAATGAAGTTGCCGAACTGTTTAAAAGATGTGCAGAAGTTCACGGGATGCCTTGCATCTTTAAGTCGGTTTGTAAGTCGGCTAGGAGAAAAAGCCTTACCATTGTATCAACTTATGAAGAAAAGTACCAGTTTCACTTGGACCCCGCAGGCGGACGCGGCGTTCAATGAGCTGAAGAAGATGTTGTCCACTGCTCCGGTGTTGGCATCCCCTTTGCAGAATGAACCGATGTTGATATACATTGCGGCTACAAACCGGTCGTAAGTGTTGCAGTGGTGGTGGAGCGAGACGAAGGAGGCAAATCGGTGCAGAGACCAATCTACTACCTGAGCGAGGTGATATCCACGTCGAAGCAAAACTACCCCCACTACCAGAAGATGACGTACGGAGTATACCTGGCGGTTAAGAAACTGAAGCATTACTTCCAAGAGCATCCCATGACGGTGGTATGTGATGCTCCAATCTCGGAGATCATCGGATGCAAGGACGCAACTGGGCGAGTTGCCAAATGGGCGATCGAGGTATCTCCATACACTCCGCATTATGAAAGGCGAGATGCAATCAAGTCGCAGGCGCTGCCGGACTTTTTATGCGATTGGGCCGAGATGCAATATGAGCCGCCCTTGCCGGACTATAATTATTGGAAGATGCACTTTGATGGGTCCAAGACCAAGGTCGGATTAGGTGCCGGCGTAGTCCTAACCTCGCCGAAGCAAGACCAGTTGAAGTATGTGCTGCAAATCCATTTCTCGGCGTCGAACAACGTGGCGGAGTATGAGGCCCTGATCCATGGGCTCAAGGTGGCAAAGGAGATAGGTGTCCGGCGTATAGAATGCTTCGGCGATTCAGCTTTGGTGGTGCATCAATCCACCGGCACTTGGGATGCGTTGGATGCGAACATGGAGTTGTATCGGTTTCATGTGCAAAAGGTGTCTGGGTTCTTCGAAGGATGTGAGTACAAGCACATACCTCGGGGGAGAATGAAGCCGCCGACGTATTGTCCAAGCTCGGTTCATCCAAAGAACCGGTGCCACCGGGGATAGCGCTGAACCATTTGAGAACTCCTTCAATCAAGCCCTCGCCTGACTCCGAGTCAATTTTCTTACCGCCAAGTTCGGAGTCTGAGCCTATTCCTATGGAGGTAGACGTCGGATGCGTTTGGCCGGACTCGGGGACTGCTTCGCAGTATCCGAGGACTGATGGAGCTTTTCCTATGGAGATAGATGATGGGAACTTCGGGTCTGACCCGGGGACTTCGCACCAACACTCGGGGACTGGCCGAGCAATGGTGGAGGAAATCATGAAGGAGATCATGGCGACCGAACCAATGGAGATAGATGAGAGGCTTTTTCCTCTGCATCCAGTGCCGGAATGGGCGGAGCAGATCATGAACTTCATAGCCGATGGAAGTTTGCCAAGTGATACAACCGAGGCAAGGAGAATCCAGAGGAGAGCTAAGGGATACACCATCATCAACAAGGAGCTATACAAGAGAAGTGTGACCGAGGTGTTGCAGAGGTGTGTCGAACCAGCTGAAGGCAAGGAGATGCTTTTAGAAATCCACCAAGGAGAATGTGGACATCATTGCAGCACAAGAGCTCTGGTGGCCAAGGTGTTCCGGCACGGGTTCTATTGGCCCACCGCCAATGCCGATGCAGAAGATATAGTTCGGAAATGTGAAGGGTGCCAAAGGTTCGCCAAGCAGCAGCACATGCCAGCTTCGGCGCTCAAGACCATTCCTATCACGTGGCCCTTTGCAGTTTGGTGTCTGGACATGGTGGGAGAATTCAAGCCAGCCCGAGGCAATATGACTCACATACTGGTGATGGTGGACAAATTCACTAAGTGGATCGAGGTGAAGCCAATCCGAAAAGTGGATGGTCATACGGCGGTGACCTTTTTGAAGGAAATAATCCTGAGATATGGATATCCTCATAGTATCATTACAGACAACGGCACGAACTTTGCTGTCGGAGAGTTTGCTCGGTTCTGCATGAGTAAGGGAATTCGACTTGATGTAGCCTCGGTGGCTCACCCACAGGCTAATGGGCAAGTAGAGAGGTCAAATGCATTGGTATTGGCCGGAATCAAAGCTCGGTTGGTAGAACCACTGTTGAAAACACCGGGGTGTTGGATCGATGAGATACCAGCAGTTCTGTGGGGTCTAAGGACCACACCGAACAGATCAACTGGCTATACGCCATTTTTCATGGTCTATGGGGCCGAGGCAATGCTGCCAACCGACATTGAATATGATGCGCCCAGAGTGGCAATGTACACAGAAGCCGAGGCTAAAGAAGCTCGGGAAGATGCTGTAGATTGCTCGAGGAAGCAAGAGAATTGGCCTTATCTCGGTCAGCAATATATCAGCAGGGTCTCCGACGTTATCAAAGTCGGCATGTAAAACCCCGAAAGTTTAATGAAGGAGATCTAGTGCTGAGGCTTGTTCAGCGCAGCAAAGGTCGGCACAAGTTGTCACCTCCATGGGAGGGACCATACATTGTGAGCCGAGCTTGCACAATGATTCATACTATCTTATAGATGCACAGGAGCCAAGGGGAGATGGGCTGGACAGACCCGATTTGGAGCTTCAGCGTCCATGGAATGTAGCTCTACTCCGACCCTTCTACTGTTGAAGGAAGTAATGTATGTACCTCGGCTGATCTTTAAATAAAAACTTCGGCACCTCGAGAGTGAGCTCGGGGACTGCCTCGCTCTTATGATTGCATGTTTCTTTTTGTTTGTACTCTTTCTTCGTTCGTATGCCGAACTATTTTGAACCTCGTCTCAAACTTCAAGTACTGTATGCTATGTAACTAATCTTGTGACTCGACTGACGAACGCCAGCATGGCAGTCAAGAGCAAAGACGAAAGAACATGGGAAACATGAAAATGAACTCGGGGACTCGGTCCAAAAAGACAGTTCGGCATATGTCGTTTACTAACCCCTGTTTTTACTTCTTTTTTATGTCGGATGACTTTGAAACATACCTCGGAATTTACCAAGTACTGTATGCTATGAACAACAATCTTGTGACTCGACTGTCGAACGCCAGAATGGCAGACAAGAGCAAAGAATGCCAAATATAGTAAACACGAAAGTAAACTCGAGCAATCATTCAAAAGGATTCGACATAAAGCTTAGAAAAGCATGGTTCGAATGAGCATGATAGTAATAGAGGTAGCAAAGGAACTACTTAAGTTTGATTACATCTGCGTCCCGGCATACCGGGGATTTAATGAAGTTTTTTGGCCAAGCATAAGTTCAGGTCGAGGCATCAGGAATTACGTCGGCAGCAGCCGATGTAGCAGGGATTTCGTCCGGAGCCGAGGTAGCCTGGGAAGTGCTGGCAACGTCGGCAGTAACCTCGGCACCAGGTTGTGGAGAAGCCTCGGTTTCTGCTTCGCGGGTTTCACCGCCGTCACCTTGCTCGGCCTCGACGTCGGATTCTGTTTCGTATTCCTCGTCTTCTGGCTCGTAATCCTCGGCGTCGGAGTAGGTGTCTCCTTCGCTCAAGTTCTTCGTGTGGCATATCCAGCAAAGTAGTTGGCCATCTTTTGGCGGCGCGCGACAAGGATCGGGTCGGACGACCAAGGGAGCCTCGCCGGAGAGTGTTCATCTTCTCGAGGTCGATCTTCTCGCACCAAGTCATGATAAACCTGAGAGCGGCATCAGCTCCAGCGCGAGCTGAAGATGAGCGCCACTCTCGCAATCTTCTTTCGGTGTCGCGAAGCTGGGCGGCGAGCTCGGGCGTAGATTTGGGAGCGTCGGCAAGAGGCCATAAGGCTCGGAAAGCAGACGCACCTGCATCAAGAAGTTCCGACCCAATGGTTTTCAAGGGATTGATCCGAGCCTTGATGGCCACGATGTGGTCCTCAACGGTCCAGACGGGGTTCGTCTCTTACGCCTCTCCCTGTGCCGAGCAGTGATACTGCGGGCCGAGACTTGGGTGTAGGTGAAATGCTCTGCAGAAGGATAGCATGTTAATAATGAAAGAGATAGTTCGGCAAAGAGCCGGTATTGTTGAGGACAAAGCAAAGCTAAGGGGGCAAGAAACTTACCGTCCATCTCGCGGTTGATAGTTTGCAGCGTCGGGAGAAACTGGTTGACCTGCGCTTGCAGAGCTTCCAAAGCCTCGTGGCCGAGGTGGCGCGGGTCTCGGCTAACTGGAGCGCTTCCTGGTGATCCTTGGCGGCATCCTCCCGAAGTTTCTTCTCTGTTTCGACAACACTGGCCTTTTCCGCCTGCAGCTGCTCTTTTTCAGACGTCCGCAGCTCAGTGATGCGCTTGAGCTCCTTTACCAGACGAGCTACTTCGGCTTTCTCTTGTTGTAGCTTCTCGTCCAAAGAGTTCTTTTCTGCAAGGACGGCCTTGTGCTCGTCGTGGAGTTTCTTGTGGTCAAACAAGAGGGTATGAAAGATATCCGTGCGGACGTTCATAGTATTCTGCAAGGAAGAAAAACATAGCTCGGTTAGAAAGGCTATACCTCGACAAGAGTCTCGGGGACTCGGAGTCAAATCATTGGGAAAATGTTGCCGGGGTATGCCTCGACAGGAGTCTCGGGGACTCGTACCCGAGGTGCATGCTAAAGTAAGATAAAATGGTTTGGATACGTCGGATGAAAATGGAAAGTTGAGATTCAAGCCAAACAATTTTAACTCCGGCGGAGCGTCAATAGTTTACCTCGAATCTCGGGGACTGGGAATGGTGGATATTAGATGAGATACTGCATGAAAGTAAAGAGAATAGGACTTACGTCGATGTTTTGAGCAGCACGCAGGGCAGCAGTTTGTAGATCATATACGCTTCGGCCGCAGGCGCTGTTTCCCGCAGGATGCTCAGCCACCGGAGCAGCTAGGGAGGCCGAGGAGACCTCGTCTGCAGAATTCCAGTCTGCATTGTAGTGTTCCAAGGAGCCGAGGCTCTGGTCACTGTCAGTGCGCAGAGGAGGAAATCCCCACGGTCCGCCCTGCTCGATGCCCCTAACCGAGGCCTCCAAGGCCAAAGCAGCCTCGGAGCTTGAAGCAGGCCGGTTATCCAATATAAGAGATGCCCTCCGAGCATATTCTTCGGCCGGAGGGGCAGTCTCATCAACGGGTGCGGCGAATGGAGGAATTCGGCGTGTCACCGGGGGAGGAGACCTCGGTTGCATCCTTGAAGGAGAAGAGATAGTCAGGGTGCCAGACCCAGATGTTGGTTTGGGGGTGACCTTAGACTTCACCGTCTCTTTCTCTTTCTCCTTGCCCTTCTCCAACGGCAAGGTAGTCTGGCGAACTGGTTTTTGGGGCTGTTGCTTGGGCTGTTGCTTCTGCTGATGCTTCTGCTGTTGCTGCTGTTGGTTGCGGGCAGTCTGGCTGCGGGGGGAGAGTCGAGGCTCCGGCAAGGCGGTAGCCGGAGTTCTGGCGCGATTGGTCCCCGCATCCGTTTGAGGACGCGGAGAAGTCTGACCTCGGGTGGGGGCAGATTTCCCCAAGGCCGGGCCAGACCTCGGTGGAGGAGATCCGGGGCGAGAGTTCGTCGGGGTGGTCGTGGCTTCAGAGGCACCAACGGGTGCAGTCATGGAGGATACCTCCTGATCCACGTCTATGGGGTCACTGCAACGAAAGAAGATGGTCAAGTGTTAATACCGAGTAATATGTTTAAGCAACAAACATTGTTGGCTATAGAAGCAAAGCATTACCCATCCGAGGTAGGAAACCTCTTGCCCCCTCGGGCATGAGGAGGATTTCCGGACTTCTTCAGCCGACGTCTCTTGACCGGAGCCTCAGTGGGTCCGGAGGCTCCAGTGGCGGATGGTTCGGCGGCCGAAGTTGCGGCACCAGCGCGTTTCCGGCTGGTTGCTGGAGTAAAGTTCGGAAGGTGAGGAAGGCAGGAGATAGGTACCGCGTTTATTGGTTCCATGACGAGAAACCCCTCCTCGTCATCCGAAATCTCTTGAACTGAAGCTTGTGCTTGAGGCTTACCCGCGGTGGTGATGCGGGCCGAGGCAATGGGCATATAATCCTCGTTGTCAGGGTCCACGTTGGATGGTGGGTCCTCGACAGGGAGATCCTTGCCGAAGTGGTCCGCAGGATGGACTCCATCCTCGGCGGTCTGGCGGGAGAACAGCTGTATGGCAGACATATGAAAAGGAGTTAGGAAGAAAATTGTCAAGATGAACGTCGGTAGCAAGACCTCGGTGGTAAAGGAGTACGAAGAAAACGTCGGAATAGCGTACCTGTTTCGCTGGCTTGGTCCGGTAGTGGGGTTCCTTCCCCATGTCCAAGCGTCAGGGATCTTGGACTTGGTGATAGCTCGGACTCGCCGAGCTACCGCGGCGTTGTCCAGTGCAACGTGCGTATGGCGGGTGGGGTCATAAAGACCGCTCATGTGGCAGATCTTGTGAGACCTCGCCTGGAGAGGGGAGACCCTGCGCTTCACGAATGTGCAGGCCAGGTCATCAGCCGTCAGGACTTTCCCGTCGTTTCCGGGGTCCTCCGGGTCCTGCCATTTCGCAATGTACTCATGGATGGACTTGAGTTCGCCGCTGTGAGGGGGAGTGTAGTCCCAGTTGAGCTGTTCTGTAGGAGGGCTGAGGTTAAACGCCGGCAGGTTGAGGAGGTCCTCTTCGCCGGAGTTCTTCACGTAAAACCACGTCCGGAGCCACTTGCGAACGGTGTCCGGAGTAGTGATACGTGGGAAGATGGAGTTTCGGCGAGGAGCTACGGTGGCAGCTCCGCAGGCGGTTAATTGCTTGGGCAGATCCTTGTTCTTTGGATCCGGGATCACTTGCCGCTTGAGTTGGAAGTAGCGAGAAAAGAGGTCTACCGTGGCTTTGAGGCCGAGGTATCCCTCAGAGAAGGAAACGATGCAGGAGAGAGTGGTGATGGCGTTGGCGGGGAGGTGATGAACCTGGAGTCCGAACTTGTCGAGGAAGCTCCGGAAGAAATCACTAACGGGCAGTCCGAAGCCGCGCTGGAAGTGCGCGACGAAGACCACCCGTTCCCCTTCCTTGACTTGAGGCTCGAGTTCGCCCTCTGGCAGGCGACATTCTACCCCGGCGGGAATCCGCCGAGTCGCCCTGAGCCACTGGATTTCGTCCGGAGTTACATCCGAACCTTCCCAGCCGGCTCGTTCACCGA